>OZ024791.1:1927909-2052909 GCA_964017065.1 Haliclona indistincta
CTTGGAAAACAGATTCGTACCGCTCCATCAGTGCAGCACAGTGTGAATCCACTATGGCATCAGTCCGTGCTATCAACCCCAGTGCAATGATGGCAGGTAGACCAAGTAAGTCCTTTGACAGTCCCTCTACTACGAACAGCTGTTGCTTGGTCTTGTTCTCGCGGTAGCTCAGCTCCAAGGATACCTCTCCCAATACCTTCAGGGGATTACGCCCTGCTCCATGCAGGATCTTCGTTGGCTTCTGAAGGTCCGGCTCTCCCAGCAAACGATGAGTCCGTTCCGAAATGGCGGTAACTTCGGCTCCCGTGTCGATCTTAAATGTAAAATCAGTCTGGTTGATAGCAATTTTTGTCGTCCAGATATTTTCAGGACCTTCTGTGTTCACAGCATCCATGTCCAAATAGACTGCAGGTTCCGAATCTTCAACCTGAACGTCGTCTGTTGATGATGCTCCCGATCCAGCGGGCTGGGCGGGGTTTCGGTTTAGAACAGGTACACGGCTAAGACACTTCGAGCTGAAATGTCCCCTCTTTTGGCACCTGAAGCAAGTCGCGTCTCTTGCTGGACACTTGTCTAGGGGGTGGGGCTGACCTCCACACCGAGAGCAACGTCTGCCGCCGCGAGGATCCCTGAACTGCCTCTTCGGATTTTTCATTCGTAGGACGTCTAGTTTTATGGGGTCGTCTTTACTTTCTCCAGCTTGTCTCAATACACGTTGGCTTTCTTGTACCGACTCCTTGAGCCGTATCGCCTTCTTGGCCTTCTCTAAGTCCAATTTTGGGTCCAACTGCAATTTCTCCGATAACGCACTGTCCAAGATTCCTACTACCAGTCGGTCACGTATCAGCTCCTCTCTCATGTCTCCATACTCGCACCACTCTGATAGAGTATACAGAGCAATAATGAATTGTTCAGCTGACTCACCAGGTTGCTGTGTCCTAAGATTGAACCTGGCTCTCTCGTAGATGACATTACGCCTGGTTGCAAAGAATTCGTCGAACTTCTTGATAATTTTGTCAACCGTGGCTTTGTCAGCATCCTTTGCTCCGGCAGACTTCAGCACGTCCTCGGCTTCTTCACCTAGGCAATAGAGTAGCGTACTAGTCTGTTGTGCTTCAGGCGCCGTAGCCAGACCAGAGGCACTGCGGAACTGCAAGAATCGCCGCTTCCAGCGCGGCCATCCCTCCGGCTTGTTGAATGCGAACGGTTCAGGAGGTTGTAGCTGTAGCGAAGTTGTCATTGCGTACCAACACCGCTGCCACCATGTCGGAGTGGATAAAACTCTGTCTCTTTTGCACAATACACACATATTTATACTACTAGTGAGACAATGACAATACAACCGGATATGCATGCAAACAAGACAACTGTGCATGATACAATGAGACAGATAAGGGCCACGCAGAGCATGGCGACAAACAAACACAGATAGTTCAGTCAGAGTATGCCACACTTGCCGTTCTTCGAAGACTCCAGACAAATATGTGTTCTCCGTGATCCATACGGCGCGGCGATAATCAAGCTAGTGCTTGGTCACGTGCGCTAGCTACTGCTTGGTCACATGCGTATTGCGCAATCACAATAATGGCGTCCATCACTTAGCTGACACTGGATCACGATTGAGAACTTGCGGAATGTATATCGCCATTTCGCTAAAAACAAAGTCCAAAAGGCACCTGCCAGGAGAATTTCACGACTGTTCGTGAGTGCTTTGGTCTCGGCACAGCTCGCGTAAAGGCGCTAGGCGAGTTGAAGAAAGAAAGAAAGAAAGAAAGAAAGAAAGAAGAAGAAGAAAATGAAGATGACGAAACTCGATTTTCACCGTTTCCAGGTTCGTCACTTTAATAACAATTTCGAGCAATCTCCTTGCTATTGTAATATGGGGCAACACCAGATAGCAGATCTAAGTGTCTTTGGACGTACAAAATTCATCACCAGGTGAAATATCAGCGTTTGAACGCTAATACGTTGTATGTAGCCGCCATTTTGTTTTTCCGTTCAACCCTACATAGGGAGGCACTACCGTGCCTCCCTAATAACTATTTCAAATTAAAGAGCAGTTATTCAACTTCAATTTGATGTCCTTACTTTGCTGATAGAATAATACCAGATTTCTATTGAAAACTTATCCATGAACATGACTGGCAGCAAGAGTTCATAACTGAGATTATTGAACGCTCAATAGCACAGTATTATGCCACGCGGTATAGTCGTGGCATATGTAGGGTTGGGCGGAAAAGAAGATGGCAGCTACAATTGAGCTAAATGCAATAATTCACGTATATCTTGGCTGTTGACGACATCAGCCGTATTTAAACTATCTGGGGCTATCGTAAGAGGCAAGCGCTTACGATGAGTCTACTAATAAGGACTATTAGGGCAGTTGCTATGGGCATGACCAGATGGTGTCTAGGCCCGGAGGCGCTAAGTACGGCACGGTCATATCTTCGCCGTATGGGCATTTCAAGTGATACTAACCATTCGAAGCTTCTTAGACAGACCTTTAGCAACAACAAAAACGGAGTTTAAGGTGGTACGTAAACCAGAGTAAAAGCGGTATGTGACTCATTTGTTCATATTCTTTCTTTCTTATTCTTCAGTGAGTCTAGCACAGTAGTGAGCGAACCAAACGCAACTAAACGTACACAAAACCATCGCTACCTATGACCATCAGTGCACCTGATATCTATTTAGGCCTAAAACACTGGGAGAAGCTAGTATTTCCAGGAAAACAGTGATTTTTGGTCCATAACCGATTCCATTCCATGCATTCTGCTCGAACTCCGTTAGGTTACACCTACTCGCGCACGCCCGTCCGTGTACAAGCACACCTAAGTACATCCCCTATACATCAGTGGCTTGCTGTGACAACGTGCAACTGACAAATGTGGTATCCCCTCTTCCTATACCTTTTACAACTGTCAAAAATAGCACCTAAGGTGCAGATGCCTCGGTGGAATGACACTATCCACCATTCCACAAAGACAGCAACTGCAGATGCATGCATACAGGATTTCTGTACAGCAATCAACAAAGCAGTGCTTTAGTTATGCAATCAGAAGCCAATCAGTGCTAACCACAATTGAACTGGGCGTGTCTACAGTGTTTAGCACAGCACACGCATACCACGAGCGAGATAGCTTCCATAGCTTGCTTACACGATTTCTCTGGACCTGCGCTGCTATCCTGTAGTAAATTTCTAACCTATCAGCTTCTAGGCAGTCAACTGTGAACAACTTTGCCTTTGTAGAAGTCCAGATCGCCAGCAACGGTAAACAAAGTAGGCAAATCACGCCATAACTCGAGAACGAAGCTTTGTATCGAACTTTTGCTAATTCACATCCGAGATAATATCGAGTTATACCTCTATTGCAAGTTTCAGAGCTCACCGTTCAGTGTGCGCTGCAAAAATAGTGTAACAGACAGACTGACAGACAGAACGACAGACAACGCGATTACAGTATGCCTCGTGGCTCCGCCCACCGAGGCATAATTACTTAATCGGACTGTGTCCTCCGAAACACAGATACCACTAGTTATTTACAACTGTCAACTACTTCATCGGACTGTGTCCTCCTAAACACAGATACCTCAGTCTAGTTATTTACAACCGTGAATTACTTCATCGGACTGCGTCCTCCAAAACACAGATAGTCCTCTAAAACACAGACAAACACGTACTGGGTCACCATCTTAATTTTCGTCGGCAAGCAAGCAGTCCCAGCGACTTTCATAGACTTCCTACAAGCGCTTACACTTCAGCGTCACTTAGAGATAGTTAAAATGCTGTAGAAATGTATAACAGCAGAGATATGTGCGAAAACACATTTTCACACATGAGTAGCCGCCATCTTAATTTGAGGTCATCCTACATATCATTGCCGATCGGCAATGATAGTAGGGATAACCTAGCTCGCAACAAAAATAAGAATAACAGTACCATAACAAAAATAAGAAAAACAGTTGTCATTGTGATTTCCTTTTCTGTTGACCTAAAATCAACTATAATTATATTGAACTAACGACTGAATTAAATTTGATCTTAGTACCATATTTCTTCAATTAAACACTGGGTTCAAATAGTTGCCGAGTCTCTAATAAACACTTGGTACGAAATAATTAAGTAAGCGACTCATTGCAGTTCACAAACAGTAGTGCAAAGTAGCAAAAAGTATAGTGCTTTATGTAGTACAAATTGTCTTAAATTGGGGTCACCCCTACATGTCATTGCCAAGTGGCAGTGTCAATAAGTAGACCCTCGCTAATCCGAACACCTTGGTACCTAGCCGGCCTAGCTGCTGATGTGTGAGCAGATGGCTGGGAGAGGGTCTGAAACAGGGTAGGAAGAGGTCTAATTATTCATTTTTTTTCTTTATACAAGTTTGTACACAGTTCAAGACAGGAAATGAATGAGCATGTACAGGGTGAGAAACCAACTAGCGGAATGCTAATACGAGTGGTGAAACCCAAAAAAATTAATAAATAGTAACTAAACTAGTACATTCATGGAATGGCAGGGGCGAGCCTGAGCATTGATATAATTTAGCCTTGTTAGTGTATAACATAATACTTATTATTATATTTGCACCGGGTTAGTCTATGTGGTGAGTCCAGATTTTAGTAGATAAGTCTGTATTATGTGAACACCAGTTTCACCACAGATTTTTGTGCTATAATGTTAATATTTAACCGGCGCTAATGGGTTTGTTGATGGTGAATAGAATCGAATCAGTGCAGATATGGTGCACTTTCTCCAACTATCTCTTGCTGAGTGTGTTCCTTGCCTATAGGCGTCATGGGAACAATGTACCGGGAGATGTGATGAATAGGGCATGGTTCCTCGGTCTCCTCACTCACTGCAGGCTCTACTGCTATCACACACGAGCTCATTAGACGTACCTAAGTTACTGTTTGCTCTGTTGTAGCTACTGCTTTCCGCCGGCGTCTCCGGTAGGCCCTTTGATATTCCTTTAGTCGCTCCAGTCGTCCGCTTCCACGTTGATTGGGTGACTCTGCCTCTTGTCGTCGCTTTCTGGTAGCGGCCTTGTCGTGTAAAGTTGTTGCTTTTTAGGTGTCTCTGATCTCTGTTGTTGTCGTCCCTGAGTCATTTGCATCATTGCCAGAATGCCAGGTATCTTGTTTGAAACCAAGCGCCAATTATAATGTGCGCACGTGCTAAAAAGGGCGTTTCCTAGTTATCGGGAACATTTAAAACGACAAACGCTACCCCGTGACAGATTGATAGATACATTCCCCGCCACGTGGGCCATTGTGCCAATCAATGTGGGGCTCGCTCAGGCTCGCCCCAATAAGTTGAGGAGCAAGTGAGCTGAAATAAGACAAGATAAAACTGTTTCTGTGTTATAAAGGAATATGAGAAATGGCTTTTTTAAATGAACAGGATGAGGTCGCTAACACACAATGAAGAGGGAGGCAGTTCAAAATGGGGACACAACTGAGCTTAAAGGAAGACCGATGTGACTCAGTTTTAATAGATGGACCGTAATAAAGAGGGCGAGAGTTAGTGTGCCGGAGATTAGGCAAACTAACTCTCGCCCTCTTTATTACGCCCTCTTTATTACCGCCCTCTTTATTACGCCCTCTCTATTACTCTCGCCCTCTTTATTACTAACTCTCACTAACTCTCTCGATTAGGCACACTTCATAATAGTCACGTGACAATTTTTGATTCCATTTGGCAAAATTTGCATTCTAGTGCTCAAAATTATGTGGAAGATAGGTACTGCAGCTTTACTGGATTGCTGTAATGAAGAAAATGTGAACAGAGCTTAATTTTTAATTTTTACAGTATTCTACTACATTGTTTCTACTTCAACTAACCTGGCAGTAGTTGCATAACTAGAATAAAATTATACGAGCGAGAATTTAGAGCTGTGCCAGTAAATTCTGTGCTATTCTCTTGTCTATGCTCGTACTGACATGACAGACAAAAGAAAACATTAGAATACTATATTATTGTCTCTTGTAGGCCTGCTGTATAGCCCTGTGGTGTGTGTGAGGTAAGCAAAACCACGGCAAAACACGCAACCAATTGCACTGCACATCAGAGAGCTAGTTGACATTCTTATTGTCTGATTCAGCCATAAACTATCTCTACACATGCAATATGCAAGAATAGACTCAAAAGTCGGCTACAAACAGGAATGTATTTTACAGTACATTGCACTGTTATTATAGATGCGGAGACAATTAAGACGCTAAAACTCTGCACAGTGCTTGCTCATCCTTGCATGCAGGTGACTCAACCATCAGTGGTGATGGCTGAGAAGTATTCATCCTCTTCGTCGCTTATTCGGACATCTGCAGCCACCTACAATTCGACGTAAAAATGGCTCGCTAGCATCATAAACTCAGGTTGACATTTTCCTGCTGAGGGTATACCTGGTCATGATTTGTAACTAATAAAGCAGCCGTTAGGTGCTGCTCTTGCTAGATATCAGCTCACAAAGATTTGGTTGAGATATCCAATAATTAAGAAAACGCTGAGTCAGCAATTATTAGGCACCAGTGATCCTGTGTCTACCCCCTGGAAACACATTATAGTGATTCTATTATTATTAATTTGTGAAGCAATTAACAGTAGCTATAGTCTATACATGTTTTCGGTCTGTACATGTTGGTTGGCACCTAGTTTTGCAAAAGATTGCGTTGCTGAAGGGTTAGCCCAAATTCGAGACACCAACAATGCAGCGATGCAGGATTAGCAAGTTAGACTGCTCCAGATGACCCAGTATCTTGTATCACGGTCGCTACCGACCAAATATGTAATTTTATTCAGTGAAAATGGGCGTAATAATCGATCTTTTATTGTCTCTGAACGAGGTGCTGGTTCACACCAAAAACATGTATTGTAGTGACTACATTTCTTGTACTCTGCAGTACAAACTCTACTATCACTGATCCTGGATAGTAGAATTCATGACTGCCCATTTGGCAATCTTTGATGACTGAATAATGTTCATGCTAGACCCTCTCCCAGCCATCTGCCCACACACTAAGAGAGTCAGCAGCTAGACTATTTTGGTACCCCGCAAACATAAACTGTTCGAATTTGTTTGGACTAGTGAACAATGCGAACATTAGCAAGGGTTCAGACCAACGAGGTTCGGATTAGCGAGGGTCCATTGTACTGTGCATCCCTAATATCTTTTACTAAAATTCAGCAAACATAAATTTAAATTTTTAATGACTTTACTTACATGACATTGGATATGCTCCTTGATGGCAAAGGCAGTTGGCCTAGGCTGTTGCTCTTTATTAAGGCACTGCAGCACAAGAGAGAAAAGTGGATGGACTTGCAAGTGTTCATAAAGCTGGCAAACACCTGCATCATCACTGACAATATCACCCCAAAATATGGGAAGTGTTGTTGTGATCGGCTGTTGAAGAATTACACGACCCATTAACAAACCGAAGCAAAGCACATCAACTTTGGCATTCCATTCTAAGGTTTTTTCCTCATAAGCAAGATAATCAACTATCAAAGGTTGAACCAGGGTTGATCTGCCGGCATTTACTAAGCTAACAATACCAGCATCAGCTATTTTGGAGCGTAAAAGGTTACCGGAGCTTTCTTCAAAGATCATAACATTCGCCGCAGTCAAGTTAAGGTGAAGCACAGGTGGTTTCTGGTCATGCAGATACTCCAGCCCGCTTGCAACATTCTCCAATATAGTGACTTTGTCGACCTCACTCCTATTTTTCAAAAGAAAGTGATCGAGCGGCACCCATCCGATTACTCCCTCGTACACAAGTGTAGGCAGATACGATAAGCTGTCCGAGAAAAAAACACCTTGCATTTGTAGAATATTTGTGTGACGGAGAGAGAAGAGCTGTTCGGCGATTCTCGGAAACTTCTCAAGCGTGGCCTTCCTTGTACCCGCGTCAGAGAGCGCATCTTCGGAAAGTTTCCTACCAACGTACGCAGTTTTGTTCTTGTCTGTGAGTTTTTTCACGACACCAAATCTTTCGGAATTGCATCTAACGATTGGCGTGGAATCTTCGACTTCTTTTAGGTTGTGCATCTGAGCACGGGCCAAATTCTTCTGAAGAGGAGAAGCCCATATCCAGGACCAAAAGTAGTTTGATAGCGACCCAGGCTGTGCCATATTGTCAGGCTTCTGTCCTATATCTTTTAGTGACTATACTCACGAATGATATTCGTTTATAGCAAAGAAACAAAAAATCCCAAATAAGGTATGAGTATTAGCTAGCCGGCTCGCGCCTGTACGCCCATTTTAGTTGTACTTTTGAACTTGCGGTGAATCTGTTTTATGAGCACTGCGAGCATCATACTTTATAAATTATTAATAATAATTATTATTGTTAATTAGTCAACAAAAACTAGTATGTTCTTATTATTAAGGGTAATGGTGTGAGCGGTTCTTTTGCTTTTTCTGTGCAAGAGCTGTCAACGATGTGTATACAAAAGTAGCCCCACCAATAGCTCCAGCTACTCCACCAGCAGCAGCTACAACTGGGCTAAACATTGCACCGGCAGCTACACCAACACCTGCTCCAATACCAGCACCAACTCCAGTAGATACTTTAACACATGGTGCTGAACTTGTTATAAAACCAACAAGTCCCCCTAAAGAACGTAGTTCTTTTGTCTCATAAGATTGAGAAGAACCCAAATTTTGTAATACAATGCCTAAAGCATTATTGCCCAATTTTCTGTTCACACCCATCATGAAGGTTAGGAGCCAGTTTTTATCACAAGGAATACTCCACGGATTGGGGGAGTACAGGGTTGGCTTGTTGTAACCAATTGGCACTAGTGGAATCCCGACGACAACATCTTCTGGTATGCCGGCTTTATACAATCGTGATCGAAACTCTGATTTCCAATCCTGTGCTCGTTTAACCAGCCAGCTTTCTTTGCTAGAATCGTCAGCTTGATAGCTAGGAGGACAAGTGACAAGGTTGGCGAACGTGAGTGCGACAACAGTTTTGTTCCAAAAGCCAACTCCCAAACTCTGTGAAATGAGATTGATGTTCTCTACGTCAATCTGTTCTAGGCGGACAGCATCCATTCTCATACAGTAGATCACGACGTCACACTGGCCAACCTTTTCTTTTAGAGTAGTTAAAAAATTGCCTTCAAAATTGCCCTTTAAACCGGGAGAATCGCATATTTTGACATCTAACCCTTGATGGTTTGTTGAGTAATAGAGAAACTCCATCGAATCATCGTCCAACCCACTCGACTCTGTCCCTACGACTTCTTTTGAAATAGCATTGGCCAGTGCTGTTTTGCCGACTCCTGCTCTACCAGCAATAACGATAGAGACAGTCACGGTTGCCGGGTCTGGCGTATCGACTAGGTTAAAACGGTTGTTGTTCTTGTTTCCGACATCAACATATGACGTGGTATGTTCCATATCTTCAGCATTCAAATACCGGTTTCGAGATTTAGCCTTGGTGAAAATGTTTGCAACAGTGATTTGTGCCGGCGCGAATGCTCAGAGTCGGTGACGTAACGTTAGGGAGTCACGCCCTCGAAACGCTTCGCGCGCAGTGATCTGCTCAAACATAGATCAAATGGCTCGAGCACCCACCCGCATCCTCCTTAGAAAAAAATTTGCTATGCAAACAATTGGAAATTCAAAACTGTCAATAAATCACATGTCTATGTGTCTCAGTGCTCTTAGCCTTTAAAGCCATGCACAATGTAATATGTTGCCTGCATGCAGACATCCTCTGCCGACCCAGAAGCCTATAGGAATAGCAAAAGAAATACCCCAGAACTATTATGCTGGTCCTTTGGTCTTATTGTTGGCTATTTTGTAGATCTGAGCACCACTGACTGTAAACAGTTGTTGTGTTTGACTACAGGGCTATGCATGGCATGGATGCATCAACATAGAAATTAGATAACTATTAACCTCTTAGTCGCTTGTGACTATGAGTCTATAGACGGTGCGAATTTGCTCGTAGTCACAAGTGGCACTTGAGACAAAGGTGATTATGACTGTGCAGATGACTCTTAGTACGTGGCATGATAGCAGGTGTTTGATACGGTCAAGGAATCAATGCTTGTATGACCAAAAATGCATTGTCACAGTCGATCAGTGCACGGCATAAAATGAATGTTCAACTGCATCTGTATGAACTTTTAGTTCATAAAAGATCTTATTAGCAATTAGTTCGTGAGGTTGCACGAGCATGCATGCTCTTTCCTGCCCTTGGTTTTTTGCACTGGTTGAATGGAGATGCAATCAAGCTAAAAATAATTTTCTACAAGCATTGACGTCTTGCCAGCTAATCTCAGAAAGTACAGTTCGCATATTCCATCACATTTGCTTGGTTTGGGACTTGCCTGTCATTCTTCCTGTTGAGATCTATTCAGGGGAAAATATCTTCTAAAGGAAGCCGGATCAGTTCTTGGCGATTTGCCATTTTTGAAGCTGGCTGTCTCAGCTGTATTTCTCTATCATAACAATTATTATTATTGTTTACAATGACAGTGCTCTGTATATTACATTATACAATGTCCCAGCAGAAGGTGACCTTACAGGAGTCATGCAACCTGAAAACTATGACAAAATTCCTTTCTCATATGATGCTAGTATTCATGGACAATGAATTCGTTTGTTATCAAGCGGGAACAGCATTTATTGAGTGATAAATTTTTATGGTGGCGCCGCGATGTCGCCGGTGCACTCCGTTTGAATCCCATTAAGGGCAGACATTCAACTAGGGTCAAAGGTCATCGCGCGTGTTCGTGTGCGCGCGCGTACAGAATTACTATAAAGGCTTGTTTGTAGCACTACAGTTGTTTGCGAAGATCTTGCATAACGGAAGCGAAAGCGGAAGTGTGACGCTGACCAATCAAATTCACTATTCGTCACGTGTACAGCTTCAGTTAGTCACGCCTACGTGCGTTTGATTGGCCAACGTCATACTTCCGCTTTCGCTTCCGTTATGCAATATCTTAGCAAACAACTGTATCCGTTCAGTTGGTTCGGTGGCGCAGCGGTTTAGTATGGTGGCTTGTGATGCAGTCGGTCGGGGTTCGATTCTTGCAGAATGCATGTTTTTATTTATTTATAAAAGTTAACTTTTTAGCTCCATCCTTAGTGAGGCCTGTTTATGACGACTCTCCCGACGATCCTTAGGCTTACTAAGGGCCGAAGGCCCGGTTTAGGATGACCCTCCCGACGATCCTTAGTTAGGAAGACCCTATCCCGACGATCCTTAGTTAGGAAGACACTCCTGACGATCCTTAGTTAGTTAGGAAGACCCTCTCTACTTTAGCTACAAACAAGCCTTTATAGTAGTTCTGTACGCGCGCGATGACCTTTGACCCTAGTTGAATGTCTGCCCTTAACGGGATTCCTTCGAATCGCGTGATGGATGGAATGTTCGCGATGAATAAAATTATAATGAGAAAAACGCGCTATGACGAGGATTCATTCGTCAACCCTGTCCAACAGTAGGCAATCCCCATGCAGTCACCTCGTCATAGCGCGTTTTCTCATTATATTCAGCGAACATTCCATCGCCTCCGTCGTGAAACCAAGTATATGTGTATATTTAATAGGCCTATACACGCGCTAGTATTAAAACCCGAATCCGGCGTACTTAACAGCTAGGAGCTCTTACTACTGCAACTATGGGAGTTAACCTTTCAACTCAACTGAAAGATCTTACTTTGGATCATGTAGAAATTCAGGAGAAATTAGGTGAAGGCACTTTTGGATTGGTAAACGCCGTGACTTTCAAGCAAAGGGATGGGTCGTTCGCTCTGGGAGTAGGGAAGCAGTTGGTAGGTGGAACAGTCAACCAAGAAATGGGAGACAAAATAAAACTTCTATTCCAACTAGACCACAGCAACATCGCACAACTGTATGGACTATACTTTGTGTCGCCTACTGCCCTTCCTGTACTAGTTACGGAGCGCCTGCAGATCCCTTTGGAAAACTACCTGCAGACGAGATCGTCAGACGACGGCGTAGACAAGCTGCACATTTTAAACAACGTGGCTTCTGCAATAGTGTATCTCCACAGCCAACAACCATCAATAGTGCACGGTCATCTCACGTCCCACAACGTTCTTGTCATGGAGATTAACTCGAAGGTGATAGCCAAGATCACCGACACTGGACTTCCCGCCCTGTTACAAGTCACACCCCAGGACTATGCTCAAAGATGCCCAAGTGCTCGCGTGTACCTGCCACCAGAAGCATTAGCCGGAGATGTTTGTCTTTTTCCAGCTGCAGACGTGTTTGCATTTGGAGTTCTGATGGTACGTGTGCTTTTGCACCGTATACAACTCCCTGAAACAACTCCTGTTTTCGAACTCAACTCTGGCAAAATGGTGCTTGCTGCCGAAGCACAAGAATCTTCTTACATAGTTTCCTTATTATCAAGCCATCCTCAGTATTCTCTGTTGCAGAAGTGCCTTTCCAAGTCATTGAATCTACGCCCTGAAGCATCTGAATTGCAAGAGGCACTTCAAATTGAGCAGGTTAGACAATAGCTGCTACTATGCTTATGGCTGTATATACATGTCTTTGTGATACAGTGTACTTCAAAGCTGAAGACATGGCATGAGGAAACAACAGAAGAGGCCGAGGAATGGATCGATAAGATCAACTCTCTCTCTATCATGGTCACCGGACGAACAGGTTCTGGCAAAACATCGCTAATCAATGGGCTTGTTGGAGAGAAGGTTGGAATTGAAGGGAAAGAACTGACTCCAGAAACCAGGAATGTGATGACTGTTAAAGAAGAACTGAATGGAGTATTGGTCACAATTTGGGATACACCAGGCTTGCAAGATGGCACTTCGCATGAGCAAGAATACCTTCATGACATGAAGACAAAGTGCAAAGGAGCTGACCTTAATATCTATTGCATCAGCATAGCAAACGTGCGTTTTGACGAATCAGATCTAAGGGCCATTCAACTCTTCACAAGTACATTTGGTGTTTCATTCTGGAACAGAACAGTATTTGTTCTCACTTTTGCTAACCAAGCCATACTTAACTGTCCAGTGGGAGTCGATGTTGGTACGTGGATTGATTCCAAAGTTGAAGAGTGGAAGAAGGTGTTTCTAGTTGAGCTGAGTAAGCATGGTGTGCCTGAGGTAGTAAAAAGAAGAATGGTTTTCATCCCAGCTGGCTATCACAGCCCGACAAAATATGCTCCAAATCCTTGGCAGCTACCTGGTATCGATAATTGGTTCCACAACTTCTGGTATGCATGTGCCTCACAGATGAACCGTGAACATCTTCCAGCCCTAATTAAGATCAACGTGCATCGTTTTAAGAAAGAAGAGGACATTACTGAAGATGACCTTCAAAATGAGTCTATCGAAAATCAGCCTATACCAGCATATTCACTAGCAGGCAGTGCTATTGGTGCTTTAGTTGGAGGCCTTGTAGGCTACTACTTGCCTTCTTATGGTTTCACCGCAGGCGCTAAACTCGGAGCAAAGTATGGTGCATCTCTTGTTGATATACTTATGGAAATGAAGCAATACGCACTCAAGGCTAAAGAGCATGCTAGGCAGACTCTCGAGGAGTTCCTACAGTGACAATTAAATGTATGGTTGTTATAATAGCTGATAATAATAGCTTATTATTGGGTACATATTAATAGACTTTTAAAAATATTGATTATTGAGATTCACCCTATTATACGGCCGCATGAATCTCGTACATGTACTCCGATGTGTATACATTGTACGTCACCTATCCTTAAGTTTAGTAGTAGCAAACATGAGCAGTGTATGGAATTGGTTCTGGGGTTCCTCCAGCCAGACGATATCCTTTCATCTTAAAGGAAAGTTGGATAGCCTGGAGATACGTAAAGCCGTGATAGGCGCCGAGATTTCTCAGGGTGCTTTTGGACCGATCGTTGAAGTCAAATCTGGAAAAGAGAAAGTTGCTGGACAGAAACTGGACGATAAGCTGATCGTAGAGGTTAAAAAATCCCAGAAAGCTCTAATAGACAACTTTCCCTGTGAATGCACGCGTGTATACTGCCTCGAACATGCCAACGTTGTCAAACTGCGCGGAGTGGTCATCAACGACACTTATTCGCTTCCGATTCTAGTCACAGAGCAGCTAGGATCCCCTCTCTCAGAGTACTTACTCAAAGAGCATGCTAAACCGACGACTCAGATGAGCATTCTTCAAGACGTTGCTAATGGGTTACAGTATCTGCATTGCCTCCCAAACCCTGTGTTTCATCTCTGTCTCACTCCTGAAAATGTTGTCATAAATCCCGATACCCTTCAGGCAAAGATTTGTAATCCTGGGGTTGTGAATCTAATGCAGCTCCCTCCTTCTTGGTGTCGCTCTAACTTGCCTCAAGCCAATTGCTTCTTGCCTGAGATGGAAGATACTAAACCTGACCCTTCCATTGATATATTTTCGTTTGGAGCAATGATGATTCATGTCTTTCAACCTCAACCAGAACCAATCTGTCCTCCTGTTTTTTTCCAAGATCCGAATGACTCTAGCAAAGTAATAATGGATGCATTTGTCACTGTTGACAAAGTAATGGCCAATGGAGCAAGTGCAGCCATTCTGTGCAGGGTTCTTGAGACCCACCCTATGTACAATCTTGTACAGAAATGTCTCATGAAATTGTCCTCTGCTCGTCCTACAATTGTCAATGTTGTCAAAGAACTTGAACATGAGGTAATTAATTTTGATTAATCAAATTTTGTGTATTCATAAAGCCCTATTTCTTTGCAGAATGACACAAAAATAAACAAAATGAATTTATGGGAAGAAGACATATCGAAAAAAACAAAAGCATGGCTCGAGGAGAGTAATTGCCTCACCATAACAGTCATTGGCAGGACTGGTACTGGCAAAACATCTCTTATGAATGGCCTACTAGGCAAGAAGGTTGGTGAAGAAGGATTCAGCCTTACTCGGGGTACAACACATGTGAAAAGTTTTGAAGCAGAGGTAGAAGATGTTCGAGTGACAATATGGGATACACCTGGCCTTCAAGATGGTGAATGCAAAGATGAAGAGTATCTTCAGGAGATGATTAAAAGTGGTTGTGTTGACGCCAATCTCAAGGTCTACTGCATGTCTATGGCTAATCTCCGCTTTGACGAAAGTGAATTAAATGCTTTGAGCAAATTTACCACAGAAGTTGGTGTCAAGTTCTGGGATCGCTGTATGTTTGTTCTCACATTTGCCAATAGTTATGTTGGTCTGTGTCCTGTAAAGAAAGATCCAAAGGAGTGGTTGGATGCAAAGATAGGTGAATGGAAAAATCGCATTAAGTCTGAGCTCCGCAAGGTTGGTGTAGATGAAAGTGTAGTTAAACAAATTTCGATTGTTCCAGCTGGCTATCATGCACCACTTCAAGGAAATCCTGATCCATGGAAACTACCAGGTATTGAGAACTGGTTCTACACATTTTGGTATACATGTGCTGATGTTATGGATCCAGCAGCTCTTCCCGCTCTTGTCAAGGCAAATAGGCACCGTTTCAAAGAGAAAATAACTGGGAGTGATCTTAAAGAAACAATCGAAAATGTCCCTTTGCCAAGGTATCTTGAACAAGGAGCAATAGTTGCTGGAGCAGGGGCAGCAGGCATTGGTGGTGCTGCTGGAGTTGGTGCTTTAGTTGGCGCAATAGTTGGAGCAGTAGGAGGTCCTATTGGAGCTGCAGGAGGTGCCTTAGTTGGAGCTGAAGTAGGTGCAATAGTAGGGCTTGCAGCTGATCCTATCCTGGTGTGGGGAGTTATGCGGTACAAGAAGCAAAAGCCAAGCTCATAATTGTTCGGATTCTTAACCTAAATGCATGAATTGTAGAAACACTATTTTTTAAACAGGATGCAACTATTTTATATACTGTAGCTATAATGCCATGGCATGCATTTAAGTGGCATGTTATTGTACTTGCATTCTAAGTGTGTTGATGGTTTAATGATGCTGTGAACAATTAATTATAGTTCATACGTGATAGTTTTTACAGCTGTCATAACAACACTGTAATAGTAATAATAGCAAAAATTTTTAACGTGTTGTTCATTGTAGGTATGTGTGATGTCTCATACAGCTGTACTGTTCAAAAATCTGCTGAACTCAATATTCATGCCCTGGTTTGTCAGTACCAAATACTGTTACAAGTGAAAAAATTGCTTAGTAGGGGAGCACTATACTGTGCTTCTTTATAAAAAGCCCTGCCAAGTGGGCCTCATGCATTCGCGCTAAGTTAAACCAGATTCACATTTATGTCTTAACTTGTGTACCCTCACATAGAAATCTCTAATCATTTTATAAACTGGGATATCAGTGGATATAGATATACATACCTTGTACACGTACCTGTGAGAACTCAATTTGGATGCAGCGAGAGTGTGCTATATACCTTATGACATTAACAATGCTCATGCATGCTTCATTCTTAAAAGCTTTCTATAGCGCTGTTTTATTCCTCAACTTGCTAGTGCACTTTTAACATGTACGTCTTTTGAGGCCTGTAGGTTTTTCAGCTATCTCATCGATCGAAGCAGTTTTTGTAACTCTGTTTTGCCTTGAATGTGTGCGGTTCTTACTGCTTACAATTACGCACTTCAATAATAACATGAAATTAGCTTCTGATGCACTAAAATGTGTTTTTCTTAGTTGCATAATGAATACTGACATCACATGTGAATGGAATGAAAAACATAATCATTGCCTCTTTGCTCTCGCCCCCAATGCCGCTTTAGTGGGTGTCGGTTATCACGTGCGACACATTGATCATAGAGAAAATGAACCTTGAACGCCGCTATATGGACGACCGAGTGGACGACGCAACGCCCGCCTTTGATAATGATGATTATGAAGAAATCGATATACCAAAGATCTCATTCGTTATCGTTGGCAGAGCAGGAGTCGGCAAAACAGCACTGGCCAATGCTATTTCAAAAGAAGTCGTAGGGACAGAGTCGAGTGGGTTGGACGATGATTCAAAGGAGTTTCTCTATTATTCAACAAACCGTCAAGGGGAAAACTTGAAAATATGTGATTCTCCCGGTTTAAATGGTCATTTCAAAGACAGTTTTTTTTCTACACTAAAAGAAAAGGTTGGCCAGTGTGACGTCGTGATCTACTGTATGAGAATGGATGCTGTTCGCCTAGAACAGATTGACGTAGAGAACATCAGTCTCATTTCACAGAGTTTGGGAGTTAGCTTTTGGAACAAAACTGTTGTTGCGCTCACATTTGCCAACCTTGTCACTTGTCCTCCTAGCTATCAAGCTGACGATTCTAGCAAAGAAAGCTGGCTAGTTAAACGAGCACAGGATTGGAAATCAGAGTTTCGATCACGATTGTATAAAGCCGGCATACCAGAAGATGTTGTCGTCGGGATTCCACTAGTGCCAGTTGGTTACAACAAGCCAACCCTGTATTCCCCCAATCCGTGGAGTATTCCTTGTGATAAAAACTGGCTTCTAACCTTCATGAAGAGTGTGAACAAAAAATTGGGCAATGGAAAAATCTTTGCTGACTTGAGTAGTTTTGATTCTGAGACAAGTTATAAAGAAGCGTTTTTTAACTTTGTGGCAGGCTCAGCATCACGTCTAAAAGTATCTACTGGAGTTGGTGCTGGTATTGGAGCAGGTGTTGGTGTAATTGCTGGCGCGATGCTTAGTCCAGCTGTTGCAGCTGCTGGCGGAGTAGCTGGAGCAGTTAGTGGTGCTGCTTTTGTCTATACTTCTTTTTCGGCAGCCACTGTTCAAAAGCACTCTTCTGTACAGTGAACATTGTGCATGATACATTTTGATACAATACGTTTATAATCACTCATTTTGCCCCATGTAAAGTGCATGCATGTCACCGTAATCCATTATGCGTTATAAGGCTGACTTCAGCAATCTTGCACTCGTAAATAGATTGCGTGATGGGCTTAGCTAAGATAACAACAGGCAAAAAACTGAATAGTATGAAAATGAAGATATTGCATACTATATATTTCCTGAGTATGTAAAATCTGTTGTTAATAATATTATTATGTCAAAAACTAGTCTCGGCACCAGACCACTCCTCTTCCGCTGTGACCACTCCTTTTCCGCTGTGCAGCGGTAGGGAAGTGGTCTGGGGACGAGACTAGTCAAAAACTCGTTCTATTGCCAGTTGGAATTAGTCCAGTAAATTTATTGAAAATAATTTGGGTGAACCTCACACTAATTGCAACAAAAACAAACTCAACTGCATTTGTTTCCTTAACATATCCACATTCAATGATAAAAAGTCCTAAGGAATCTTATGAGAGGAAATGTGTGAAAATCACATTTACAATTTGACACTTAATAATCTGTATTTAAACAAGCCGTTTTATAGCTTATAGTTATTTCTAACCCAATAGCTCTTTTCCTTGGCTACCTTTTGAGACTAATAACAACTTTCTGAGACTATGTATAGATAAGATATGACACAAAATATACAATTTTATCCATTTTCTAGACTAGAATGTGCTCTTTGAAAACAATGTGCTAATAATGAATGTGTTTGATCTTGTAATGTGTCCAAATCTTCTAGTTTATTTCAAGCAAGTGGAGTGCTTGCACAGTCAGATATTGGCATAAAGCAGGCCTAAAGTATAGTGGTATTTGGCTTTCACAAGTTTGCTGGTGGGCATGTAGCATCTTGCAGCAGACTAGGGTCAAATACAAACGTGAGTATTCAATTACAAATAAAATACTCAGTACAAGGCTAAATAAAAATTCATGTATTTTAACGCATAGTTATATATCATCAATGATGATTATACGCTTAAATACATGGATGGTTCAAATCTATTTCACCTCAACTTTGTCTCGTAGTACTGCATTTTCCTGATAATTGAAGGCACACGGTAAATTATGAAGCATGAGTTTGTAATGTCTACATGTATATTGTTACACTGAAATGAATCTGTTGTTTCACACCAAGTCTCACTGGCTTCTAGACAAAAGCATCATAGAGTCTTACAGTGTTTGACACACATACGTAAGACTCATGAAATACTGTCGAAAGGTATAGAGGTCAAATAATTGTTTCACATCCCAAAACGCGCACTCATGCATAAGAATGGCATGGGCAAGCCTATAAATCTTCTAATGCAAGCTTCATACTAGATGAGGGGTAGCTCCTGGTAAGTAGCACACTTTTGATAATAATATACATCTCCTTAATTCATGCATGTTGTGTCTCATCAGCTCTTTACTGAGCACAACATACATTGGTTTATTTTCTTGGCATGTAGACCTATTTGCCATTGGTGGTGACAGCTAGGTTGTAGACATCGTTGTTCTTGGCATGTATTTGCCATTGGTGGTGACAGCTAGGTTGTAGACATCGTTGTTCTTGGCATGTATTTGCCATTGGTGGTGACAGGTTGTAGACATCTCAATTCCTCTAGTTTGTATTCAGTGCATTGGCAATGTCAGACATTTCTGTATGTTTGATTAGGAATCCTTAGACATAAATTTGTTATAGTGTCTTAGGTAACCTAACAGCTAGTGCCCTTGGTCTACTAGCAAGATAGCTATAGACATGCACCTCCCATTCCATAATGAAAGGAAGTACTCACCAGGCGGCCAACTCTTTACACTAATAATTTTGCTATATTTAATGCAAACACAATTGAAGTGTCAACATGAATAAAAATTGTTTGGTTTCACATTATTATTAATTTTGTCTCTCCAGGAGGGTTCTATTATATGATTATGCTAATTAGCCTTTATAGCAAGCAGATGATAATGGTACTTATAGTGGCTAGTGTTGAATGAAAACTAGTAATAATTATCATAATGACATCCTGATGACATCATTTTTATATATCAAAGACAAGAATTGGTAATAATTAACTTAAGCACCTCATTAAGTGTGAAAATGTAATTTCAAGACTTTCCCCTCATAGAATTTCTTACGACTTATTATGTTAAAGAGTATGCTAATAAGTGTACAAAACAAGTGAAATCGATCGATCAGTGCACGGCATAAAATGAATTTATGAACTTTTAGTTCATAAGCGATCTTATGAGCAATTGGTTTGTGAGGTTGCAAGAGTATATGCATGCTCTTTCCTGCCCTTGGTTTTTTGCACTGGTTGAATGGACATGCAATCAAGCTAAAAATAATTTTTCTACAAGCATTGACGTCTTGCCAGCCTAATCTCAGAAAGTACAGATCGCATATTCCATCGCATTTGCTTGGTTTGGGACTTGCCTGTCATTCTTCCTGTTGAGATCTATTCAGGGGCAAAATAATTATCTTCTAAAGGAAGATCTGTTCTTGGCGATTTGCCTTATTTGAAGCTGGCCTCCACATCTGCCTCTCACCTTTATTTCTCTATCATAACTATTAAATTCTAATTATTATTATTGTTTACGTTGACAGTGCTCTGTATACAATGTCCCAGCAGAAGGTGACCTTACAGGAGTCTTGCAGCCTAAAAAATATGACAAATTCCTTTCTCATGTGATGCTAGTATTCATGGACAATGAATTCGTTTGTTATCACGTTATTTGCCCTCTCGGTAACGAGAACAGCATTTATTGAGCGATACATTTTTATGGTGGCGCCGCGATGTCGTGCGTATACGGGATTCACTACTAAGTTCACACGTTTTGAAACCGTTGCCATGGCAATCACGTGACAACTAAATGCTAAACCCGAAACCCTAAAAACCTTCTCCTAACTGCGCAAAGTCGGGAGGGTCGTCCTAAACCGGGCCTTCGGCCCTTGGTAAGCCTAAGGATCGTCGGGAGGGTCGTCTTAAACCGGGCCTTCGGCCCTCGCTAAAGATCGTCGAGAGGGGCGTCCTAAACAGGGCCTTCGGCCCTAGCTAAGAATTGTCGTTCTAAACAGGGCCTCTGGCCCTCACAAAAGATCCTCTAGAGTGTTACAAATAGCTAAAAAAAACTTATGTTTTGTGAGAAAAAAAAACACAAAAAAGAAGTATATTGCGAGTACCGAACCGTGAACGTCTGCACTACAGCGGTTTTCACGCTTCTTGCAAAATTCAATTCGTAAAGCGTGAACCGTACATTATCAGCAAATAATGTATAGTGCACGCTTCACGGTTTACGAATCGAATTTTGCACGGTGAAGAAGTGTGAAAACCGCTGTACAAGCCACCGTACTAAACCGCTGAGCCAACCAAACCTGCTGATCAGTCCTGGCTAACAAGCCTTTATAGTTAGGGTCCGCAATGAAAAAAACGAGTGTTACAGATTCAGCGGGATTACGTCTCAGCGTGTAAAGTGGGTTGACCCGAACATAGAACAGGTAAAGAGAGAAGCGCCAAGTCCTTCCTTTTTGCAGGAAAAACAAAAAGACTTAAAATAACGTGGGCGGAGCTAGCCAATCGCAATTAAAATGCTTTTTATTCGAACAACATTCAACGCCGAAGCTTAGTGATGTTCGTAAAGACGCTCAAGATCATACTTTCAAGAATTCCGAGGTCTAATTATAATTATAATCTGCTTATATTTAACTAAGTTAGGTGACAATGTTTTATGAGTTTTATGACGTTTATGCATTTCCTTCCATCTGGCTCAAACATTTTAAACATTTTTTGAGCCAGATGGAAGGAAGCATGTAAAGTTTATAACATTTGCTGTGCAGATACATTGTCACCTAACTTAGTTAAATCTGCAATAGGGTTGCTGCAGCACAATGTACAAAAGCGCTCGAGCCCAAAGAGTATTTTCTCGCAGTCTCGGGAGCCCCGCCCCCTTTCAGATTATGACCTGGAAACAACACACGAAGGACGCTGCGACGTCGAAGACCTCGGAATTCTTGAAAGCATGATCCTGAGCGTCTTTACCAACATCACTAAGCTTCGGCGTTGAATGTTGTTCGAATAAAAAGCATTTTAATTGCGATTGGCTAGCTCCGCCCACGTTTTTTAAGTATTTTTGTTTTTTCCTGCAAAAAGGAAGGACTTGGCGCTTCTCTCTTTACCTGTTCTATGTTCGTGTCAACCCACTCTACACGCTGAGACGCAATCCCGCTGAATCTGTGACAGTCGATTTTTTCATTGCGGACCCTATTATAGTGATTCAGTACGCGCGCACGTAAGGCGGCTTGTGCACGTGACATACCGTGACGCCATTGTTTCAAAACGGGTGAACTTAGTGAACCCCGTGCGTATACTTGGTTTCGCGTGATAGATGGAATGTTCGCGCTGAATAAAATTATAGATTGTGTCTATTGACACCAATTCGTTGGTGTCAATAACGGCCACCAAAATGCTATTGACATCAACCTAAACCTTCGGTGTCAACTATAAATGCTTATTTGTAGCATTCATTGGCCAGCAGGTTCCAGTGGCTCAGCGGTATACTAGTACGGTGGCTAGTAATGCAATCGTTCAGGGTTCGATTCTCGGTATAAGCATTTTTTGTTGTTTTTTTTTGCAGAAAACTTCAGTTTTTATTAGCTGCTATGTTTTTAGCTCGAAGATCCTTAGTGAGGGCCAGAGGCCCTGTTTAGAACGACCCTCCCGACGATCCTTAGGCTTACCAAGGGCCGAAGGCCCGGGTTAGGACAACCCTCCTGACGATCCTTAGGCTTACCAAGGGCCGAAGGTCCGGGTTAGGACGACCCTCCCGACGATCCTTAGGCTTACCAAGGGCCGAAGGCCCGGGTTAGGACGACCCTCCCCACTTTGCACAATTAGGAGAAGGTTTTTTTTAGGGTTTTGGGTTTAGGATTTAGGTTGGTGTCAATAGCGTTTCGGTGGCCATTGTTGACACCAACGATTGGTGTCAATAGACACAGCCAAAATTATAACGTTCGAGAAATACGTGCTATGACGAGGTGACCGCGCCTACTGTTGGACAGACGGATGAATTTCGCTGGAGTATACAGTTCCACTGTCAGCTTCGTATACTTTCGCGAAATTCAATTCATTCGTGGACCCTGTCCAACAATAGGCAATCCCCAGTCACCTCGTCATAGCGCGTTTTTCTCATTATATTCAACGCGAACATTCCATCGCCTCCGTCGTGAAACCAAGTATATTTAATAGGCCTATACGCGCGCTAGTAACCCGAATCCGGCGTACTTAACAGCTAGGAGCCCATTCAGGGCTTATTACTGCAACTATGGAAGTTAACCTTTCGACTGAACTGAAAGATCTTACGTTAGATCATGTAGAAATTCAGGAGAAATTAGGTGAAGGCACTTTTGGATTGGTAAACGCCGTGACTTTCAAGCAAAGGGATGGGTCGGGTCGTTCACTCTGGGAGTAGGGAAGCAGTTGGTACGTAGGACAGTCAACCAAGAAATGGGAGACAAAATAAAATTTCTGTTCCAACTAAAGCACAGCAACATCGCACAACTGTATGGACTATACTTTGTGTCCCATACTGCCCTTCCTGTACTAGTTACGGAGCGCCTGCAGATCCCTTTGGAAAACTACCTGCAGACGAGATCGTCAGACGACGGCGTAGACAAGCTGCACATTTTGAACAACGTGGCTTCTGCAATATTGTATCTCCACAGTCAACAACCATCAATAGTGCACGGTCATCTCACGTCCCACAACGTTCTTGTCGTGGAAATTAACTCCAAGGTGACAGCCAAGATCACCGACACTGGACTCCCCGCCCTGTTACAAGTCACACCCCAGGACTATGCTCAAAGATGCCCAAGTGCTCGCGTGTATCTACCACCAGAAGCATTAGCTGGAGATGTTTGTCTTTTTCCTGCTGCAGACGTGTTTGCATTTGGAGTTCTGATGGTACGTGTGCTTTTGCACCGTATACAACTCCCTGAAACAGCTCCTGTTTTCGAACTGAACTCTGGCAAAATTGTGCTTACTGCCGAAGCACAAGAATCTTCTTACATAGTTTCCTTATTATCAAACCATCCTCAGTATCCTCTGTTGCAGAAGTGCCTTTCCAAGTCATTGAATCGACGTCCCGAAGCATCTGAATTACAAGAGCCACTTCAAATTGAGTAGGTTAGACAATAGCTTCTGCTATATTTATAGCTGTACATGTCTTTGTGATACAGTGTACTTCAAAGCTAAAGACATGGCATGAGGAAACAAGAGAAGAGGCCAAAGAATGGATCGATGAGATCAACTCTCTCTCCATCATGGTAACCGGGCGAACAGGTTCTGCAGTAAACGCGCTGTACACCTGTTGTGACCATGCAAATGTTACGAACGAGCTACTGAACGTAATGGTTGTAAGTAAGAATGCTAGAGCTGGCTTGTACGCTCGACTTTGTAACTTAGGTTGTAAACACGGTACAGAAAGTGTCTATGCTTTGCCTGCTTTCATTGGCGCTTGAATAAGATGTCATGGTTTAATTTTTAAGCTGACCGAAGGTTGCTTCTTCCGCCGATTTTGTGAGCTAGATCGATAAAGAAAACAGCACACTGACTGCCGCCATTTGTTACTAATTAACACGTGAAAATGTGACATAATTTAAATTCCACTGGTACAACTGATTGGTACTGAAGCGACCAGACCCTTTCCTGTTAATGCGAAAGGGGCGGGTATCCAGACTACGCCCTCTCCGTTGCACCCGTGCCCATCCGCCTTTCTCTCTCTCTCTCCCTCCCTCTCTCTCTCTCTCCCTCTCTCTCTCTCTCTCTCTCTCTCTCTCTCTCTCTCTCTCTCTCTCTCCCTCCCTCCCTCCCTCCCTCCCTCCCTCCCTCCCTCCCTCTCTCTCTCTCTCTCTCTCTCTCTCTCTCTCTCTCTCTATCTCACCCCCCTCGCCCGGGGCATCCCCCAGGTCCTGGTGGCAGCCCGCCGGCTCACTCACAGACATGTTCAGCTCAACATGTTATGTGTGCGTCACATATCACAATTTATCTCATGCCACTCTCTACTGCAGGTGGCTCGTCTGCTCCTACACTCCTCCCTGGCCACCTTCTCCCACCTGTAGGATCCCTTGCTGGTGTCCCTCTTCTATCTATAGCAGCAGCATCCCCAGTGGCTGTAACTGGGTCAGCCATGTCGGCCCCTCTCACCGCAGTGTCAAGCACCGCAAGTCTCCCATCGCTTGCCTCCATTCTGTCAGCCCCGATATCCTCGCTGTCCAGCCTGCCCACTACCTGTGCGACCCAACCTCTGGTGGTCTTGTCGGCGCTTACGCCAATACCAGGCAAGGTGGTGGAGAAAGTGCAGAAGGGGACCTATGTGGACTTTAAGGAGTTCTTCTACGATAACATCCTACTGGTACAAAGGCTGCAGGAATTAGGGCACACCGGCCCATCACTGCACTCAGCTGTATCCACCTCTCGCCTTCGTGACGTGCCCGACGCTCTCACGTGGGCATCATGTTTCCTTGCCTTTATGGCAACTAAAATTGACCATGCCGAAACGAGACAGCTGGCAGCCTATGGGATGATTGTTCTCCAGTTGGTTCAGCAACACAGAGGGTCAGGGTGGAAACTCTATGACCGCCAGTTCCGTCAGCAGCACGCAGCGGGAGCTAAGGTTCTCTGGACCGAGATTAAACCTTCCCTGATGGCGGTAACGGTCCTCGGCAGTGGGTCGAGCCACCCCCAGTCTTACACTCTCTGTTTCTCGGCGGACCACGGAAAGGAGGATTGTGCCCTTGCCTCTCTTGAGGTGTCCAAGGCCCCAGCCCCACCCCCACCCCCAGCCAGTACCCGTCCGGGTCCAAGCCGCCAGCTCAGCAGGGTAGCTCCCTACAGGTCATCCGAGCACTGTCGGCGCTACAATCGTGACTGGTGTGGGAGTTCTAATTGCCGGTACGAGCACTCTTGTTCAAACTGCCACAAGCCCGGGCACCCGGAGACGAACTGTCCTGAATGGCGAAGCGAGAAGGGAAAAGGTCGTCAGTCAGTGGACAAGCCCCCTAGCTCGACAAACAAATGACTGGAGTATTCACTTGTCTAGCCTCACTCAATGAGAGTACTCACTTGACTAGTCTGAACACTCCCAATACCCCCGTTTTCTCATGTATATCAACTATCATATTCACCAATATATTCACCACATGTGCCACTGCAGTGGCTCCCAACTGTCAATAACCATCGCTGCTTGTTGTTAAATTTTGGTTAACTGCCAGTCAGTAACATTGTCTAGTTGACTTCAGTGGCGCCCAGTGCTGCTCGCTAGCTGCCCACGTATAATGTTACGGCATCGCCCCTCCAGTTATGAGAAAAGTCGCTGCGAGGTGCCTGCAGGAGGTCTCTGCGGTGGGGTGATCCTAGCTGCCGCGAGCGGTGGTCTAATCCAACCAGTAGGCGTATGTTCCCTCCATGCAGGTGGTACCAACATCTCGCATAGTCGGTACAAGTATACGGATGACCTGTTGGCGTTGGAGCGTCACTCGCAGAGGGAAAAAGATTCGCTCACTCACCAGCCCGCCGGAAACATTCCGATAAATGAATGGGAACCATTTCTGGCGAGACACCCCGATCAGGTTTTTGCTGCTTACCTTCGGCGTGGCTTCACAGAGGGGTTCCGTATTGGCTTTGATTGTACTACTAGGCTCAGAAAGGCCCCACAGAACTTCAGGTCCGTCCAAGCTAACCCCGCAACGGTAGAGCAATACATCGAGGCAGAGTTAGCAGCAGGGCGGCTGGTAGAAAGCGCAGCACCCATGACCCGCAGAAACCCAATAGGCATCATTACGAAACCTCACCAGCCGGGTCGGTTCCGCCTGATTGTGGACCTCTCAGCACCACGCGGCGCTAGCCTGGTGTCAATGATGGAATCTCCACTGAACTATCTTCCCTGGTATACATCACAGTGGATAAGGCAGCCAGATTGGTGGCTCACTGCGGTAAAGGCGCTCTAATGGCAAAAACCGATCTGCGCAGTGCCTATCGACACGTTCCAGTGCACCGAGACGATCAGCGCCTACTGGGTTTCGAGTGGGATGGGCGCACATTCCGTGACACTGCTCTCCCTTTCGGGCTACGCTCAGCCCCCAAAATCTTCTCCGCTGTAGCCGACGGACTTGCATGGGCTCTCCAATGCGAGGGCGTAAACCTGTCAGTTCACTATTTGGTCGACTTCCTGTTTTGGTGTCCCCCAGATTCTCCCCAGTGCGCCATGGCGCTGGACACCTGCACCCGCTTAGGTTTCCCCATAGCAGCAGACAAGACGGTGGGGCCCACGACGGCACTGACATTCTTGGGCATTGAAATAGATTCCGCCGCCCAAGTGCTGAGATTACCGAGGGAAAAACTATCACGTCTCCGCCATCTGGTCAACACATGGTCGTCCAAGCGGAACGCCTCAAAGCGCGAATTGCAAGTGATCATTGGGCACCTGAGTCATGCAGCAGCAGTGGTTACTCCTGGGCGCCTGTTCCGAAGGAACCTAATTGAAGCCTCTAATACCGTGTTTACACTGGCCTAGCACGGCGCGGCACGACACGACACGGCACAGCACGACATGGCCTGGCACGCGTTTACACTCTCAAGAGAAGGTGGGCCGTTTGATCTAAAAATGGGCAGTGCCAATAGTGGCGTAATGGCAGAGTGACGTTATTGTAGGCGGGTCGAGAAGTTCAAAATGGCGTCCGTAAGTGTTACTACACTTCAATCGTTCTTCGGAAAACTTTCACATGTCTACTGCCGTCCACTAGTTCATTTCAATGATCCTTTGCGATGGGAACAACAAACCATTCGTTTCTGACTCGTTGATAATTAACACGAACCTGTCCCGGCCCGGAATGCCCGTTTACAGTGCACTGTTAAACTGGGCTGTGTCGTGTCGTGCCGTGCCGTGCCGTGCCGTGCTGGCCTAACTTCTGAAGCGGGTCAGGGCCAGCACGGCACGGCCCGGTTCGACACGCGTTTACATTACAAAATAAACCGTGCCGTGTCGTGCGGTACGTGCCGCGCCAGCCCACTTTTCTGGTCCAGTGTAAACACGGTATAAGCGTCCCCGCTCCCCCCACCACCCAACACGCATAAACTTAAAGTGCAGGGCTGACCTCGCTTGGTGGAAAATCCTCTTTGACGAATGGAACGGTATTGCGCTATTCCCTCAGTTCCCAGCAGGCAACACCGTGGTTGCTGACGCATCGGGGTCATGGGGATGTGGCGCCTACTGTTCTGAAACCAGTTCCTGGTTCCAGATCCAATGGCCCAAGTCATGGGAGACGGTCAACATTGCTACCAAGGAACTCCTGCCGTTAGTGGCCGCTTCAGCATTGTGGGGTTCCTCATGGTCAGGCTCTCGCATAAAGTTTCTCTCAGATAATATGGCAGTGGTTCGCTGCTTGTCATCTTTCTCCGCTCATGATCCAGACCTCACCCACCTGTTGCGTTGCCTCTTCCTGCTCAAGGCAAAGTTCCAGTTTGAGTTTTGTGCCCAACACATAGCAGGAGAACGCAACACTGCAACGGATGCGCTTTCGCGAAATAAATTACCTCTCTTTCATTCTCTTTGTTCCCAGCCACTGCCCCGACCAACGGAAATTCCAGGAGATCTTCGAACTCTACTGCTAGACAGATCTCTAACCTGGACATCACCACGCTGGGAGGAGTTGTTCGGAAATTCTTTAAGAACGGTATCGCAAGCCGAACAGTGAGCTCCTACTCGTCCGGACAAAAAAGGTACCTAGATTTCTGCCAAGCGTACAACCTGTCACCTCTCCCTCTCTCCGAGACTTCTGCCTGTCTTTTCGCTGCCTTCTTGGCTCACCAAGGCTTAAAAGTCCAGACTGTCTCGGCATACTTGTCGGCTGTCCGACACCTACAAATTTCTGCAGGGGGGCTCCGCCCAAGAGAGCAGAGTTGCCTCGCCTCCAGTATGTACTGAGAGGAATTGCCTGCTCCCAGCCAGCGGCCGCAGCTCGCCGCCTTCCCATTACATCTGAGATCATGTCCCGTCTGCAGTCGTCATTCCCATCAGTTTTTCATTCCCCCTATGAAGCTAATTTGCTGTGGGCCGCATGCTGCCTGGGTTATTTCGGCTTCATGCGGCCCAATTCACTGCCCCTTCACCAGGAGCACAGCCTTCCATCACAGTAGCTGACGTCGCAGTTGACTCTCACGATGCCCCATTAGTCGTCAAGGTATTCTTGCGGCGTGCAAAGACAGATCCCTTTGGTAATGGCGTCAACATTTACCTTGGCAGGACAGGATCATACCTCTGCCCAGTGTTAGCAGTTCTGAGCTTTCTAGCACTTCGCAGCAGCCAAGATGGCCCACTCTTAGTCCATGAGGACGGCTCGCCGCTGACCAGAGATCTGCTAATCTTAAACCTTCAGGTAGGGATTCTAGTAGAGATGTTGCTTTGTCATGAAGTGCAGCTCTTTTAGAAGACTTTAGGTCAGATTTGATTGCTTGCTGTGCATGAAAAACATCAGCTGAATAAAGACAATTTTGCACTAGCAAGAGATCAATTAGGGGATCTCTTGCTAGTTGAGTTGTTCTTCGAAGACTCCAGACGCTCTCCATACGACGATACTCTACTTCTAGAATTCGTGTGGTTGGTCACGTGCGTATTGCGTAATCACAATAATGGCGTCTAACACTTAGCTGAAAAGTGTTCGTGATCGTGAACTTGTCAAATTTATATCGACGTTTCGCTAAAAACTAAGTTCAAAAGGCACCTGCCAGAAGAATTTCACGACTGTTCGTGGGTGTTTTGGTCTCGGCACTGCTCGCGTAAAGGCGCTAGGCGCGCTGAAGAAAGAAGAAAGAAAGAAAGAAAGAAAGGAAGGAAGGAAGGAAGGAAGGAAGGAAGGAAGGAAGGAAGGAAGGAAGGAAGGAAGGAAGGAAGGAAGGAAGGAAGGAAGGAAGGAAGGAAGGAAGGAAGGAAGGAAGGAAGGAAGGAAGGAAGGAAGGAAGGAAGGAAGGAAGGAAGGAAGGAAGGAAGGAAGAAAGAAAGAAAGAAAGAAGAAGACGAAGATGACGAATCACGATTTTCACCGTTTCCAGGTTCGTCACTTTATTGACCATTTCGAGCAATCTCCTTGCTGCTGTAAGATGGGGCAACGCCGGAAAGCAGATCTAAGTGTCTTTGGACGAATAAAATTCATCACCAGGCGTAATATCAGCGTTTGAACGCTAATACATTGTATGCAGCCGCCATTTTGTTTTCTTGGCCATCCCTACATAGGGAGGCACTACCGTGCCTCCCTAATGGCTCGAGCACCCACCCGCATCCTCCTTAGAAACAATTTGCTATGCAAACAGTTGGCAATTCGAAACTGTCAAAAATCACATGTCTATGTGTCTCAGTGCTCTTAGCCTTTAATGCCATGCACTATGTAATATGTTGCCTGCATGCTGCCGGCCCAGAAGCAGATCTATAGGAATAGCAAAAGAAATACCCCCAGAACTATATGCTAGTCCTTTGGTCTTATTGTTGATCTGAACGCCACTGACCGTAAACAGTTGTTGTGTTTGACTACAGGGGTATGCATGGCATGGGTGCACAATGGCATGCCAACATAGAAGTTAGATAACTATTAACCTCTTAGTCGCTTGTGACTATGAGTCCATAGACGGTGTGAATTTGGTCATAGCCACAAGCGGCACTTGAGACAAAGGTGATTATGACTGCGCAAATGACTCGTAGTACATAATAGTTAGATACCGAGTCGAGGGTCATACGGGATTTATAAACCCGACGCGGTTGTTGTGACGACCGAGCGTAGCGAGGTCGTTACTTACCGCGGAGGGTTTATAAATCCCGTATGACCCGCGGACGAGGTATCTAAGTTATTTATAGCATAGCAACAGTACTTTTCGACGCAAAAGCTACGCTGGAGCGCTCTCTTGCTGACTTGAGTGTCCAGAGCTGCTGCGTTTTTGTCCAAGATGACGACGTTTTTGACCCAACTACTCAACAAGTTACGGCTAGTCTTCCAACAGCAATAGTTTATATCCCAGCTACTACGTACCACCACCATCGCGCACGGCTCGCTCTCACCTCTCTGTGACTTCCATAGCCGGATACTAGCCCAGCCTTTGCGAGCTCCACCCTTTCATCTACTACCGCTGACCTCCGCCTTGACACCACCCACCAGCTTTTCCAGAATGCCTCTTCGCCACTAAATAACTCCAATTTACTCTCTCAACTACTACTGTTCCAGTATTTCCATCACCACTAACCAGCTCCTCCCTCACTGCCTCTTCGACACTATCCAGCTCTGTTACAGCACTATCTACCTACTCTGCACACCCTACTAGCTCCTACCATCAGCAGCAGCAGGCTTCTAGCTCTAGGTTCACTGTACCTAAAACATATCAGCAAATCTCCACAGTCATCATTCACCTGCTTTCTGTGTTGTATTCCGACTTTGTTTACACAGCAGTTATTATGAATAGTATTATCAATCGTGAATTCCATTAATAACACAATGACTTGTAGCCAGGTCATATGAAAACCCGCGGGTCATATGAAAACCCGCGGGTCATATATGAGAAATAAAACCCGGCAACTGGGCAATCTGATTGGTCAAACACTCGTAGCTATGCTATAAGTGGCATGATAGCAGGTGTTTGATATGGTCAAGGAAGCAATGCTTGTATGAGCAAAAATGCATTGTCACAGTCGATCAGTGCACGGCATAAAATGAATGTTCAACTGCATCTGTATGAACTTTTAGTTCATAAACGATCTTATGAGCAATTAGTTCGTGAGGTTGCACGAACATGCATGCTCTTTCCTGCCCTTGGTTTTTTTCACTGGTTGAATGGAGATGCAATCAAGCTAAAAATAATTTTCTACAAGCATTGACGTCTTGCCAGCTAATCTCAGAGAGTACAGTTCACATATTCCATCACATTTGCTTGGTTTGGGACTTGCCTGTCATTCTTCCTGTTGAGATCTATTCAGGGGCAAAATATCTTCTAAAGGAAGCCGGATCAGTTCTTGGCGATTTGCCTTTTTTGAAGCTGGCCTCCACATCTGTCTCAGCTGTATTTCTCTATCATAACTATTAACTTACAATCATTATTATTGTTTACATTGACAGTGCTCTGTATAATTATTATATTATACAATGTCCCAACAGAAGGTGACCTTACAGGAGTCTTGCAGCCTGAAAACTATGACAAAATTCCTTTCTCATGTGATGCTAGTATTCATGGACAATGAATTCCTTTGTTATCAAGCGAGAACAGCATTTATTGAGTGATAAATTTCTATGGTGGTCGCTTGGTTTCGAGTGATGGATGGAATTTTCGCGCTGAATAAAATTATAACGCTATGACGAGGATTCATTCGTGAACCCTGTCCAACAGTAGGCAATCCCCAGTCACCTCGTCATAGCGCGTTTTTCTCATTATATTCAGCCAACATTCCATTGCCTCCGTCGTGAAACCAAGTATTACTAGTGAATGTAAAACATTGTTTGGGGCGAGCCTGAGCGAGAAATGGAATGCTATAACACGTGAGTAATGAAGATTTCGATGTGCGAAGAGATGAAAGCAGCTAAGATTGTGGTGGATGATGGGAGTGGGTATTTGACAACTCTTTCAGTTTTTGAACCAATGCTTTCTAGGATCGTAAAGAATGCGAACATGTGTTCATGTAATAAAATTTTGCTATTAATCAGTTCATGTATTCACATCTTCCTCATTATGATGATAATAGTCATGTGTTAGGGCTGTAGTGTTGACAATCTGATATCTTCCATTTGGCGGTCATGTAGTCGCTGAATGTTGGCTAAACAACTGAGTCGTTGATAAGGGAAAGGAGGACTAAACAGAAGATCAGATAGTTTTCGGACTCTTGAAGATGCAACAAAGGTTAGTCCGCAGGAAAACTCTTTTTGCCAACACCAATTACGACCTTGTGCTCGAAGTCTTCCAGCCACTAATCCGTCGGTTTCCAGCTCTTGCGCATGAACACGCTCTGCATCGCACCGCGTGTGCAATACCAAAGTATCGCTGGAAAGCTCCACCTCTTTGTCGGTCGCCCGGCCGTACGTACGTCGGTCGGTCGTACCTTCCGGTCGAGCTGTTCTCACAACCATGGACCTCGCTCAGGCTCGCCCCAATAACTAGTGAAATGCAGGACATTTGTGGGGCGAGCCTGAGAGAGTAGTGTTGGTAGCCATAAGTAGGTATTTAGCCGAGGAGGTGCATGCGTGCTGCACTGATTGTGCCGCAGTCGAGTGAAGGCTCATCTGCTGCAGCCTGTCCTCTCTCTGTTCTTCAGTCTCTGCACCACGTCGTTCATGCTGCATCTCTCTCATTTGCTGCAGCCTGTCCTCTCTCTGTTCTTTGGTCTCTTCACTACGTCGCTCATGCTCCTTCTCTCTTCATTCAGTGCTGTAGCCTAACGTTCTTCAGTCTCTCAGTGCATCACATCGCTCAATAAATTCATGCTCCTTCTCTCTGGTCTAACCTCTCTCTGTTCTTCAGTCTCTCTGACATCACGTCGCTCATGCTGCTTCTCCCTAGCCTAACCTCTCCAAGTTTGTTCTTTAGTCTCTGCATCGCGCTCATGCTCCTTCTCTTCGCGCGCGCTTGCTCAGTCTCAGTTGAGCAAAATTGAAACATCCGGTGAATTACAACGCGCGGGCGTTTTACGGAATGACGTAAGCTTACGCATAGATAGATAGATAGATAGATAGATGGATAGATGGATAGATGGATAGATGGATAGATGGATAGATGGATAGATGGATAGATGGATAGATGGATAGATGGATAGATGGATAGATGGATAGATGGATAGATGGATAGATGGATAGATGGATAGATGGATAGATGGATAGATGGATAGATGGATAGATGGATAGATGGATAGATGGATAGATGGATAGATGGATAGATGGATAGATGGATAGATGGATAGATGGATAGATGGATAGATGGATAGATGGATAGATGGATAGATAGATAGATAGATATACATCGCACAACTGTATGGACTATACTTTGTGTCCCATACTGCCCTTCCTGTACTAGTTACGGAGCGCCTGCAGATCCCTTTGGAAAACTACCTGCAGACGAGATCGTCAGACGACGGCGTAGACAAGCTGCACATTTTGAACAACGTGGCTTCTGCAATATTGTATCTCCACAGTCAACAACCATCAATAGTGCACGGTCATCTCACGTCCCACAACGTTCTTGTCATGGAGATTAACTCCAAGGTGACAGCCAAGATCACCGACACTGGACTCCCCGCCCTGTTACAAGTCACTCCCCAGGACTATGCTCAAAGATGCCCAAGTGCTCGCGTGTACCTGCCACCAGAAGCATTAGCCGGAGATGTTTGTCTTTTTCCTGCTTCAGACGTGTTTGCATTTGGAGTTCTGTTGGTACGTGTGCTTTTGCACCGTATACAACTCCCTGAAACAACTCCTGTTTTCGAACTCAACTCTGGCAAAATGGTGCTTGCTGCCGAAGCACAAGAATCTTCTTACATTGTTTCCTTATTATCAAACCATCCTCAGTATTCTCTGTTGCAGAAGTGCCTTTCCAAGTCATTGAATCTACGTCCTGAAGCATCTGAATTGCAAGAGGCACTTCAAATTGAGCAGGTTAGGCAATAGCTATACTATGCTTATAGCTGTATACATGTCTTTGTGATACAGTGTACTTCAAAGCTGAAGACATGGCATATGGAAACAACAGAAGAGGCCAAAGAATGGATTGATGAGATCAACTCTCTCTCCATCATGGTCACCGGGTGAACAGGTTCTGGCAAAACATCGCTAGTCAATGGGCTTGTTGGAGAGAAGGTTGGAATTGAAGGGAAAGAACTGACTCCAGAAACCAGGAATGTGATGACTGTTAAAAAAGAACTGAATGGAGTATTGGTCACAATTTGGGATACACCAGGCTTGCAAGATGGTACTTCGCATGAGCAAGAATACCTTCATGACATGAAGACAAAGTGCAAAGGAGCTGACCTTAATATCTATTGCATCAGCATAGCAAGCGTGCGTTTTGACGAATCAGATCTAAGAGCCATTCAACTCTTCACAAGTACATTTGGTGTCTCATTCTGGAACAGAACAGTATTTGTTCTCACTTTTGCTAACCAAGCCATACTTAACTGTCCAGTGGGAATCGATGTTGGTACGTGGATTGATTCCAAAGTTGAAGAGTGGAAGAAGGTGTTTCTAGTTGAGCTTAGTCAGTAAGCATGGTGTGCCTGAGATAGTAAAAAGAAGAATGGTTTTCATCCCAGCTGACTATCACAGCCCGACAAAATATGCTCGAAATCCTTGGCAGCTACCTGGTATCGATAATTGGTTCCACAACTTTTGGTATGCATGTGCTTCACAGATGAATCGTGAACATCTTCCAGCCCTAATTAAGATCAACAAGCATCGTTTTAAGAAAGAAGAGGACATTACTGAAGATGACCTTCAAAATGAGTCTATCGAAATCAGCCTATACCAGCATATTCACTAGCAGGCAGTGTTATTGGTGCTGTAGTTGGAGGCCTTGTTGGCTACTTATGCCCTTCTTATGGTGTCATCGGAGGTGTAAAACTTGGAGCAAAGTATGGTGCATCTCTTGTTGATATACTTATGGAAATGAAGCAATACGCACTCAAGGCTAAAAAAGCATGCTAGGCAGGCTCTCGAGGAGTTTGCACAGTGACAATTAAATGTGTGGTTGTAATAGCTGATAATAATAGCTTATTATTGTGGCGTTAGGTTACATTAATAAGTGTTAACTAATGCATTATAGTCCCACTGTTACTAACTCAGTGAGTGAGTTTAAAAGGACTAGTATCTTACTCATTTGTATTATTCGATTTTATTCTATTCTATTCTTCTATTGCTGCCTTTCTAATAAAGTCTTTCTAACTATCGAACCCCTGAACGCTACAATTATTGGGTCTATTAACCCCTTAGTCCCTGAATTATTTTGACGAAAATTCGACTTGCTCTAAACTGACAGTTTGTCTTGCGATTTTCTACAACATGCAGTACGCTAGCTTTTCCAAACTAGCACTGTTTTTTCCTGGCATGTCAAAGTTTACGACCATGTACTAAACTCTGGGTTGGCCACTCCCACTTCGGAACTGAAGCCACTTAAATGCTGCGATCTCGTCATTTTTCAGCAGATTTTGGTCTTCGTTTAGCCCTGGTGACTGATACAAAAACCTGGTGGTGTCCAGGTGAGCAAACAGCACAGTTTAGACCATATTCTATGCCAAAGTATGCATTTCCGGGCATCCTGAAGCCCCAAAAATGCCGAAAGCGGCGAGGGGCTCCGCCCCTTCGAACCCCGGGTTAAAGGAGGGACACCCCCCTTTAATAATCCCCCGTTTTATATGGTTTAGTGGGGAGGGCGCGACGAAAAACAGTGGATTTTTTCAGGTAATTTGCAAATAAACTTGATTTGACCTTTCTAGAGCACTTTTCACACTACTTATGACGTCTAGAGTAGGTGAGGTCAATTATGACGCCTAAAGGTGTCAATAGGGGTTAAAGGGTTAATAGACTTTTAAAATTATTGATTGTTGCATGAGATTGACCCTACGGCGGCCGCATGAATCTATATAGTACCTTAGATTTATTACAGACAGGATAGGAAGCTCGCACATTAGCGCCTGAACTCACGATCACTCCGCGTTGTTCATAGTATAGTGTGGTCTCGTGCCCAGACCAACCCGTGTTCCGGAGTTCACAACAATATGGCGGACGCACGTGTCGAAACCGAAGTCAAAGCCTCGATATCTGGGAAGCTCAACCCTTCAGAACTGTTGCACGCTGCCGTTTCACTTGTCTTAAAGGACGAGGGTTTCGGTATACCTTCCACTCCCGCAAGAGAAGCTGCAGGATAGGATACTTGGACATTTTTGCACATTAACGCGTACACTCCGTGTTGCTAAATCTTGTCTAAAATGACCTACTTGGCCATGTTTGTGCTTGCAGTGCTCCAAGACTAAGCAAGCTATACCCATCACAGTACCTCATCCCAGTGCACCATAGATCAGGCTTTGTAACTGTGAAAGCTGAACTGCACGCAAACGTACGCACAAAAAGTTACAGTCTCACAAAAAATGGAATTCTACAAGCATTGCCGAGCGATAGAAAGCAATATACCGGCTCGTAATTCGTACAAACAGCTGATAGCGTGGCTATCCCAGTGTAGCGATGCCATATGGTTCATAAAACAGTTTTGTTTCCCTAGTAGCTGTCTTCCTACGTGACTTATCTATAGTCTCACAAAGTAAGCAAACGGCCAATTGGCGAGTATTCTGCAGTGTAGAAGCCTCCAGCGCCGCTGAACGTACTGCCAAGCATTACTTGTATACCAATCATCAATTTCTAAGCTGTTTCGCCAACTTCCTGTCTTCCAGAAGCCTCGAATAGCCGTTTTTTGTCTTTCGCGATGGCCAACAACAGAGGTCAAGAAGGCGAAAGGCGCTAATTTTAGCAACGCGGAGTGCTTGCTGAGAAATGTATTACGGCAATGGGCTCACGTGAGCTGATGCCTATCCTGTCTGTAATAAATCTAAGATAGTACTCCCATGTGTATATACATTGTACGTCACCTATCCTTAAGTTTAGTAGTAGCAAACATGAGCAGTGTAAGGAATTGGTTATGGGGTTCCTCCAGCGAGACGATATCCTTTCATCTTAAAGGAAAGTTGGATAGCCTGGAGATACGCAAAGCCGTGATAGGCGCCGAGATTCTGAAGGGTACTTTTGGACCGATCGTTGAAGTCAAATCTGGAAAAGAGAAAGTTGCTGGACAGAAACTGGACGATAAGCTGATCGTAGAGGTTAAAAAACACCAGAAAGCTCTAATAGACAACTTTCCCTGTGAATGCACGCGTGTATACTGCCTCGATCATGCCAACGTTGTCAAACTGCGCGGAGTGGTCATCAACGACACTTATCCACTTCCAATTCTTGTCACAGAGCTGCTGGGATCCCCTCTCTCAAAGCACTTACTCGGCAAAGCTCATGCTGAACCGAAAACTCAGATGAGCATTCTTCAAGACGTTGCTAATGGGTTGCAGTATCTGCATTGCCTCCCAAACCCAGTGCTGCATCTCTGTCTCACTCCTGAAAATGTTGTCATAAATCCCGATACCCTTCAGGCAAAGATTTGTAATCCTGGGGTTGTGAATCTCATGCAGCTCACTTCTTCTTGGTGCCGCTCTAACTTGCCTCAAGCCAATTGCTTCTTGCCTGAGATGGAAGATACTAAACCTGACCCTTCCATTGATATATTTTCGTTTGGAGCACTGATGATTCATGTCTTTCAACCTCAACCAGAACCAATCTGTCCTCCTGTTTTTTTACAAGATCCGAAAGACAATAGCAAAGTATTAATGGATGCATTTGTCACTGTTGACAAAGTAATGGCCAACGGAGCAAGTGCAGCCATTCTGTGCAGGGTTCTTGAGACCCACCCTATGTACAATCTTGTACAGAAATGCCTCATGAAATTTCCCTCTACTCGTCCTACAATCGTCAATGTTGTCAAAGAACTTGAACATGAGGTAATTAATTTTGATTAATCGATTTTTGTGTATTCATAAAGCCCTATTTTTTTGCAGAATGACACAAAAATAAACAAAATGAATTTGTGGGAAGAAGACATAGCAAAAAAAACAAAGGCATGGCTCGAGGAGAGTAATTGCCTCACCATAACAGTCACTGGCAGGACTGGTACTGGCAAAACATCTCTTATGAATGGCCTACTAGGCAAGAAGGTTGATGACGAAGGATTCAGCCTTACTCGGGGTACAACACATGTGAAAAGTTTTGAAGCAGAGGTACAAGGTGTTCGAGTGACAATTTGGGATACTCCTGGCCTTCAAGATGGTGAATGCAAAGATGAAGAGTATATTAAGGAGATGATTGACAGCGGTTGTGTTGACGCCAATCTCAAGGTCTACTGCATATCTATGTCTAATGTCCGCTTTGACGAAAGTGAATTAAATGCTTTGAGCAAATTTACCACAGAAGTTGGTGTCAAGTTCTGGGATCGCTGTATGTTTGTTCTCACATTTGCCAATAGTTACGTTGGTCTGTGTCCTGTAAAGAAAGATCCAAAGGAGTGGTTAGTTGCAAAGATAGGTGAATGGAAAAAGCGCATTAAGTCTGAGCTTCGCAAGGTCGGTGTAGATGAAAGTGTAGTTGAACAAGTTTCGATTGTTCCAGCTGGCTATCATGCACCACTTCAAGGAAATCCTGATCCATGGAAACTACCAGGTATTGAGAACTGGTTCTACACATTTTGGTATACATGTGCTGATGTTATGGATCCAGCAGCTCTTCCCGCTCTTGTCAAGGCAAATAGGCACCGTTTCAAAGAGAAAATAACTGGGAGCGATCTTAAAGAAGGAATTGAAAATGTCCCTTTGCCAAGGTATCTTGAACAAGGAGCAATAGTTGCCGGAACAGGGGCAGCAGGCATTGGTGGTGCTGCTGGAGTTGGTGCTTTAGTTGGCGCAATAGTTGGAGCAGTAGGAGGTCCTATTGGAGCTGCAGGAGGTGCCTTATTTGGGGCTGAAGTAGGTGCAATGGTAGGGCTTGCAGTTGATCCTATCCTGGTGTGGGGAGTTATGCGGTACAAGAAGCAAAAGCCAAGCACTTAATTGTTCGGATTCTTAACCTAAATGCTAGAAACACTATTTTTAAGCAGGATGCACATTATTAATTTTATATACTGTAGTATTATGCCATGGAATGCTGTAAGCGTCATGTTATCGTACTTGCATTCTAATTGTGTTGATGCGTTAATGATGCTGTGAACAATTATACGTTCATGCGTGATAGTTTTTACAGCTGTCATAACAACACTGGAATAATGATAATATTTATAGCAAAAATTTTTAACGTGTTGTTCATTGTAGGTATGTGTGATGTCTCATACAGCTGTACTGTTCAAAAATCTGCAGCACTCAATATTCATGCTCTGGTTTGTCAGTACCAAATACTGTTACAAATGAAGAAAAAATTGGCATTCCTTGCTTAGTAGGGGAGCACTATACTGTGCTGCTTTACAAAAAGCCCTGCCAAGTGGGGCTCATGCATTCACGCTAAGTTTAACCTGAGATTCACATAATAATAATGTCAATCTGGTTTAACTTGTGTATCCTCACATAGAAATCACTAATCTTTTTATAAACTGGGATATCAGTGGCTATAATATAATAATACATACCTTGTACACCTGTGAGAACTCAATTTGGTTGCAGCTAGAGTGTGCCCTACCTTATGACATTAACAGTGCTCATGATTCATTCTTAAAAGCTTTCTATAGCGCTGTTTTTTGTAACTCTGTTCATTGTTAACTGTTTAAATCATTTTAGTTTACTTGAATGTGTGCAGTTCTTACTGCTTACAATTATGCACTTCAATAATAACATGAAATTAGCTTATGATGAATTTCGTTGCACTAAAATGTGTTTTTCTTAGTTGCATAATGAATACTGACATCACATGAGAATGGAATGAAAAACATATCATTGCCTCTTTGCTCTCGCCCCCAATGTAGTCGCTTTAGTGGATGTCGGTTATCACGTGCGACACATCGATCAGAGAAAATGAACCTTGAACGCCGCTATATGGACGACCGAGTGGACGACGCAACGCCCGCCTTTGATAATGATGATTATGAAGAAATTGATATACCAAAGATCTCATTCGTTATCGTTGGCAGAGCAGGAGTCGGCAAAACAGCACTGGCCAATGCTATTTCAAAAGAAGTCGTAGGGACAGAGTCGAGTGGGTTGGACGATGATTCGATGGAGTTTCTCTACTATTCAACAAACCGTCAAGGGGTAAACGTGAAAATATGTGATTCTCCCGGTTTAAATGGTCATTTCAAAGACAATTTTTTTACTACACTAAAAGAAAAGGTTGGCCAGTGTGACGTCGTGATCTACTGTATGAGAATGGATGCTGTCCGCCTAGAACAGATTGACATAGAGAACATCAATCTCATTTCACAGAGTTTGGGAGTTGGCTTTTGGAACAAAACTGTTGTCGCACTCACATTCGCAAACCTTGTCACTTGTCCTCCTAGCTATCAAGCTGACGATTCTAGCAAAGAAAGCTGGCTAGTTAAACGAGCACAGGATTGGAAATCAGAGTTTCGATCGCGGTTGTATAAAGCCGGCATACCAGAAGATGTTGCTGATAGGATTCCACTAGTGCCAGTTGGTTACAACAAGCCAACCCTGTACTCCCCCAATCCGTGGAGTATTCCTTGTGATAAAAACTGGCTCCTAACCTTCATGATGGGTGTGAACAAAAAATTGGGCAATGGGAAAATTATTGCTGACTTGAGTGGCTTTGATTCTGAGACAAGTTATAAAGAAGCATTTTTTAACTTTGTGGCAGGCTCAGCATCACGTCTAAAAGTATCTACTGGAGTTGGTGCTGGTATTGGAGCAGGTGTTGGTGTATTTGCTGGCGCGATGCTTAGTCCAGCTGTTGCAGCTGCTGGCGGAGTAGCTGGAGCAGTTAGTGGTGCTGCTTTTGTCTATACTTCTTTTTCGGCAGCCACTGTTCAAAAGCACTCTTCTGTAAAGTGAACATTGTGCATGATACATTTTGATACAACTTGCGTTTATAATCACTCATTTTGCCCCATGTAAAGTGCATGCATGTCACCGTAATCCATATGCGTTATAAAGCAATCTTGAACTCGTACATAGATTGCGTGATGGGCTTAGCTAAGACATAGATAATACAGTACAAGTGGATACGCAACGAGCCCGTATATTGGAATCCGGGGTGAGACAATCACTGCATCGGGTAACACGGACGTTTCCAAACATTTACAGGAAATGAATGGCTGCAGCAGTAGTAGTGTGTGCTCAAGACAAAATATTGAGCTCCTTGATATCTTTGTGCGTACAAAAGTATTTTGATGCAGTAGAGTAAGGATGTTGGTATTCGCTGGCATTGTTTATGAAGTCCTGGTATTATCAGTCTTGCCAATAATCTAACACAAAAAACCGTAACAACAAGCTTGTTCCCTGCTACTTGGCGGCGTGTCTACTGTTCTCTACGAAGCGTAGCGCTCTAATAGTACTTTGATGAGATACACTACACAATAAGCTACCGAAAAACATGCAACAAACCAGCTCTGTAATAATCTAACACAAAGTAACCGTAACACAGGATTTCAGGGAAAAGGGCAGCATTTGTAGCCTAGCAATATAACAAGACTATTTTTACAGCAACAGCCTCTTCTTCAACAGCAAATGAACGCGTGTGCTATTTGATTCAGCTTCTATCCGCTTCTCAGAACCGTAGAAACAGCTTTACAACTTCGTGCAACACGCCCACGCCCGATGCAGTGAGTGTTTCAATAGATTTCCGTGGACCCCTCCGTTTATTACCCCCGTTGCGTATCCACTTGTAATGTATTATCTATGGCTAAGATAACAATAGGCAAAAAAACTGAATAGTATGAAAATGAAGATATTGCATACTATATATTTACTGAGTATGTAAAATCTGTTGTTAAGGGACTACACGTCGAACATCAGAATGACGAAAATTTCAGTTTCTTCGGGCAAACAAAGCGTGGTCAAAGACAGTTATCATCAAAGAAACTCACAAATCTGCTTGTGGGCGGAGCAAACACTGTAGAAAGAGTAAAAATTTTATTCAATGAGCGGACAAGCCACGCCCACAAAATGGATTTGTGAACTGAATGGCTCGTGGTGAGCAAACGTATGCATGCGTTTTTGCGTAAAGTGTTCAGTCTGTCAGTCACAAGGCCGCGAATATTTAATTAGTTTCGTGGTTTGCACAAGAATTGAGCTACAGAGGTCAGCTAAGAACGCAGCAAGGTCATTTGTGGCGCCAGAGGTAGACAAGGTTCACCCACTCCGCTTGCCCGCCCGCCCTCCCCCTCCCACCCACCCTGGTTGCTACCTTTAAAAACATTTGGGTCCCTCGGCCCTCTAGCTCCACCCTAGGACCGCCCAGCAGTTGGTAAGGTCGCTGTGAAGTACTAGATGGTGAGGCAGAAAAAACAGCACGCAAATCGAGCCGTTTCTATAGTTCGCCGTGTAGTCCCTTAATAATATTATTATGTCAAAAACTAGTCTCAGCCCCAGACCACTCCTTTTCCGCTGTGACCACTCCTTTTCCTCTGTGCAGCAGAAGGGGAGTGGTCTGGGGACGAGACTACACTAAAGCCGTTTTATAGCTTATAGTTATTTCTAACCCAATAGCTCTTTTCCTTGGCTACCTTTTGAGACTAATAACAACTTTCTGAGACTATGTATAGATAAGATATGACACAAAATTTTATCTATTTTCTAGACTAGAATGTGCTCTTTGAAAACAATTTACTAATAATGTGTTTGATCTTGTAATGTGTCCAAATCTTCTAGTTTATTTCAAGCAAGTGGAGTGCTTGTACAGTCAGATATTGGCATAAAGCAGGCCTAAAGTATAGTGGTATTTGGCCTTCACAAGTTTGCTGGTGGGCATGTAGCATCTTGCAGCAGACTAGGGTCAAATACAAACGTGAGTATTCAATTACAAATAAAATACTCAGTGCATGGCTAAATAAAAATACATGTATTTTAACGCATAATTATATATCATCAATTAATTATTGATGATGATTGTACGCGTACTGCATTTTCCTGATAATTCAAGGCACATGGTAAATTATGAAGCATGAGTTTGTAATGTCTATACATGTATATTGTTACACTGAAATGAATCTGTTCTTTCACACCAAGTCTCACTGGCTTCTAGACAAAAGCATCATAGAGTCTTACAGTGTTTGACACACATACGTAAGACTCATGAAATACTGTCGAGAAGTATAGAGGTCAAATAATTGTTTCACATCCCAAAAAGTGCACTCATGCATAAGAATGGCTTGCCCATGGGCAAGCCTATAAATCTTCTAATGTAAGATTCATACTAGATGAGGGGTAACTCCTGGTAAATAGCACACTCTTGATAATAATATGCATCTCCTTAATTCATGCATGTTGTGTCTCATCAGCTCAGTTTACTGAGCACAACATACATTGGTTTATTTTCTTGGCATGTAGATCTATTTGCCATTGGTGGTGACAGCTAGGTTGTAGACATCGTTGTTCTTGGCATGTATTTGCCATTGGTGGTGACAGCTAGGTTGTAGATATCGTTGTTCTTGGCATGTATTTGCCATTGGTGGTGACAGGTTGTAGACATCTCAATTCCTCTAGTTTGTATTCAGTGCATTGGCAATGTGTGGCAGACGTATAGGAAGTGTCTTGGTGCTACCATATGTTATCAGAATGTACTATATTAGTAGTATATATACTTGAGGCTTAGAGTCACAAAGATTCCTGTGAAACAAAGCTAGCTATTTTGTTTGTTTCTAGAGACTAATTAGAATTTGTGTCTCAAGACAGACATTTCTGTATGTTTGATTAGGAATCCTTAGACATTAATTTGTTATAGTGTCTCAGGTAGTCCAACTGCTAGTGCCCTTGATCTACTAGCAAGAGCCTATAATAGCTAGACATGCACCTCCCATTCCATAGTGAAAGGAAGTACTCACCAGGCGGCCAACTCTTTACACTAATAATTTTGCTATATTTAATGCAAACACAATTGAAGTGTCAACATGAATAAAAATTGTTTGGTTTCACATTATTATTAATTTTGTCTCTCCAGGAGGGTTTTATTATATGATTATGCTAATTAGCCTTTATAGCAAGCAGATGATAATGGTACTTATAGTGGCTAGTGTTGAATGAAAACTAGTAATAATTATCATAATGACATCCTGATGACATCATTTTTAAATATCAAAGACAAGAATTGGTAATAATTAACTTTAGCACCACACTAAGTCTAAGTGTGAAAATGTAATTTCAAGACTTTCCCCTCATAGAACTTATTAGGACTTTTCATATGTTAATGAGTATGCTAACAAGTGTACAAAACAAGTGAAATGATTTTGTTGCAATTTGTGAGAGGTCATATCACAAAATTACTGGACTAAATTCTTCTCACCCAGTTTGAAACGGATGATGTTATGCTAATACATTATTCATAACATTTAACCTGTGAGGGACTTGGCGGGAAAGTGTGAACGACACAGCCGTAGTACTAACTAGTCGATAGTGTTGCTCAGCACCACACTGTGTGGCAGGCTGACTCATCTACTAATCCTCTCCCATATTCAAATCAACAGCTTCGAAATAATCAACATCCAGAAGCCCAGGTAAAATTTTTACAACGGAGGTTGAGTATGCATGCATGCAGTCTAGTTTATTCATTTAGTCTTTAGAATGCCGAACACTGGACTACTGGATTAGTAAAGCAAGGATTATACTGTGAAGTGATCTTGACAGTGTGCTTGCTAGTTGGGCATAGCCCAATTCAGACTCGTCTACACACTGGAATGACGATCAGACCACCCCCCTGAACCTTTCATCATCTTAAGAGGGGACATGTGGCATATGCCTATGGACCATGTGAGTTTGTGTGTACCGTAAATCGGGAAATTTTCGTGTAACAAAGTTTTCGTGTGTTAAATTTTCGTGTTAAAATATTTTCGTGGGTCGACCTGGCCCACGAAAATATTTTAACATCGAAAATTTATCAAGTCTCACTGGTTTCTAGACAAAAGCATCATAGAGTCTTACAGTGTTTGACACACATATGTAAGACTCATGAAATACTGTTGAAAGGTATAGAGGTCAAATAATTGTTTCACATCCCAAAAAGTGCACTCGTGCATAAGAATGGCTTGCCCATGGGCAAGCCTATAAATCTTCTAATGTAAGATTCATACTAGATGAGGGGTAGCTCCTGGTAAGTAGCACACTCTTGATAATAATATACATCTCCTTAATTCATGCATGGTGTGTCTCATCATCTCAGTTTACTGAGCACAACATACATTGGTTTATTTTCTTGGCATGTAGATCTATTTGCCATTGGTGGTGACAGCTAGGTTGTAGACATCGTTGTTCTTGGCATGTATTTGCCATTGGTGGTGACAGGTTGTAGACATCTCAATTCCTCTAGTTTGTATTCAGTGCATTGGCAATGTGTGGCAGACGTAGGAAGTGTCTTGGTGCTACCATATGTTATCAGAATGTACTATATTAGTAGTATATATACTTGAGGCTTAGAGTCACAAAGATTCCTGTGAAACAAAGCTAGCTATTTTGTTTGTTTCTAGAGACTAATTAGAATTTGTGTCTCAAGACAGACATTTCTGTATGTTTGATTAGGAATCCTTAGACATTAATTTGTTATAGTGTCTTAGGTAGTCCAACAGCTAAGTGCCCTTGAACTACTAGCAAGAGCCTATAATAGCTAGACATGCACCTCCCAGTCCATAGTGAAAGGAAGTACTCACCAGGCGGCCAACTCTTTACACTAATAATTTTGCTATATTTAATGCAAACACAATTGAAGTGTCAACATGAATAAAAATTGTTTGGTTTCACATTATTATTAATTTTGTCTCTCCAGGAGGGTTTTATTATATGATTATGCTAATTAGCCTTTATAGCAAGCAGATGATATGGTACTTATAGTGGCTAGTGTTGAATGAAAACTAGTAATAATTATCATAATGACATCCTGATGACATCATTTTTAAATATCAAAGACAAGAATTGGTAATAATTAACTTTAGCACCACACTAAGTCTAAGTGTGAAAATGTAATTTCAAGACTTTCCCCTCATAGAATTTATTAGGACTTTTCATATGTTAATGAGTATGCTAACAAGTGTACAAAACAAGTGAAATGATTTTGTTGCAATTTGTGAGAGGTCATATCACAAAATTACTGGACTTAATTCCTCTCACCCAGTTTGAAACGGATGATGTTATGTTAATGCATTATTCATAACATTTAACCTGTGAGGGACTTGGCGGGAAAGTGTGAACGACACAGCCGTAGTACTAACTAGTCGATAGTGTTGCTCAGCACCACACTGTGTGGCAGGCTGACTCATCTACTAATCCTCTCCCATATTCAAATCAACAGCTTCGAAATAATCAACATCCAGAAGCCCAGGTAAAATTTTTACAACGGAGGTTGAGTATGCATGCATGCAGTCTAGTTTATTCATTTAGTCTCTAGAATGCCGAACACTGGACTACTGGATTAGTAAAGCAAGGATTATACTGTGAAGTGATCTTGACAGTGTGCTTGCTAGTTGGGCATAGCCCAATTCAGACTCGTCTACACACTGGAATGACGATCAGACCCACCCCCCTGAACCTTTCATCATCTTAAGAGGGGACATGTGGCATATGCCTATGGACCATGTGAGTTTGTGTGTACCGTAAATTGGGAAATTTTCGTGTAACAAAATTTTCGTGTGTTAAATTTTCGTGTTAAAATATTTTCGTGGGTCGACCTGGCCCACGAAAATATTTTAACATCGAAAAATTTGCCAATTTACGGTATGTTACTTAATTATAACCTCATACCATGTGCTGATTTCATGTATGTGTTGCTGCTTCATAATACTTATTATCATCATCTCAACTGTCTTGTGCTGGCATTACATATAGTTTGAACTTAGTGGCTCTTTAATCGACAATAAGGCTGATGTTTCCCATAATATATTTCTGTATTTTTCTGTACACGAGCTCATTAATGCGTCATTGAGATGATCTATCACTGCAACCCCTCTATATGCTACAGGTGTTTTGTCTCAGCAACTTCTCTGCTGTACGTACTGTGTGTGGGCGTGACATTATTGTTTCACCGCACAACAGGTGAATTGCAATCGGCTGTAACCACGTTTCATACTGTTACTTGGTCAATTAACAAAACAGCACAATAATATAATTATTATCAGAATCATCTCATATTACATTACAAAGCTAAATAATTTTGTTCTCAGCAAAATCATAAAAGTACAACATAAAGAGATGTCACAAACATGCACTTATTATGTATTGAGTTTCTAAATGATGTTATCTTACACTCCTATTTCTTAGATTTTTTTGATGCTGAGTATTTCCAATACATAGAAACTACAATAGGGTCAATAACGGCTGTTCCTAGAGCACTGCCAAGTGCTGCACCACCTGCTATGCCAGCAGGGCCTGCTAAGGCAAATATAATGCCACCTAATGCTGCTCCAATGCCAGCTCCTGCTCCAGCTGCTACTCCAGTACCTGCTAATGCTAAGCCAGTGGCAGCAGCAATGCGGCCTCGAATGGGAATTGGCTGCTCTTCAATTGAAGAATTCTTCAGATCTTCCTCAGTGATGTTTTCAGGGGCTTTGAGTCTCTTATAATTGACAGCAATCAGTGCAGGTAATCCTCTTTCGTCCATTACTTCAGCGCACTTGTACCAAAACTTTTCAAACCAATTTGGAATACCAGGCAACTCCCAAAAAGTTGGATAATGCTGTAGAGGCTTCCGATATCCAGTTGGAACCATCTCAATTGCTTCAGCTACTTTTTGCTCAACACCAAGTTTAACCAGTTCCTTGGCTATTTCACTATGCCACTTTTTAATCAAATTTTGAAAGCGCTCTTCTTTGTTACAGTCCATTGGAAAATTTCCCACTTCAGTGTTGGCAAATGTTAAAACAAAAAGTACCTTTGGCCAGAATTTTCTTCCAAATGTTTTTGTAAGGGCCTCAATAGCTCGTTTTTCACTAGCTTCAAACCTCTTTTGTGACATATTCACACAATAAATATAGAGATCACAATCACTGCAGAACCTCTTCATCTGGTCAAGATATTGCTCTTCTTCACCTGTGCCATCTTGCAGACCTGGTGTGTCCCAGATTCGAACTTTCTTTTCTTCAAGAACCAATTCTTTTGGCATAACCTTAGTAGTGCCTCTGTCAAGTTTATCACCCTCGTTTCCGGCCTCAGCGCCAATAAGTCCGTTGATGAGTGAGGTTTTGCCCGATCCAGTCTTTCCAGTAATCATGATGTCGAGAGTATCAGAACTCTTTATCCAGTTGCTAAGTTCTGTCTGGATTTGTGTGCTCCACTGAATAACAGTATCTTTCTAAAAGACACAATAATAATATAAATTATGACTGGAGAAAAGAATATAGCAAAATCTAAGATCTAAGCAAAATTAATTATAGCAATAATTATTATTAGGGAGGCACGGTAGTGCCTCCCTATGTAGGGTTGAACGGAAAAACAAGATGGCGGCTACATACTATGTATTAGCGTTCAAACGCTGATATTTCGCCTGGTGATGAATTTTATACGTCCAAGGACACTTAGATCTGCTATCTGGCTTTGCCCCATCTTACAAAAGCAAGGAGATTGGTCAAATTGTTATTAAAGTGACGAACCTGGAAACGGTGAAAATCGAGTTTCGTCATCTTCGTTTTCTTCTTTTTTCTTTCTTCTTTCTTCAGCGCGCCTTTACGTGAGCAATGCCGAGACAAAAACACCCACAAACAGTCGTGAAATTCTCCTGGCAAGTGGCTTTCGAACTTAGTTTTTAGCGAAACGGCAATATAAATTCCTCGATTTCTCCATCGTGATCCATTGTCAGCTAGGTGTTAGCATAGATAATTGAACGCGTAGAGGGATGGGAAACTTAAATTATTCCTCAATACAAATGTATTACGTGACGTCACGCGGGCTGTCCATACGCGCATTGTCGAGACTCGAGCGGACCACAATGGCAACTCGTGGCAGCTAACTAAGTTTCTCGGCTTTACAGCGTCTTGGATCGTCCTGGATCACCTGCGCACACAAAACTAGTGCCCTGCGAAGTTTTTTAGCCATGGAAGTTGCTACTGTACAAGAAACTATCACAGTACCCAAGTAAGCAAGGAAGCCACTCCATTTTTTCATTGGAACACATTCGTAGCCTGGACAAGTGTTTTTTGGCCTTGCCAATTGTATTTTCTGTTTCTCACAAACACTCAGTGTGTATTAAGCTAGGTTATATGTTTACATTTAGTTCGCTATGCCTGCCAAATGCTTGAACAAATCTTTACCATAGGCTATAATCCCTACACATTCACGCACAAACTATAGTAGTTGTTTATATCACATAATATTTTTTAGAGAGCCAATGTATGTGGTCTTGTACTAAGCCCATTGAAATTCTTCTCACTCGAAGAAGTAATGGATAAAACTTGTTCAAACATTTGTTTATAATCGTATTCATCATACCACCATGCCTATAGCTATACTTTTTTCTTGATAGAGAGCACAAACACAGAAGTAGGACAGGGAAAGGAAAATGAAAGATAAACTTGAGGATCAACTCTGGTGACACCAGCACCATTCCAACCTATGTAGGCGGGTATTTTTTGCCGTTTTACACTATTTTATTTGTTCTTGTACATTTTAGGAATAATAACTCTACCAGCCAATTGCAATCAGAATCAACCGATACCAGCCTACCAGCATCATCATCAACAGTGAACGATCAACTAGGGCCTGACTTGGTTCTTCCATCCCGATGTCTCTGGTGATATTTGTCGAGATCTTGGACTCTGTGTTGTGACTCACCAAGGAGCTGCAGATGCCCTTTAGTTATAACCCATTCAATAGTTGTTGTTGAGTAATAATAATATAGTAATAATTTCCACACTTTTTCTCTTCTGGTAGCTGATAATTTGTATCTATTGGTGCTCTCTATCGATGTTGCAAATCTTTTTCTTAATGCTAGCACTAAAGAACTCTGCATTCTCTAAGAATAATTTTTATTGGTGGTGGCTAAACACTGATAGTAACTAGAGTTTTCTTTTTCATCTTCTCCGTCTGATTCTCGCAAATGATCTCTTCTAGTGTTCTTGCAGCTAACGCGGGGCTTCCATTTTGAGTCATTTTGATGAATATAAAGTACACGCGTGACGTCACTTCCGACAACACGCGTTGTACCACTGAATAATTTAAGTTTCCTATCCCTCTACGCGTTCAATTATCTATGGTGTTAGACACCATTATTGTGATTGCGCAATACGCATGTGACCAAGCAGTGGTAAGCGCACGTGAACAAGCACTAGCTTGAGTATTTCTGCGCCGTATGGATCACGGAGAACACATAATTTGTCTGGAGTCTTCGAAGAACGGTAAGCTCGTATAGGATCACCAATCTGCGCTTACCAGATAATTATAACCGCCGTACAGGTCTACAAACAAGTGTGGGCGGGGCTCGTATGCACTGCATGCATGCGTAGGCAAGCTGATATGTATACAATAACAATTATGTTTAGCTACAAGTTTAAAATTGTTAATAATGAAGAAAAGCCATCAACAACTGGAAAACTAAACCAATGGTAGAAACAAAGACAGCTCAGTACGTGCATGATATTAAACTGCACTTCACTGAAAAAGAAAAAAGGACACAAAAAAAAATTAGAAGATTTCTATCGAAATCAAAATGATGTAGGGTTGTGAAATCTACCACTGGTCCACAATGCAAACTAACAAGGAACAAGCATGGAATGGTAACATGATTGACTTGCTAACAGACCATAGATCCCTACATCAGTGGCTGTATATAAGATGTGTTAATATCTTGTCACAAGCTGAATGCACATCAGGTGTCAGTCAACAGCAACTAGCTGAGCTGGCTATAGCAGCCACAGATGTAGGGATCTATGGTCTGTTAGCAAGTCAATCGTGTTAACATTTTATTGTTAGTTTACATTGCGGACCAGTGGTAGATTTCACAACCCTACATCCTTTTTAGTTTGATAGAAATCTTTATAATTTTCTATAGTAGCTTTTCGATAACAATACACCATAGACAACACAGTGAATGTCTTATGCGAACATGCTCGTGAAGATAAATCACTGGCCGACTTTAAAACAGGCCAGCAGTTGTCAGTCGGTCTGTAACACATTCATTGTGACATGCGATGCACTAGCTACAAGAAATTAAAAAGATTTCTATCGAAATAGGAAGCCTTATTTTCAAAGGCACCACCAGTGGTAATTTTGGCGGGAGGAAACTTTGGCGAATCGTCAAGCATTCGCCAAAATGAAATTCGTCAAAATCTACTTTTTCTATTGCAGTAATACGTGAGCCAGGCTCTTGACGCCAAAATTAAATTCGCCAAAGCGCAAAATTTGGGTCATTCGCCAAAATTTTGACCCTCCAAATTTACCCGCTATATGGTATATTTTAGATATTCCGTGGAAAGTCACATGATTTCCTGTGGTATATCTGGATATTCCACGGCAAATCATGTGACTTCCTGTGGTATATCTGGATATTCCACGGGAAATCACATGACTACCACTGGGCAAAAAAGATCATAGAAATGATCTACCTTCTGGAGAGAAAAATAGGAAGGGGTGAGAGTTGTGAGTCAACCTCACCAGTACAGCGCTTTGAATAGATCTTGCAACACCACAGTCAAAGCAGAAGTACCATAGTTTGCAAATCCGTTGTCTCCAGCTCACACGCTACGCATGCGCATTTGACAGTACAAAGCTATTTACATTTGGTCAATACGCATGCGTCTTGATGGACAAGCTACGCAAAAAGTTGACAACTGACTTGCAAATTACGGTAACACGTTTTCTTACGTTGACCAATCAAACACGCGCTTCGATTATTTGATGCAGGTCCGCACGTGACCACCGTGTTTGATTGGTCAACATAATTATTACTTCCGCTGTCCGCTTTAATTTGACTGTGGTGTTGCAAGATCTATTCAAAGCGCTGCACACTATAACAAAGAGTACGCAAGTCGCCCTTATTTATCCTATAGAAACCTACAGACATCAGTGGGCATTGTGGTTGCCATGATACAAGACAGTTATACCATGCCTACCTTGGTGTATATTGAATACACTCAGCAATAACCATTAATCCCTCAGGCTACGCCCTCGGGATTAATAGTTATTGCTTCGTGTATTCGTGATACACCACGGGTAGGCATGGTATAACATATACCTAACATTATTACATCATCATTAGCTAGTGTTTCTGTTGCTTGACTAATACATAGGTCGGGTGTGATGAGTGGCGGAAAAATGATGCTGCTATCTTTGGCTTTGAACTGCAAGAGGCACAAGGACTTGGTTTCTGTTATACACAGTGAGATAATGCTTGTTACATTAATGTTTTTCTGGTAATGTTTCTATTTGTAAATGGCTCCTAAAAGTGCTTGTTCTGTAAATTTTACAAGTTTTAAATCTTTACCTCTGGAATTACAAAGTGGGTATAAGCATGATTTTGAATTCTGTGCTGTTTGTTGACTTGTTTTTTGTGCTTGCACGTCTTACGTCTCTCGTAAGTCCATGTTTGGTTCTTGCATCTCTCGTATGTTTAATACTTGCATGTCTCCTATGTCAATGTTTTGTGCTTGCACCTCTCATATGATTTGTGTTTGTGTGTCTTTTTGGTTTTGCTCCATTTTGGTTAGTCTAGCGCGCTATGACCCTCTCCCGCAAAAGAAAAAAAGGGGGCGGGTCAGATGCGGGAGAGGGTCTAGCCAAACTCGCAAGATGATTAGTTTCATTACCCGAATTTCGGGTAATGTTATTCACGGTATTATTACGTCAACATACTTCCTCTGTCACAGAATAAACATGGCGGCCGTTCTTGCATAGTGTAGAAATGCAATCGACACGCTGTGACGAGCTACTACAGTGCAATAACGCCATTGCACGCTCTCTCTCTGGGCTATCAAATCTTGCGCCTCTTCGGAAAGACGTTGTTAGTGCAGTTCTCGGAGGAAGAGAGACTTTCTTCGACTCAGGCGTGGTATGGCAAGTCTCTAGTCTTTATGATATTACCACGGGGTGCCTAGTTCACTTTGGAGGCTGTGGGATACGAGCCTGCTGCAAACCGCTTCTGCAAATCGTCGTAGAAGCGCAGTACCTGCAGATCGCTGCCATCATTTGTCGTAGCGCGTTCACGTGACAATTGCATTTATGTCTGTTGACGTAATAATACCGTGAATAACATTACCCGAAATTCGGGTAATGAAACTAATCATCTTGCGAGTTTGGCTAGACCCTCTACCGCGCTTGGCCTCTCCCCTTTTTCTTTCGTGGTAAAGGGTCATAGCGCGCTAGACTACATTTTGGTAAGATCGTGGTTGCATCTTTTAGCCTCTATTTTATCTTTTGCATGTTACGCTATTGGCGGGAGGTATTGTGCTCATTCATGTGTAGTATCACATACTGTTTCTCCTCTTCACTCCAGCGTTCAAAGCGTAGAGTAAATTATCAATTTCCGGACGGCATGTATTTTCGGACAGTTTTTTGTACGAATTAAAACAGCGAAGGCGGCGTGCGTGGTGGCAACTTGTAGCCACTGAATAGTAACCTAGATTCTGTGAGTGACTGGTCTGTCGCTTCTACGACCACGCTGGAATTCGCCTCCAAGTGACGTATTCGGAATAATGTATTAGGGAGACACGGTAGTGTCTCCCTATGTAGGGATGAACGAGAAAACAAGATGGCGGCTACATACAATGTATTAGCGTTCAAACGCTGATATTTCGCCTGGTGTTGAATTTTATACGTCTTTAGACACTTAGATCTGCCCTCTGGCGTTGCCCCATCTTACAGTAGCAAGGAGATTGCTCGAAATTGTTACTAAAGTGACGAACCTGGAAACGGTAAAAATCGAGTTTCGTCATCTTCGTTTTCTTCTTTCTTTCTTTCTTTCTTCTTTCTTTCTTCAACTCGCCTAGCGCCTTTACGCGAGCAGTGCCGAGACCAAAACATCCACGAACAGTCGTGAAATTCTCCTGGCATGTGCCTTTTGAGCTTTGTTTTTAGCGCAACGGTGATCTAAGTTCCGCGATTTCTCGATCGTGATCCATTGTCAGCTTAGTGTTAGACGCCATTATTGTGATTGCGCAATACGCACGTGACCAATCAATGGGTAGCGCACGTGACCAAGCGCTGCGCCGTGTGGATCACTATCACGGAGAAGACACACCCGGCATTTGTCTGGAGTCTTCGAAGAACGGTAAGCTCGTGTAGGATCGCCATTCTGCACTTGCCAGATAATTATAACCGCGTATAGGTCTACAAACAAGTGTGGGCGGGGCTCGTATGCACTGCATGCATGCGTAGGCGACCAGGCAGACCTGATACGTACAACTTAACAATTTTAGCTACAAGTTTAAGAAAAGCCATCAACAACAGGAATACTAAACTAATGGTGGAAACAAAGACTTCTCCGTACATGCATGATATTGAACTGCACTTCACTAAAAAGAAAAAAGGACACAAACAAGAAATTAAAAAGATTTCTATCGAAATCAAAAGGATGTAGTGATGAAGAAATCTACCACTGGTTCACAATGTAAACTAACAAGGAACAAGCATAGAATGGTAACACGATTGACTTGCTAACAGACCATAGATCCCTACATCAGTGGCTGTACATAAGATCAATATTTTGTCACAAGCTGAATTCTATTCAAAGTGTCAGTCAACAGTAAATAGCTTAACTAGCTATAGTCTGGCCACAGCAGCCACTGATGTAGGGATCTATGGTCTGTTAGCAAGTCAATCGTGTTACCATTCTATGCTTGTTCCTTGTTAGTTTACATTGTGAACCAGTGGTAGATTTCTTCATCACTACATCCTTTTGATTTCGATAGAAATCTTTTTAATTTCTTGTTATCTGACGATTGGACCTATTATCGGACAATCGTTTCTGTCCTCACAGCAACAGTGCAGCAACGCTTCATTTAGTGCTGCTAGCATACGCCTACCTATGTACTAACCAGTGGTGGACAGCAATATTCCTGAAAGCTTCTGGTCGTGGAGAAAGAGGCAGCAATGTGTGCGCATTTGGAGTGATCAATGATCGGACAATTTCCGTGTATTAATTGTAATTTATACTGTGCCTTATGGCATAAGAACGCTATACTAACATGAGCTGTGTATAAATGAGTCTGGGCCCTGTTTATATACAGCTCACGTTAGTACACTTTTCTTATGACATAAGGCACAGTATAAAATACAATTAATACACGGAAATTGTCCGACAATTGATTTCTCCAAATGCGCACACATTGCCGCCTCTTTCTCCACGACCAGAAGCTTTCAGGGATATTGCTGTCCACCACCGGTTAGTACATAGGTAGGTGTATGCTAGCAGCATTAAATGAAGCGTTGCTGCACTGTTGCTGTGAGGACAGAAACGATTGCCCGATAATAGGTCCAATCGTCCGATAATACATTATTCCGAATACGTCACTTGGAGGCGAATTCCAGCGTGGTCGTAGAAGCGACAGACCAGTCACTCACAGAATCTAGGATACTATTCAGTGGCTACAAGTTGCCACCACGCACGCCGCCTTCGCTGTTTTAATTCGTACAAAAAAACTGTCCGAAAATACATGCCGTCCGAAAATTGATAATTTACTCTACCATGTATCCTCAGGATCTTCCACAAGGACAGCACACATTTTCTTGACATACTTCAGCTGACATGCCTTAAATTTCTATGACAACAATACATCAATTTATTGTTCATCTTGTGAATTATTTTTAGTATTGTTATGAATTGAGAACAGTAGATTTTTTACATCAGATTGTAGCTATATCTACAAGAAATTAAAAAGATTTCTATCGAAATCAAAAGGATGTAGTGATGAAGAAATCTACCACTGGTTCACAATGTAAACCAACAAGGAACAAGCATGGAATGGTAACACGATTGACTTGCTAACAGACCATAGATCCCTACATCAGTGGCTGTTGTGGTCGACCTAGTTGCTGTTGACTGCTGACACCTGACGTGCATTCAGCTTGTGTACAGCCACTGATGTAGGCATCTATGGTCTGTTAGCAAGTCAATCGTGTTACCATTCCATGCTTGTTCCTTGTTAGTTTACATTGTGAACCAGTGGTAGATTTCACAACCCTACATCCTTTTGATTTCGATAGAAATCTTTTAATTTCTTGTTTGTGTCCTTTTTACTTTTTAGTGCAGTTCAACATACTGAGCTGTCTGTGTTTCAAACATTGATTTAGTTTTCCTGTTGCTGATGGCTTTTCTTTATTATTGACAATCTTAAACTTGTAGCTAAAAATAATTATTATGCTGTACATATCAGCTCGCCTACGCATACATGCATGCATGAAGTGTATACGAGCCCCGCCCACACTAGTTTGTAGATCTGTACGGCGGTTATAATTATCTGGCAAGCGCAGAATGGTACGATAACTATACGATCAGACGATCTTACCGTTCTTCGAAGACTCCAGACAGATATGTGTTCTCCGTGATCCATACGGCGCGGAGATACTCATGCAAGGTAGTGCTTGGTCATGTGCGCTAACCACTGCTTGATCACGTGCGTATTGCGCAATCACAATAATGGCGTCTAACACTTAGCTGACAATGGATCACGATCGAGAACTCGCGGAATGTATATCGCCGTTTCGCTAAAAATAAAGTTCAAAAGGCACCTGCCAGGAGAATTTCACGACTGTTCGTGGGTGTTTTGGTCTCGGCACTGCACGCGTAAAGGCGCTAGGCGCGCTGAAGAAGAAAGAAAGAAGAAAGAAGAAAACGAAGATGACGAAAGTCGATTTTGACCGTTTCTAGGTTCGTCACTTTAGTAACAGTGTAGAGCACTCTCCTTGCTACTATAAGATGGGGCAACGCCAGATAGCAGATCTAAGTGTCCTTGAACGTATAAATTCACCACCTGGCGAAATATCAGCGTTTGAACGCTAATACATTGTATGTAGCCGCCATCTTGTTTTTCCGTTCAACCCTACATAGGGAGGCACTACCGTGCCTCCCTAACATCAGTGGCTGCTGTGGCCATACTATAGCTAGTTAAGCTATTTACTGTTGACTGACACTTTGAATAGAATTCAGCTTGTGACAAAATATCGATCTTATGTACAGCCACTGATGTAGGGATCTATGGTCTGTTAGCAAGTCAATCGTGTCACCATTCTATGCTTGTTCCTTGTTGGTTTACATTGTGAACCAGTGGTAGATTTCTTCATCACTACATCCTTTTGATTTCGATAGAAATCTTTTTAATTTCTTGTTTGTGTCCTTTTTTTCTTTTTAGTGAAGTGCAGTTCAATATCATGCATGTGCTGAGAAGTCTTTATTTCCACCATTAGTCTAGTAATCCGGTTTTTGATGGCTTTTCTTAAACTTATAGCTAAAATTGTTAAGCTGTACATATCAGGTCTGCCTAGTCGCCTACGGCTACGCATGCATGCAGTGCGTACGAGCCCCGCCCACACTTGTTTGTAGACGGTTATAATTATCTGGCAAGTGCAGAATGGCGATCCTACACGAGCTTACCGTTCTTTGAAGACTCCAGACAAATGCCGGGTGTGTGTTCTCCGTGATAGTGATCCACACGGCGCAGCGATACTTTAGCTGCTTGGTCACGTGCGGTACCCATTGCTTGGTCACGTGCGTGTTGCGTAATCACAATAATGGCGTCGAACACTAAGCTGACAATGGATCACGATCGAGAAATCGCAGAACTTAGATCGCCGTTACGCTAAAAACAAAGCTCAAAAGGCACATGTCAAGAGAATTTCACGACTGTTCGTGGATGTTTTGGTCTCGGCACTGCTCGCGTAAAGGCGCTAGGCGAGTGGAAGGAAGGAAGGAAGGAAGGAAGGAAGGAAGGAAGGAAGGAAGGAAGGAAGGAAGGAAGGAAGGAAGGAAGGAAGGAAGGAAGGAAGGAAGGAAGGAAGGAAGGAAGGAAGGAAGGAAGGAAGGAAGGAAGGAAGGAAGGAAGGAAGGAAGGAAGGAAGGAAGGAAGGAAGGAAGGAAGGAAGGAAGGAAGGAAGGAAGGAAAGAAAGAAAGAAAGAAGAAAACGAAGATGACGAAACTCGATTTCACCGTTTCCAGGTTCGTCACTTTAGTAACAATTTCGAGCAATCTCCTTGCTACTGTAAGATGGGGCAACGCCAGAGAGCAGATCTAAGTGTCTAAAGACGTATAAAATTCAACACCAAGCGAAATATCAGCGTTTGAACGCTAATACATTGTATGTAGCCGCCATCTTGTTTTCTCGTTCATCCCTACATAGGGAGTCATTACCGTGCCTCCCTAATACTCTGGAGAATATAGCTAATTTCAAGACTGTACCTGCTTTAAACCAAAAGTGTACCTAAGCTAAGTAGAGGTGATTGAAAACCTACCTTCTTTACTAACTCTGGAGATTCTTCACTAACAGCTGCTATAAAAACACGAGGTCTTCACTGTTTTATAGCTGAGTGATTGAACTAACAAGAGGTGTGATTTTGGAACTTAGTGCAAACCATGCGCCCGTGGCAGGTAAAAAGATGTCGACTCTCGTTGAATGCAGAAATGACATTTTGGACGTGCGTGGGCGTACCCATTGCAAATAAATTCTCAACGCAATAATGTATTTCCCGTACGGTTGCGATTCGACTGCATCAGCCTGCTCCAGATGACCCAGTATCTTGTATTGCGGTCGCTGCCGACCAAATTTGTAATTTATTCAGTGAAAATGGGCGTAATAATCGATTTTTTATTGTCTCTGAACGAGGTGCTGGTTCACACCAAAAAGTGACTACATTTCTTGTACTCTGCAGTACAAACTATGAATTCTACTATCACTGATCCTTGATAGTAGAATTCATGACTGCCTATTTAGCAATCTGATTGGTCAATTGATGACTTATGAACAACGTTTGTGCTAGACCCTCTCCCAGCTAGCCGTCCGCTCACACACTAATAGGGTCAGCAGCTAGACCACCACCATAAACCATACCCCACCACCATAAACTGTTCAAATTTGTTTGGACTAGTGCATGAACAATGTGAACATTCACAATGAGATTCACAAGCCCATTATGATATATTAATCACAACCAAAATAATTAGATTAGCAAGGGTTCCGACCAATGAGGTTCGGATTAGCGAGGGTCCATTGTACTGTGCATCCCTATAATATCTTTTACTGAACCATAAATTAATAAATTAAATATTTTTAATTGACTATACTTACATGACATTGGATCTGCTCCTTGATGGCAAAAGCAGTTGGCCTAGGCTGTTGGCTTTTATTAAGGCACTGCAGCACAAGAGAGAAAAGTGGATGGACTTGCAAGTGTTCGTGAAGCTGGCAAACACCTGCATCATCACTAACAATATCACCCCAAAATATGGGAAGTGTTGTTGTGATCGGCTGTTGAAGAATTACATGACCCATTAACAAACCGAAGCAAAGCACGTCAACTTTGGCATTCCATTCTAAGGTTTTTTCCTCATAAGGAAGATAATCAACTATCAAAGGTTGAACCAGAGTTGATCTGCCGGCATTTACTAAGCTAACAATACCAGCATCAGCTATTTTGGAGCGTAAAGGGTTACCGGAGCTTTCTTCAAAGATCATAACATTCGCCGCAGTCAAGTTAAGGTGAAGCACAGGTGGTTCCTGGTCATGCAAATACTCCAGCCCGCTTGCAACATTCTCCAATATAGTGACTTTGTCGACCTCACTTCTATTTTTCAAAAGAAAGCGATCGAGCGGCACCCATCCGATTACTCCCTCGTACACAAGTGTAGGCAGATACGATAAGCTGTCCGAGAAAAAAAATCCTTTCATTTGTAGAATATTTGAGTGACGGAGAGAATAGAGTCGTTCTGCGATTCTCGGAAACTTCTCAAGCGTGGCCTTCCTTGTACCCGCGTCAGAGAGCGCATCTTCGGAAAGTTTCCTACCAACGTACGCAGTTTTATTCTTGTCGGTGAGTTTTTTCACTGCACCAAATCTTTCGGAATTGCATCTAAGGATTGGCGTGGAATCTTCGACTTCTTTTAGGTTGTGCATCTGAGCACGGGCCAAATTCTTCTGAAGAGGAGAAGCCCATATCCAGGACCAAAAGTAGTTCGATAGCGACCCAGGCTGTGCCATATTGTCAGGCTTCTGTCCTATATCTTTTAGTGACTATACTCACGAATGATATTCGTTTATAGCAAAGAAACAAAAAATCCCAAATAAGGTATGAGTGTTAGCTAGCCGGCTCGCGCCTGTACGCCCATTTTAGTTGTATTTTTGAACTTGCGGTGAATCTGTTTTGTGAGCACTGCGAGCATCATACTTTATAAAGTATTAATTATTATTATTGTTAATTATTAGTCAACAAAAACTAGTATGTTCTTATTATTAAGGGTAATAGTGTGAGCTGTTCTTTTGCTTTTTCTTTGCAAGAGCTGTCAACGATGTGTATACAAAAGTAGCCCCACCAAAAGCTCCAGCTACTCCACCAGCAGCAGCTACAACTGGGCTAAACATTGCACCGGCAGCTACACCAACACCTGCTCCAATACCAGCACCAACTCCGGTAGATACTTTAACACATGGTGCTGAACTTGCTATAAAACCAACAAGTCCCCCTAAAGAACGTAGTTCTTTTGTCTCATAAGATTGAGAAGAACCCAAATTTCGTAATACAATGCCTAAAGCATCATTGCCCAATTTTCTGTTCACACCCATCATGAAGGTTAGAAGCCAGTTTTTATCACAAGGAATACTCCACGGATTGGGGGAGTACAGGGTTGGCTTGTTGTAACCAACTGGCACTAGTGGAATCCCGACGACAACATCTTCTGGTATACCGGCTTTATACAATCGTGATCGAAACTCTGATTTCCAATCCTGTGCTCGTTTAACCAGCCAGCTTTCTTTGCTAGAATCATCAACTTGATGGCTAGGAGGACAAGTGACAAGGTTTGCGAACGTGAGTGCGACAACAGTTTTGTTCCAAAAGCCAACTCCCAAACTCTGTGAAATGAGATTGATGTTCTCTACGTCAATCTGTTCTAGGCGGACAGCATCCATTCTCATACAGTAGATCACGACGTCACACTGGCCAGCCTTTTCTTTTAGAGTGGTTAAAAAATTGCCTTCAAAATTTCCCTTTAAACCGGGAGAATCGCATATTTTGACATCTACCCCTTGACGGTTTGTTGAGTAATAGAGAAACTCCATCGAATCATCGTCCAACCCACTCGACTCTGTCCCTACGACTTCTTTTGAAATAGCATTGGCCAGTGCTGTTTTGCCGACTCCTGCTCTACCAACAATAACGATAGAGACAGTCACGGATGCCGGGTCTGGTGTATCGACTAGGTTAAAACGGTTGTTGTTCTTGTTTCCGACATCAATATATGACGTGGTATGTTCCATATCTTCAGCATTCAAATACCGGTTTCGAGATTTAGTCTTGGTGAAAATGTGATTTGTGTCGGCGCGAATGCTCAGAGATGGGGGGCCGGTGACGTAACGTCAGAGAGTCACGCCCTCGAAACAGTTCGCGTGCAATGCTCAAAGATCAAATGGCTCGAGCACCCGCCTCCTTAGAAAACAATTTGCTATGCAATCAGTTGCCAATTCAATACTGTGAAAAATCACATGTCTATGTGCCTCAGTGCTCTTAGCCTTTAATGCCATGCACAATGTAATAATTATGTTGCATGCATGCAGACATCCTCTGCTGGCCCAGAAGCAGATCTATAGGAATAGTAAAAGAAATGCTTAGAACTATATGCTAGTCCTTTGGTCTATTTGTTGGCTATTTTGTTGATCTGAATGCCACTGACTGTAAACAGTTGTTGTTTTTGAATACAGGGGTATGCATGGCGTGGATGCATAATGACATGCCAACATAGAAGTTAGATTAACTATTATCCTCATAGTCGCTTGTGACAATGAGTCTATAGATGGTGCGAATTTACTCATAGCCACAAGCGGCACTTGAGACAACGGCGATTATGACTGCACAAATGACTCTTAGTACGTGGCATGATACAGCGGTTTCACTACTTCTTGCAATCTAAAAGCGTCAACCGTAGAGCGTAAACCGTGTTCTATCTAAATCACGCAATGTAATACACCTTCCAAATAAGGCACGGATCACGCTTTACGCTTTTGTGGCTGTTGCAAGGAGTAATGAAACCGCTGTAGCAAGTGTTTGATATGGTCAAGGAATCAATGCTTGTATGAGCAAAAATGCATTGCCACAGTCGATCAGTGCATGGCATAAAATGAATTTTCAACTGCATCTGTATGAACTTTTAGTTCATAAACGATCTTATGAGCAAATTAGTTAGTGAGGTAGCATGAGTATGCATGCTCTTTCCATCATTCCTTGTCTTAGGTTTTTTGCATTGGTTGAATGGACATGCAATCAAGCTAAAAATAATTTTTCTACAAGCATTGACATCTTGCCAGCCTAATCTCAGTTCGCATATTCCGTCACATTATTTTGCTTGGTTTGGGACTTGCCTGTCATTCTTCCTGTTGAGATCTATTCAGGGGCAAAATATCTTCTAAAGGAAGATCTGTTCTTGGCGATTTGCCTTATTTAAAGCTGGCCTCCACATCTGTCTCTCAGCTTTATTTCTCTATCATAACTATTAACTTACAATAATAATTATTATTGTTTGCATTGACAGTGCTCTGTATACAACGTCCCAGCAGACTCACAGAAGTCTTGAAGCCTATGACAAAATTCCTTTCTCATAGGATGCTAGTATTCATGGACAATGAATTCATTTGTTATCACACGAGAACAGTATTTATTGAGTGATAATTTTTTGTGGTGGCGCCGCGATCGGTATACTTGGTTTCGAGTGATGGATGGAATGTTCGCGCTGAATAAAAGTTAATTATAATGAGAATAACATGCTGTGACGAGTGACCGCGCCTACTGTTGGACAGACGGATGATCCGGGATGAACTTCGCGGGAGTGTATACAGTTCTACTGTCAGCTTCGTATACTTTCGCGAAATTCATTCGTGGACCCTGTCCAACAGTAGGCAATCACCTATTCATAGCGCATTTCTCTCATTATACCGGTATTCAGCGCGAAAATTCCATCGCTTCCCGGCTTCCGTCGTGAAACCTTAGTAGGCCTAAACGCGCTACATGTAGGAAACCCGAATCCGGCGGAGCCCATTCAGTGCTTATTACTCAGTTCAGTTATGGGAGTTAACCTTTCAACTCAACTGAAAGATCTTACTTTGGATCATGTAGAAATTCAGGAGAAATTAGGTGAAGGCACTTTTGGACTGGTAAACGCCGTGACTTTCAAGCAACGGGATGGGTCGTTCGCTCTGGGAGTAGGGAAGCAGTTGGTAGGTGGGACAGTCAACCAAGAAATGGGAGACAAAATAAAACTTCTGTTCCAGCTAAAGCACAGCAACATCGCACAACTGTATGGACTATACTTTGTGTCGCCTACTGCCCTTCCTGTACTAGTTACGGAGCGCCTGCAGATCCCTTTGGAAAACTACCTGCAGACGAGATCGTCAGACGACGGCATAGACAAGCTGCACATTTTGAACAACGTGGCTTCTGCAATAGTGTATCTCCACAGTCAACAACCATCAATAGTGCACGGTCATCTCACGTCCCACAACGTTCTTGTCATGGAGATTAACTCGAAGGTGATAGCCAAGATCACCGACACTGGACTCCCCGCCCTGTTACAAGTCACTCCCCAGGACTATGCTCAAAGATGCCCAAGTGCTCGCGTGTACCTGCCACCAGAAGCGTTAGCCGGAGATGTTTGTCTTTTTCCTGCTGCAGACGTGTTTGCATTTGGAGTTCTGATGGTACGTGTGCTTTTGCACCGTATACAACTCCCTGAAACAACTCCTGTTTTCGAACTCAACTCTGGCAAAATGGTGCTTGCTGCCGAAGCACAAGAATCTTCTTACATAGTTTCCTTATTATCAAACCATCCTCAGTATTCTCTGTTGCAGAAGTGCCTTTCCAAGTCATTGAATCTACGTCCTGAAGCATCTGAATTGCAAGAGGCACTTCAAATTGAGCAGGTTAGGCAATAGCTACTACTATGCTTATAGCTGTATACATGTCTTTGTGATGCAGTGTACTTCAAAGCTGAAGACATGGCATGAGGAAACAACAGAAGAGGCCAAAGAATGGATCGATGAGATCAACTCTCTCTCAATCATGGTCACCGGGCGAACAGGTTCTGGCAAAACATCACTAGTCAATGGGCTTGTTGGAGAGAAGGTTGGAATTGAAGGGAAAGAACTGACTCCAGAAACCAGGAATGTGATGACTGTTAAAAAAGAACTGAATGGAGTATTGGTCACAATTTGGGATACGCCAGGCTTGCAAGATGGTACTTCGCATGAGCAAGAATACCTTCATGACATGAAGACAAAGTGCAAAGGAGCTGACCTTAATATCTATTGCATCAGCATAGCCAATGTGCGTTTTGAAGAATCAGATCTAAGAGCCATTCAACTCTTCACAAGTACATTTGGTGTCTCATTCTGGAACAGAACAGTATTTGTTCTCACTTTTGCTAACCAAGCTGTACTTAACTGCCCAGTGGGAGTCGATGTTGATACGTGGATTAATTCCAAAGTTGAAGAGTGGAAGAAAGTGTTTCTAGTTGAGCTTAGTAAGCATGGTGTGCCTGAGGTAGTAAAAAGAAGAATGGTTTTCATCCCAGCTGGCTATCACAGCCCGACAAAATATGCTCCAAATCCTTGGCAGCTACCTGGTATCGATAATTGGTTCCACAACTTCTGGTATGCATGTGCCTCACAGATGAATCGTGAACATCTTCCAGCCCTAATTAAGATCAACGTGCATCGTTTTAAGAAAGAAGAGGACATTACTGAAGATGACCTTAGAAATGAGTCTATCGAAAATCAGCCTATACCAGCATATTCACTAGCAGGCAGTGCTATTGGTGCTGTAGTTGGTGGCCTTGTAGGCTACTACTTGCCTTCTTATGGTGTCATCGGAGGCGCTAAACTCGGAGCAAAGTATGGTGCATCTCTTGTTGATATACTTATGGAAATGAAGCAATACGCACTCAAGGCTAAAGAGCATGCTAGGCAGACTCTCGAGGAGTTCGTACAGTGACAATTAAATGTGTGGTTGTTATAATAGCTGATAATAATAGCTTATTATTGGGTATAATAAATAGACTTTTAAAATATTGATTATTGAGATTGACCCTATACGGCCGCATGAATCTCGTACATGTACTCCCATGCATGTGTATACATTGTACGTCGCCTATCCTTAAGTTTAGTAGTAGCAAACATGAGCAGTGTATGGAATTGGTTCTGGGGTTCCTCCAACCAGACGATATCCTTTCATCTTAAAGGAAAGTTGGATAGCCTGGAGATACGCAAAGCCGTGATAGGCGCCGAGATTTCTAAGGGTGCTTTTGGACCGATCGTTGAAGTCAAATCTGGAAAAGAGAAAGTTGCTGGACAGAAACTGGACGATAAGCTGATCGTAGAGGTCAAAAAATCCCAGAAAGCTCTAATAGACAACTTTCCCTGTGAATGCACGCGTATATACTTCCTCGATCATGCCAACGTTGTCAAACTGCGCGGAGTGGTCATCAACGACACTTATTCGCTTCCAATTCTTGTCACAGAGCTGCTGGGATCCCCTCTCTCAGAGTACTTACTCAAAGCACATGCTGAACCGACGACTCAGATGAGCATTCTTCAAGACGTTGCTAATGGGTTGCAGTATCTGCATTGCCTCCCAAACCCAGTGCTGCATCTCTGTCTCACTCCTGAAAATGTTGTCATAAATCCCGATACCCGTCAGGCAAAGATTTGTAATCCTGGGGTTGTGAATCTCATGCAGCTCCCTCCTTCGTGGTGCCGCTCTAACTTGCCTCGAGCTGATTGCTTCTTGCCTGAGATGGAAGATACTAAACCTGATCCTTCCATTGATATATTTTCGTTTGGAGCACTGATGATTCATGTCTTTCAACCTCAACCAGAACCAATCTGTCCTCCTGTTTTTTTCCAAGATCCGAAGGACTCTAGCAAAGTATCAATGGATGCATTTGTCACTGTTGACAAAGTAATGGCCAATGGAGCAAGTGCAGCCATTCTGTGTAGAGTTCTTGAGACCCACCCTATGTACAATCTTGTGCAGAAATGCCTCATGAAATTGCCCTCTGCTCGTCCTACAATCGTCAATGTTGTCAAAGAACTTGAACATGAGGTAAATAATTTTGATTAATCAATTTTTGTGTATTCATAAAGCCCTATTTCTTTGCAGAATGACACAAAAATAAACAAAATGAATTTATGGGAAGAAGACATATCGAAAAAAACAAAAGCATGGCTCGAGGAGAGTAACTGCCTCACCATAACAGTCACTGGCAGGACTGGTACTGGCAAAACATCTCTTATGAATGGCCTACTAGGCAAGAAAGTTGGTGAAGAAGGATTCAGCCTTACTCGGGGTACAACAGAGGTGAAAAGTTTTGAAGCAAAGGTGCAAGATGTTCAAGTGACAATTTGGGATACACCTGGCCTTCAAGATGGTGAATGCAAAGATGAAGAGTATCTTCAGGAGATGATTGACAGTGGTTGTATTGACGCCAATCTCAAGGTCTACTGCATGTCTATGGGTAATGTCCGCTTTGACGAAAGTGAATTAAATGCTTTGAGCAAATTTACCACAGAAATTGGTGTCAAGTTCTGGGATCGCTGTATGTTTGTTCTTACATTTGCCAATAGTTATGTTGGTCTGTGTCCTGCAAAGAAAGATCCAAAGGAGTGGTTAGGTGCAAGAATAGATGAATGGAAAAAGCGCATTAAGTCTGAGCTTCGCAACGTTGGTGTAGATGAAAGTGTGGTTGAACAAATTTCGATTGTTCCAGCTGGCTATCATGCACCACTTCAAATAAATCCTGATCCATGGAAACTACCTGGTATTGAGAACTGGTTCTACTCGTTTTGGTATACATGTGCTGATGTTATGGATCCAGCAGCTCTTCCCGCTCTTGTCAAGGCAAATAGGCACCGTTTCAAAGAGAAAATAACTGGAAGCGATCTTAAAGAAACGATTGAAAATGTCCCTTTACCAAGCAGGTATCTTGAACAAGGAGCAATAGTTGCCGGAGCAGGGGCAGCAGGCATTGGTGGTGCTGCTGGAGTTGGTGCTTTAGTTGGCGCAATAGTTGGAGCAGTAGGAGGTCCTATTGGAGCTGCAGGAGGTGCCTTAGTTGGAGCTGAAGTAGGTGCAATAGTAGGGCTTGCAGCTGATCCTATCCTGGTGTGGGGAGTTATGCGGTACAAGAACCGAAAGCCAAGCACATAATTGTTCGGATTCTTAACCTAAATGCATGAATTGTAGAAACACTATTATTTTTTTTAGCAGGATGCACATTATTTTATATACTGTAGCTATATGCCATGGCATGCATTTAAGCGTCATGTTATCGTACTTGAACAATTAATTATAGTTACGTTCATGCGTGATAGTTTTTACAGCTGTCATAACAACACTGAAATAATAAAGTTATTAAAATTATTATAGCAAAAAATTTTAACGTGTCGTTCATTGTATGCATGTGTGATGTCTCATACACCTGTACTGTTCAAAAATCTGCTGCACTCAATATTCATGCTCTGGTTTGTCAGTACCAAATACTGTTACAAGTGAAGAAAAATTGGCATTCCTGGCTTAGTAGGGGAGCACTATACTGCGCTTCTTTACAAAAAGCCCTGGTTTAACTTGTGTATCCTCACATAGAAAATAATCTCTAATCTTTTTATAAACTGGGATGTCAGTGGCTATAGATATACATACCTTGTACACCTGTGAGAACTCAATTTGGATGCTGCTAGAGTGTGCCATACCTTATGACATTAACAGTGCTCATGCTTCATTCTTAAAAGCTTTCTATAGCACTATTTTTGTAACTCTGTTTTGCCTATACACTGTTAACTGTTTAAATCATTCTAGTTTACTTGAATGTGTGCAGTTCTTACTGCTTACAATTATGCACTTCAATAATAACATGAAATTAGCTTATGATGAATGTCGTTGCACTAAAATGTGTTTTTCTTAGTTGCATAATGAATACTGACATCACATGTGAATGGAATGAAAAACATAATCATTGCCTCTTTGCTCGCGCCCCCAATGTAGTCGCTTTAGTGGGTGTCGGTTATCACGTGCGACACATCGGTCAGAGAAAATGAACCTTGAACGCCGCGATATGGACGACGCAGCGCCCGCCTTTGATTATGAAGAAATCGATATACCAAAGATCTCATTCGTTATCGTTGGCAGAGCAGGAGTCGGCAAAACAGCACTGGCCAATGCTATTTCAAAAGAAGTCGTAGGGACAGAGTCGAGTGGGTTGGACGATGATTCGATGGAGTTTCTCTATTATTCAACAAACCGTCAAGGGGTAGATGTCAAAATATGTGATTCTCCCGGTTTAAATGGTCATTTCAAAGACAATTTTTTAACTACACTAAAAGAAAAGGTTGGCCAGTGTGACGTCGTGATCTACTGTATGAGAATGGATGCTGTCCGCCTAGAACAGATTGACGTAGAGAACATCAATCTCATTTCACAGTGTTTGGGAGTTGGCTTTTGGAACAAAACTGTTGTCGCACTCACGTTCGCCAACCTTGTCACTTGTCCTCCTAGCCATCAAGTTGATGATTCTAGCAAAGAAAGCTGGCTGGTTAAACGAGCACAGGATTGGAAAACAGAGTTTCGATCACGGTTGTATAAAGCCGGCATAGCAGAAGATGTTGTCATCGGGATTCCACTTGTGCCAGTTGGTTACAACAAGCCAACCCTGTACTCCCCCAATCCCTGGAGTATTCCTTGTGATAAAAACTGGCTCCTAACCTTCATGACGGATGTGAACAAAAAATTGGGCAATGGGAAAGTTATTGCTGACTTGAGTGGTTTTGATTCTGAGACAAGTTATAAAGAAGCATTTTTTAACTTTGTGGCAGGCTCAGCATCACGTCTAAAAGTATCTACTGGAGTTGGTGCTGGTATTGGAGCAGGTGTTGGTGTAATTGCTGGCGCGATGCTTAGTCCAGCTGTTGCGGCTGCTGGCGGAGTAGCTGGAGCAGTTAGTGGTGCCACTTTTGTCTATACTTCTTTTTCGGCAGCCGCTGTTCAAAAGCACTCTTCTATAAAGTGAACATTGTGCATGATACATTTTGATACAGATTAGACAATACATTTATAATCACTCACTTGGCCCCATGTAAAGTGCATGCATGTCACCATAAACCATATGCGTTATAAGGCTGACTTCAGCAATCTTGCACTCGTACATAGATTGGGTGATGGGGCTGAGATAACAATAGGCAAAAAACTGAATGAAGATATTGCATGCTTTATATTTGCTGAGTATGTAAAATCTGTTGTTAATTGGGGCGAGCCCCACATGGATCAAATGATGTCCCCCGCGAGCTATAAGGATGCGTCTAATATGCCGGCATAATTATTTACGGAATAATTGGTCCATAAAAGCATAAGGCATAATGCGGGAATAACCGGGAAGTAAAGCCAACGTGAATGTGAATGGCAGCCAGCAGTAGTGGTAGTACTAGTTGTAGCAGAAGTTCTAGAGCCAGTTCCAGCTGCTCAACAACTACTGAAGTTCCTGATACCGATTATGCTCAGATACAATAGACAGCCAATGTAATCATCAATCATGCATTGTACTGTTCTGTTTTTTTTTTGAAAATAATAGGAATATTTTAGAGCATAACCGGCTTAATTCTTCGGCAATGCCTGAAAGCATAATAGGAAAGAAAAGAAGCATATTAGACTCATCCCTAGCGATCTATGTATGTGTACGTCATTCCGTAAATGCCCCTCGTTCTATTTCATTGGACTTTTAAATTTACATTCGTACCATACCACGTGTATTGGCCAGATACTTACTATCAGTCGAATCGCTAGTCTCGTCCCCAGACCACACCCTCGCCTATCGCGAGAGAGGGTCTGGTGGCTTTAGTAGCACTTTCTTGGGCTTTTCGTGTACAAGAGTTACGTAACACTAATGAATATGTATAAATGTTAAAATTTGCACCTGCAAAAGAAAAATGGCTGCTATACACAAGTGTCTCGTATGTAGTTGCGCGTTAGACGAGGGAGACAATCTGCGAAGGCGAAGACGTCTAGACAAATGTTCTCAGGCAGGCCGCCAGCGTACCAATTTTAGCAATTTTACTTGCAACGGAAGTGGGCGGTAACTGTTCGCTGGAGATAACGAAATGGACGAACGAGTGGCTAGCAAAAGTACCGGTTTTGTCTCTGTTTCATCTGCGATTCGTCGTCAGTTACTGTTCTACTCGTTCATACTAGGTGCGGAGTTCCACCTGTAAGAGATTCTGACACTGTGTGCTACAACGTAGGCGAATAGACGCGATATAAAGTGTTTGAACCTGAAAGTTGGTCGCGGTATGTGTCTTCTTTTCACCATATCCCACTGAACAAACGGTATGTGAGACAGTTCTTTTGAGTTAAAGACTATGTTGAGCAGACAATTAGCTACACTTGTATGTCAAACACAACTACCTATCTGTGCAAAAACGCAAGTGCCCAACCTTTTAGCATAGCTTTTTGATGTTTTGTTTGGAAAACATGAATAAATGTAGGAACAAAAGTTTCAGTATCTATAAACTTAGTACTAAACATGAAAGAGTAACTATATCATAGTGAGACATAACAAACAGTGATAAATAATAGATGTACAGACTACTACATGTAGTCATTCTTGCACAAAACCAGGAACAAAGAACAGAGTCAAGAGAAATGAAGGTAAGTACTAAAATCTAATGTGTCGGTTAATATTTCAGTTTCGATGTCTTCTCTTTCCTCATTCCACTCTTCATATGTCTCTTCACCATCCTCAATTTCTTCCTCTCCTTCATCCTCCTCTTCTTCCTCTCCTTCTTCCTCCTCTTCTTCCTCTCCTTCTTCCTCTTCTTCTTCCTCTATTTCCTCTTCTTCATCATCATCCTGATTTCGTGACTGGCTGAAGTTTGTGCAACCACGGCACTCGCAGCCTGCACCACACTGCCTTTCTCCTTTTCGACAACCACATCTCTTAGTTTTACAGCCAGCCTTGCACGAACAGCCTTTCCTTAGGAAATCAAGGGTCCTTCTTATCTTCTGTAGTACTTCTTCAGCTTCCCATTCTATCTTCCATTCTGTGCCATCCCTAATCCACCCTTGAGATTCCGGTGAGGCTAGCTCACTGTACAGATCTGCTTTCTCACAACTCTCCCACATCTTCTTTACCCAGCAAGCTCTCTTCCAATGCCTCCATAATGCACTTAGTGTAGGAGGCCTCTGCTCTTCAAATAAGATTGGGAGAGCCCCTCGAATCTTCATATACCATTGTGTGTGCTTATCTTGCTCATCTTTACTACCCAAACTGTTGTACAGCTGAGTTGGCGTATCAAATCCAAGCCTGCTTACAACAGTGGCCAAATGCTTCTTAAAATAGACAGTCCCTACAAGCCGAATGAATGATAGAAAGCCTTCTTTGATATCTGTAGTCTGTGATTGTGATAAATCTCCATGGCCCTCTTTTCCAGTAATAAATTGTGCATGTTGAAAGAAACATTTGAGGAACATAGCTTTGCCAATGCCTGAAAAATATGACAAGTAGTCACACCCAGTGCACACAGAGTTGCTGCATAATGCTACCTAGTTTTTTCTGTTCAACCATTGCCAAATCAGGATCAGCTTTAAAACTTGCTATTAGGTTGTTCACTGATACATATTTTGATGGATGCTGCGGCAAATTGAGCTGGACAATGTAATGGCAACCAGGGTTCACCATTGTTAGACCTATATTATAGATGTCCGTATCAGGTGAGTAAATCAATATTCTTTTCCATTTAGTCTGCAATGCATGGCGCCAAATGCGCATGTCAGCCTCTGGTGAATTAGACATAAACTCATTTGTTACCTTCGGATAAATATCACCTTGTGTAACTTCCCATCCATGATCTTCTGATTCACCTGATAAGCACCCTGATAGAACAAGTTTTTGACCCATTCTAAGGTTTTCTGGTGCTCTGCGACAAAATGCCAGTCCAAGTGCTTCAACTATTGATCTCTTGCATTTTCTGCAGTTCAAATATTCCCTCCATGGTTTAGGAATATTTGATTCTGGAGTAAACACGATATGATTATGTTCCTTGCTACTAGTTGTAGCATGATCGTCTCTCCTTTTCTGTTCACAGCATTTAGGATTAAATTCCATTCTGGTAGGAGTGTCAAAGACAAAGTGGACTTCGCTAGTGCCAAGAGCATACTTCGGAAGTGCATGCTGTCGGAAGAGGAAGTCAGAATACTGTTCAAGTGTTTTGTGCTGTCTCAAAGGGTTAGTATTTATCATGAACATACTATCAATTATAGCCAAATCTGGTATCCACTCTGGGGTAGAAAGAAAGGGGGCGTGCATAGTGTCACATTTATAACGTGCCCTTAGCTTCTCCGTCCAATTACTCTTGTTTCCTTTGTGTGGGCTCCCATTCACATCTGCTAATGACCTAGGTAGTAACGAATATTGCTCTTCACTCTCATCAAATTTTTGCCCAGTCTGATTGCACCATGCAAGCCGCTTTCTTAAGCATTTGTTAGTTTCTTGTTGTTCCTTCTGTTGCTGTGTCATTCGTCTTCTAGTGATTTTGGATGGAGCCATAGTCAACAACTGTTTTCTCCTAAATGGTGCATTTACACTTGGCTTTTGAAGAAGAGTGTGTGTAATAAAGTTGACATAACTTTGTTCTCCTACTTCTCTGGCATTTAGCATGTCATGCGCTTGTTCAGGTGTGGCTTGTTTTTTTGTAAATAAATTTACTACACCTCTGTTGGTGTCAATACTAGTGGTGAAAAATTGATGTTCAGCTATAAGTTTGCGCATTCTTGACACATTCTCTTCTTGGCGCTTAGCACTACTTGTGTCATCCCAAATTGTGGGGTTTACTGGCAACTGAGGTAAAGGAAAGAGCTGAGAGGAAATTTTTTTGTGCTTTTATTCGATACGAAAAATAATGTATTGTTTTTTTTAAGTAGGCTGTTGATGGCCTTGCTACTGCCATTTTCAGGTCACGGTTGACACACATTTCATGACATTCATCTAATGCTACTGCATGCCCAATTTTTCCTGTTAGCTTGACAGTGAAGCCTCCGGCACTCAAACAGTCGATGACTTCTGGTGGATACGTCTGCACATCAGCCAGATGCCTCGGAAGCAATCTTTGATAGCATGGACGATCATATGCTGCAAATAATGGGGCCATGCTCTTTAGGCTTGCTATCCGTAGGCTCCAATTTGATGTCCTTATCGACAAAAACAAAGTTATATAACAGTAGCAGTCATAAAAAACAAAATTGTACCACAATTTCCACGTGTCGTCAATTGCCGACTTAGATGCTACAAAAGCATTAAACTGATCAGAAGTTAACGTTTCGTTTACTAACTGTTTGGTACCTAATAATAGGTCAATTGTGGACATATTCTCATCAATCAAACTTTGCAATTGTGTTAGAAATTCTTTGCAATTTGGTTCATCCTTTACAAATGCACTAATCATTTCCAGATATAGTGCCTCCCAAACTTGCACAAGAAACAAGTGCGTTCTCATGAAATGAGAACAGTTTCCCAAAGATTTAAGCGTCTCGGCCCTGTAACCTGAAGATTTAGCTATGTCTTGTAGGCCGGCATGGTAATAAGCTTTTATAAGCACTGGCTGAAAATTTTTTAAGATGTGCCAGTCTCCTGGAAAGAGCAAAATATTTGACAAAGCAGAACCATACATTCGTTTTACTTTGCACAAGTGTTCATAAGTCTTCCCGTCCCCTACTAGCAACACATGTTTTTGCTCTCTGTCAGCTGCAATCCTATCACTAATCATCTCAGCAACCTCAGCCATTGTATCATCTGAGTCTGCATTTTCATCCATTAGGTCCATGTAGTAAACAGTGGAAGGATTGTGATCAGCTAACTGAGCTGGTGTCGGTAAACAGAATTCACGAAAAGGCTTCAAAATACGTCTCAATTCAGAATTGATATGACAGTGCTTTAGAATCAAGTATGAAAATACTTGCACTGACACATGTGCCTTACTTTCAACTTCACTTTCCAACTCTTTGAACTTTTCTAATTGTAGCGGTGATCGTTCTTGAGCAGGAATTGCAAGGGTCTGACGAGTAGTACAGCCAAATAATTTGGTATTTGTTACATGAATTGTCCTTCGTCGCTTTGGACCAACCTTTCCATGTTTGTGGGGAGAGTTGCCTGGGGATGAAGAAGCTTGACGTTTAGTAGAATTGCTTATATCAGTTAATGCTATGCAACCAGTTGGTGGAGCAGTGACCATACTGTGTTGCAGCTTAAGTGATGGTACTGGCTGAATGACTTGAATTGTAGTGCCGTGGTAGCTTCGTGATTGGTCGCTACAATATACGGCAGCATGACTCTGAAGGAAGTCGATGTTGTCAACAGTAGCTACGGTAAAAGTACCACGCGAGAGATCACTCCATATTGATGATCTTTGGTGCTCTTCTGCCACGTAGGTTACTAACCTATCATGTGTGTCAGCAGAAACTGACACACCTAGTCTGTTTAAGACCTTCAATAACTGTCTAGAGCCTCCGCATACCTCAACTGTATCAGCTACAAAGTGATGCAATGCCGTATCACTACAAGCATTTGTGGCAAACATTAACATACATATTATGAAGTAATTGCGTATTTTCTTCACGTGTGTATCATCACTGTGTGCTCTATTTGTCCTTTCTCTAAATGATCTTGTACATAAGGTTATGAACTGCCATAATAGTGGGTTCATATCCTTAATGTGATCATCTAGATTGAAGGTGGTTAGGTCTACTGAGCACTGCCTGTGCTTTTGAATTTCCTCCAATATGATGTCATTAATGACATTGGCAGCTTCATTCAGTAGTGCTGCTTTACTTTGGGTGCTACAGGGTTGTTTGTGTTGGTCGTGTTTAGGTGATGTGCTAATAATTGGTGACTGAAATAGGGCTAGTGATAAGGTTTTCATTATGTCTCCATTTCGTGGGTATAATACTGTGCCTAGCCGGTCAACTACACATCTATAGCCCATGTATGGCTGAAGGTATAGTATTAGTTGGTTCATTAACCACCTTGTGCTAAACTTGATAAATCCATCTCTTACCTCCAGGTATACATCATTATCATCTTCAGCTGGAGAATAATACTCTCGAAATACTGTGGCAGCTTGTGGCAGAAGAATTGCTTTGTCATGTTGAAGCAGTTTAGCAACAAAGAGAACGGTATTCAGTACTGCTCGAGTTAGTTCAATAGTATTGTCGTCTGCAATAGTCATCTTCCACAGGTCAATGTCAGACTGTAGGTTTTGTTGTGGGGTTCCGGGCTGTTCTTCCAAGCTTTTGAGAATGACTATGTGTAAGTCATAGCAAGACTTGCATATGTAGTCTGTTGGTAGTAACGAAACACTGAACTCTGTATGTTCGCTGAGATACTGCGAAATAGTAATAGGATCTGGGCTGTGCCGGCTGTAGGCATCCTGCCTAACTTTAGGCTTAGCCCCACAAGCAGCACATTGCTTGTGCCCATGTATTTGACGGTATGCAAGCTGATAATGCTTTTCACACAACACCACTGACTGCTCTGTGGTGCCTAGCATGTTGCGAAAAGAGTCGTGAGAAGATGTTATCAATTTTTCCTTTTGTGACGTAACTGCACACTCTTTGTACATACATGTACAGACATGTTGAGTTTGTTGTGCTACATTTTCAGCTTTTTTTCTTTTCCATACAGGCAGTCAGGCACATATTCTGAGTTTGAATGCTGCCGTTCTGCTTCTCTGCAATGTGCCCTACAAATGCAGCTATTGCCAGGAATATGACCGACGTGTTTTGCAAAAAATTGCTGCACTTCATGACGCAAGCCATCAAAGTGGTTGTAATTTTTCTCATCTTCTCGCCCACAGATAAAACAAGGCCCACAAACTGTACCTCTGTGATAGTGTGATGTTACTTTGGTGGACCTAGTACTTTTAGTAGAACTTGACATTCTCCCACTCTGTAGTGTATTGTTAAATTGTTAGTATAGATCTACTTACAGTGTTGATTTAGCATCCATAAAAGTGGCTATCATATACTTACCTGTGGGAAGCCAAGAAAACCCGAGACACCGATAATTTTTGGTCAAGCGTGAAGTTCGATTGTTTGTGTAGCGGCTGAAATACACCAGCTGTGCAATGCGATGCAAAAACGCACGTGCCCAACTTTTTTGTACAGTAAGGTAAAATTGACGTTATGCACTGTCATTTATTTTTTACACAACAAATATTTATCAGATAAATATTGTATAATACAGAATATTGATGTCTTAAAGTAGCCAACATTTGATAGCTGAAATTGCCTGTCTTGCAGAGTACGAAGCGAAAGAAGTGAACGGACTGTTGCCGCTTCTTCTAGGTGCGCGTTATTTAGAGGGCAAGTAAATCTCCGTAAATAAGCAGATTTGGGAACGCTGGCGGCCCGCCTGCTAAGACTGCAGTTGCACTACGATCTATAAATACGCGGCTCAGATCATCTGCAGGAATTACAGCAACTGACATGTCCATCATTCTATCGATGTGGTTTGTATTACGTAAGAGTTAGCGTTCTGACCAATCAGATTCTACCCCACACATTCCGGGGAAGATATTAGAGTAATCTATTGATGATCGGACACCATGTATAATCGGACGCTTGCGTCCGGCTTGTGAAAAGCTAACAAGTTCGCTGTTTGTATGACCGTATAGGACCATCATAGCACTACACACGCGTAACTTCCATAAGCCATGATTCATCGCTGCTGAATAGTTATGCGACACAGAAGGCCATTGTCCGTAGCTTTGTAATGTCGGACGACGCCATATGTTTTCGGACGATCAGTCCTATGTTAGCTAGACTCGCATCTGCCAGCAGCCAAACTACACTTATCTATAGATCTGCTAGTGGGTAACAACTGGCAGCAGTAACGAACGATTCCTTCCAGTACAATCTTCTGGCAGACGAAAACAAGACCACACACTGAAAATTGCGGTAAAATCGGACGCCTCGTTAATTTCCCCGCCACTTTCTCCCGCTCTTTATAGTATCTATGTACAAATCAAGCCTTGCGCTGCGATTTGATACTGTTTTAAAGCTTTTTAAAGGTAAGATATCTATATCACTAGCGTTCCTATAATGTCTCCGACATTTGTTATGCAGAATTCTTGCCCCGGGATCACCGGCGGTTGTTCACCGAAGTCGCTCAGTTTTGTCTTGGTATGTGCACGTGGTTTGTATAGATAGACCAGTGAATAATAATTATTATTATCATTTTAGACGCTTCAGTTCAGCTCTTAGTCTATCTCCTTACCCGTGATGTTAAGAGCAAAAGGGCCTTTGCCTGTATTGCAAAATCGTGTGTATAGGTCTTCTCGTAACACTCCACACCAACCAGTGACAGTATGCCGGCCACCGGTGTATAAAGAATGGAGGGAAGTTAAAAGCATACAATGCAGTGAAAAAAGAAGGTATGTCTAGAAGAAGGGCTGCGATCATTTATGGAGTTCCAAAGAGTACCTTGGATGATCGTTTGACTGGAAAAGTATTATTTGGTAGTCATAGTGGCCCACCACGTTATCTGAATGATGAGGAGGAAGAGGAATTAGTTAGCTTTTTATTTGGATGTGCAAGCGTAGGGTATGCAAAGACCAGAAAAGAAGTGATAGCTATTGTAGAGGAATTTTTAGCACAGAAAGGTACATTCGTTAATGTCTCAAATGGATGGTGGGAATCGTTCCGAAAAAGACACCCCACTCTTACTCTTAGAACAGCTGAAAAGTTCTCTTATGCCCGGTCCGTAGCTACTGATCCTGTAATAATCGATGCGTATTTTGACCTTCTAGAAGAAACCCTAGTTGCTAATGATTTAATGGATAAACCCGCACAAATATTTAACTGCGATGAAACTGGCATGCCCTTAAATCACAAGCCTTCTTCTGTAATAGCAAAAAAAGGTGCTAAGCATCCTCGTACCGTAACTTCCAGCAACAAAAAACAGATAACAGTTTTAGCTTGCTGTAATGCTGCTGGTTATACTATCCCTCCGCTGGTCCTGTTCGGTAGAAAAAATTTGAACCATGACCTTACTGTGGGGGAAGTCCCTGGCACCATGTATGGGCTAACTGCAAATGGATGGATGGATGGAGACGTGATGGAATCATGGTTTACTCATCATTTCTTAACAAATGCTCCAGCATCTCGGCCGCTTCTTTTACTTTTGGATGGTCATTCTACTCATTATAATCCATCATTTATCCGAAGAGCAGCTTGTGATGGAGTTATAGTTTTTTGCTTGCCACCTAATACTACACACATCACACAACCCTTAGACAAAGGTGTCTTCGGGCCTCTCAAAAATTCATGGATGCACGAATGTCAAAAATTTATGAGCAAGAACCCGTGTAAGGTGGTTAACCAGTATAATTTTATGGAAATTTTCAGCAAAGCATGGTATGGTGCAATGACCATTCCTAATGTCTTGTCAGCATTTCACACAACAGGAGTATTTCCATTCAATCGGCATGCTATCAAATAGTAGATGACACTAGGTATAATTACTGGCTAGACTGCTTTCATCCTAAGTCTGAAGAAATGAGCAGTAGTGTTTGTGAAACCAAGACCCCCCTAGAGCTAGAGCTTCTCAGCTTATTTCAGTAGTAAGCCAATACATGCCTCAGCTTCCCCAAGCCAGTGCAAGCGCAAGTATAAAATCATCTGGAAAAGTGCTTACAAGTGCAGGATGTCTTCGAGCACTTGATGAAAAGGAGAGAGAAAAGCAACAAAAAATAGAAGAGAAAGAGCAGAGGCAAAGAGATAAAGAGAGAGAAAAGCAGAAGAAAATAGAAGAGAAAGAGCAGAGGCAAAGAGATAAAGAGAGAGAAAAGCTGAAGAAAATAGAAGAGAAAGAGCAGAGGCAAAGAGAGAAGGAGAGAGAAAAGCAGCAAAAAATGGAAGAGAAAGAGCAGAGGCAAAGAGAGAAGCAAAATGCTAAAAAGTTGCTACAGCAACCTCGCCCTCGTGGTACATGTAGGCCTACAGGAGGTACGTAATCAGAATAATGCTCCATAGTATAAAGTACAGGGTCCACCTCTCAAACTGTATGCATATATGCATATTTAACCTTCTTGTACAGTTACGTCTGCAAGTGACCAACCAGGTATCACAGGGTCTACCTCTCAGACTATATAGAGGAAGCAAGGGCAGAGGTGAGCTGTGTATGCATATTTAGTAACTGTATACTCTTTCTTGTACAGTTACGTCTGCAAGTGACAAACCAGCTATCACAGGGTCCACCTCTCAGACTAGAGGAAGCAAGGGCAGAGGTGAGCTGTGCATGCTAACAATAGTAACTGTATACTCTTTCTTGTACAGTTACGTCTGCAAGCGACCAACCAGCTATCACAGGGTCCACCTCTCAGACTAGAGGAAGCAAGGGCAGAGGTGAGCTGTGTATGCTAACAATAGTAACTGTATACTCTTTCTTATACAGTTACGTCTGCAAGTGACAAACCAGCTATCACAGGGTCCACCTCTCAGACTAGAGGAAGCAAGGGCAGAGGTGAGCTGTGTATGCATATTTAACTAACAATAGTAACTGTATTGTACAGTTACGTCTGCAAGCGACCAGACTACTAGAGGCAAGGGCAGAGGAATAATGGGATGTGACAATGATTAACATTTTGCATTTTGTAGGTACACTAGTGGCTGTAATAGCATCATGCATTGATGGCACTTGCCAGCATTTTCAAGCTACCGATTGGGTCTGTTGTGAAAGTTGTGGAAAGTGGATCCATTGCATATGTGGTGGAATTACAATAGAAGAAGCTAAACTATCTCCATTTGTTTGCTACAATTGTTAAAGGCATTAATTTGTGCTCGCATGAATTGCGGGGGCGTCCGATTTTACAGCAATTTTCAGTGTGTGGTCTTGTTTTCGTCTGCCAGAAGATTGTACTGGAAGGAATCGTTCGTTACTGCTGCCAGTTGTTACCCACTAGCAGACCTATGGATAAGTGTAGTTTGGCTGCTGGCAGATGCGAGTCTAGCTAACATAGGACTGATCGTCCGAAAACATATGGCGTCGTCCGACATTACAAAGCTACGGACAATGGCCTTCTGTGTCGCATAACTATTCAGCAGCGATTAATCATGGCTTATGGAAGGTACGCGTATGTAGTGCTATGATGGTCCTATACGGTCATACAAACAGCGAACTTGTTAGCTTTTCACAAGCCGGACGCAAGCGTCCGATTACTGATACAGTGCTTACAGCCTAAAGAGGGCACTCAGCTGATTTTCTTATTTAGTCCACACAACTTTCTACATAGCTCTTTCTATTGCATTAATGCAGATTGCAACTTTGAGCATGACAAAATGCAAGACACACGATGCTCTACAGCTCTCTCCCATTGAAGCTAATACAATAGCGCCATGTTTGTGACATCACTATAATTTGTACGACGTCACGACGAACCACACCTACGACACAGCAGCCACAGTCTAGCGCCACAACGAAGCTTGGTGGTTGTTATTTCCTCGAGCTTAGCTAGTATCTATGCTGCAGAAGCACGCTTAAGAACGGGCAAAGCGCAAAACACAGATTATGATCGGCGCCATTCTTGCCGCTCGACGGTTGGCGGCGCAGCGCACGCAGAACCACGTAATCGATAAACGCTCTTATTGGATGAATATCATTATAACACGGCAGAGAGTCGAAGTCACAGCTAAAAGTTGGTGTTCTCAATGACCGCGTTTGCGCATGGATGGACGTATCGCGCTAGTTTAAAAACTAGTGAAAACTACAAGTATCTGGCTATCCAGATATCAAGTGGTTTTTCTTAACTCGCAAAGCTGTTGAATTCTCAGCTTAAAGCTTTTTTCAACTCAAAAACACTAAAATTTCCGTCCTTTTTGGCTTCCTACATTAGCATGGATCAAAGATAAGCCTCCAAACTTGGTGAGATGAACAATGACCTACCTTAAAATCAAACAGTAAATGGTTTTTGCTTAACTCAAAACAACACTAAAATGCTGGCTTAAAGGTCATTTGCAATTGGAAGGTGTCAACTTGTATCACTTAAACATTATTATTTTCAGAAGCACATAGAATTACTATTTCTAATTTGACTAACATAGGCAGAGAGGATCATTCTACACTTACACCAACTTTGGAAGCAATAGCTCCCTGAATAATTTTTTTACAACAAAATATTTACTGAGTTGCTAAAATCAGCTGAGTGCCCTCTTTAGGCTGTAAGCACTGTACCGGCATGGTGTCCGATCATCAATAGATTACTCTAATTGAATCCCAAGGCAACACATTGTGATCCAAAGATTCAATCTTTTAGTATCACATGTACCAGGAGCATATCGAGCCGGCAAAGCCGGCGTGTAGTCTCGGCGTGTAGCGTATTAAATTTCTCATGCAAATAGCCTGTGATTCGTGAAATTCACGAAAATTTTCTCTTGCGAAAATTTCCCGCTATACGGTATTCTACTTTCAGAATGTAACTCAATTGAGATTACTTTTATCATGTCTGTAACTAGGTTTTCAACTATGCTGACACGGTCAGTGTACATTTGGATCAGTCAATATTCAATATTACAGCAAAACAAAATACCTAGAAAATCAGTAATTTCTACTTTCCAAAAATGCAATTCAGAGTGTCAAAAACCAATTTTCAATTTACAATTACTGCAAGAACGAATTGGTCATATTCGACGTACTCGCCGTAACGTAACAGACCAGGACTCTGTCTCAGCTCAGTCCAAAGCGAACACACCTACTTTGCCACACCTACAATTAAAATGGCGACTAGCAGTACAGTAACTGGCGAGCCTGTCTACCGTGTACGAGTGGACTTGTTCCTTAGTTAGTTGTTATTGTCAAGGTCGTCATCTGTGTCCTGGTGGTCGTCTGTGTCCTGGTGGTCGTCTGCGTTCTGGGCCTCTGCTGGCGGCTTGTATATAATATGTATGTGTACGTACTAGGGAAGCAAAGTTTACTAGCTGTGGTCATGTACAATAGGAGGTTTATGTGGGCACCGTGTAGCTAGATGACAGTCCTGCACGATGCCTGCATGGTCAGGCTTCAGGACCGATATATCGGCCCTAGAACCTGTACCATAATTGATAGTATGTTACCATTTTCACAGTTTCATTGATAAGTCGACATCACCTATGTAACTCCCCCTGAGGAGAGTGGCTTGCTTTGTGTGCAGGGTTTCACAACGAGATAGGCTATAATAGTGTCCATTGATCACCTCTAGTAATAATTATAGCTGTCGTTGCCCGTGTTGTGTCTGTGTGAATGGGTCTGTGATAGTGTGGTTAACCTGTAGCTCTGTAAGTTATGCTCTGCATGCTAGCTATCAGCATATAGGTTTCTGTTTATCTGCCAGAACACATGTAGACTTACACTTTCTCCTCTCTACTGCATCTTACTACACACACACACACACACACACACACACACACACACACACACACACACAATCTCTCACATTACCTAGCAGGTCAATCGTTCACTGATACAATGCACGGGTTGTTATGGTGATGATGACAGTCTCAACAAAATAGTAAGAATGATTTCTATGCACCTTGTCTCGTGTTTTTGTGTTTCTCTATCACCCACACCACTCTATATAACTTTTGCTCAGTAACTTATCGATTCTATCACCTTAAAGTATGATACCATACAAGTGCCCTGCTCTAAATGCCATAGAGCGCACTCGTCGTTTCATAGAGCACTGGAGGCGGGGCCACGGGCAGCAACTGTTTGCGTAGCGATCGACTTCGGGCTAGTTTCTGCAAGGTCACACTTTAAATCCGTTAAAGCACTGCTCTATGGCGTATGATTGCACTCGGGACGTCAGACGTGTCTCAATGACAAATAGAGCACTTGCCGAATTGCCTCTCGCCATGCCCCTCATACAATTATACGCCATAGAGCACTCGACACGGTGCTTTAACTAGTACATAGATGCTAAATACTATCAAGCAAACTCCCAGACTCTCCCAATGTGTCATGTGATGTCATGCTTTTTATGTGTTTGCTGGACTGAGCTGTTCTCAGTGTGTTTTGTGATTTTCTGAGACAAGGCACAAAGCGCAGCAGATCTGCGTAGTTTGTTTCTGTTCCATGACAACTGTAATTATGTGTTCGATGAAAACAGAGAACTTGTATCATGGCAAGATAAATGCTCAAAAAGCTAGTTTCGTGTGTTTGAACAAATTCACTCCGTTGTGCTATTACTGCTTAGTTTAAAGCCGTGTCTTGATGTTTGCTTGCTCCGTGAACACGTTCATGAAAGACAGTCACTAACTGGGCTCCGCTAAGCAATGCATCTGTTAGCTGCACCAGCATTAGTCATGCCAATTTCTCAATGATAAATGTTTATCGAAAAGCTGGTAGCTTTCCACCATTCTTGTTGGATTTGTGTTAGTAATAATTATGACATCATATCACCGATACGTAGTATTTATTATCTATAGACCATTTTAGTCGCTAATCATTTTCCCGCGCGCGCCCGTACAACACCGGACATGACCGTGTCGACGCCACCATTTTGTCGGTATTGTGCTGCAGGCAAAACACAAGGTTTCGTCTCGTTTTGCGTGCTTAGCTAGGTACTTTGCACACACAAGCGAAAGTAGATTATTATGAGTCACTAGAGTTTGAAAACGTGCGTTTCTATCTCTCGAACAGCCAGCAAAGCGGGAAATATGGAACGAAACTACTGACAATTTGTTCGAGTTTACTGGCACGCTGTGTCTACGAGCAACTACATCATGGTAGCAAACAATACTGGATAGCGGCCTTGATCGAACAGTCCAATCGATAATAGCTTGGCTGATACAGAACAGCAGCAAAACTGGACCAGTTTCTAGCAGTCAACTGCTTGCTAACTTCGCTTTCTTGACCAAGATTGTGGCAGTAATGTTCGTTTTTAAACTCTTAAGCTTGCAAAGTAATATTCAATCACTTGCAAGTTGAACTTAGCCAGCCAAGCGCGCAAGGAAACGAATATCTTGTGTTTTTCCAGCAGCACAATACCGTCAAAGTGGCAGTCCAAACATTCGCGCCTATTAGCGCCTAAAATGGTCTATATGCTATCACTCACCAAGTGTCTCTTCACTACTACAGGAGCTGTCGTCAGATACTACGTCACCATCAGATGGGTGTGTACTATGGCAGACAAGTGATCATAAAGACAACCATTGTACTGCGATTATTATATTGACAATAATTTGTTCTATGATTGTGTTTCAGTCATCAAATTAATTATTATAAAATACACAAACCATGGGCATGGTACTACTGCACAGTGATCTTTGATTACAATAGCTTGCAGGTCAGTGAGATTGCTACTGACCACTGTAGTGTCATCACTAAAATAGGGTCCAGAAGGTTACATCAGTTCTCTACTGAGTACACAGCAGTATAAATAAATCTACTGCAGAGACAAGTTTCACTACAACTAGGGTCTAGAGCTGCCCGTACACCATGTTAAAACTAAAGTTTAGATCTGCCAAGTCTTGCATTTCACAGTCGTAAGTGCAGTAAGCATTTCACTGCTCTTGTGAGCCTGACACCACAGCATAGAGACATTTCACTAAACTAGCATCCACAGGTCACCAGCAGTCGTAGGTGCGCTATGAAAGTAAGGATTTCACTGATACCACTGCTGCAGAGACATTCAGCTAAAACTAGGTCGGGTTTATACTGAACTCGCCTGTGCGTTGTAAAGTCGTAAATTTATTAGGGTCTAGAGCTCGCCTGTGTTTTCTATACTCGTAGATGCAGCATTAGTGTAAGGATTTGACTGCTATTGCTAGCTAGACATCACTTCAGAGGGAAATTTCAGTAAAATTAGGGTCTAGAGCTCGCCTGTGTGTTCTATAATCGTAGATGCACCATTAGTGCAAGGATTTGACTGCTATTGCTAGCCAGATATCACTTCAGAGGGAAATTCAGTACTGAAAATTGGGGTCTAGAGCTCGCCTGTCCATTCTATGAGAGTATGAGAGGTGTGCTATGAGAGTATTTCGCTGCTATTGCTAGCATGATACCACTGATTTCGAGCTAGGTGCATTCTATTATTATTATTATTATTATCAACAGAAACCAGAACACAACATAGATAGAAGATTATACCTGATGAAGAAATGAATATAAATAGACAAGTGATAAATTATTATATGATTTTACAGTACGCGGATATAATTTTTTGTGTTAGAGAGTTCCGAAAACATGAGCTGTCAAGTGCAGTGGATGTACTGATGGACTTCCAGCACGTTGTACAGGAATCCAGCCTGACTTGTAAAACAGGAGTTTTATAGAGATTACTACATTTGTAACAGGGGCATAGGAAGTGGAAAGAGCAAGGATGAGAGGGGGAGAAGTTTTTGAGAAAGTGTTGCCACATGTGCTCTACAATTTGTTTTTTAATAGAGGAGAGAGATAGATTGAGGTCCACTAGAGGAAGGGCATGCGCATTCCATAGTCAGCATATTTTTTTAAAGTATGTGATGAGCAATAGAAGAATTTGAAGATTGATGAACTAGCTTCATGGTATGTCCGGATCTTGTGTTAAATGAGGAAAAAGCGATAAGGTCCTTAACAGGAAAACCTGGATCAGGATATTTTAGACTTTTAACTAACTGTATATAGAATATCAGTTAGCTCGTATAGGTACATCATTCAGTGGAAGCAAGTATAGAGAAATAAGCCTGGATTTATAGTCAGAGATGTAGTCACAAAGAAAAAACTTAGTATATTAATAATTACCTCTTCTTTGGACCTGCTCTAATAATTGTATGTAGATGTGGTCTCCTTACCGGAGAACAGTAAGTGATTTTTGATCTGACGAGAGAAATGTAGAGAATTTTTTTGATTTTCGTGGGGATAGAAGAGGAGAATGTACGACGGATAAGACCAAATGTTTGGCTGTTAATTGTAGTGTCGAGACCATGACATGTCAGTTGAGATGATAATACCGAGGTCACGGCAGTGGTATAGTGAGGATAAGCTAACATTGTTGACAACTAGTGTAGTCAGTTGAAATTGCATTAGCTGTTCTATTGTGAAACCCTATAGAAGACAAGTTTTGGAAATGTTGAATGACATGCCGTTGTCTTGACATCATGTGCTGAGTTGATCTAAATCAGATTGGAGAAGATATGAATCTTGAAACGATAGGATCGTTTTACAAATTTTTGTGTCATCGGCAAATAGGTAAGAAGATGAAGTGATAATTGATGGAATATCATTTATGGAATAGAAGAGGACCTAGAATACTTCCTTGTGGAACTCCTGAAGTTACTGGCAACCATCGCGAGATTTTATCATTAACTCTTACACAATGTTGTTCTACTGATAGTAGTAGACCCAGGGCCTGGTCTACTGTCAGGCTATACATGTATATTACTGAATGCACAGATCGAAACATAGTTTTCAAAGTAGCAGATGCACTATGAAAGTAGGGATTTAACTGCTATTGTTAGCCTGACATCAGGCTGAAGAGCTCGCTGCTGTTTCATTAGAACTAGGGTTTAGAACTCACAGCCGCGCTATGAGAGTAACAATTTCACTGCTATTGCTAGCCTGACACCGGAGAGACAATTCGCTAGAACTAGCTAGGGTCTAGAGCTCATGTGCATTCTCCAGTCGTAGATGTACCATTATAGTGTAACGACTTGACTGCTATTACTAACGTGCAGACTGCGATAAAACTATAGCTATAATAGGGTCTAGAAGGAATTGCCTGTGCTCAGCTCCATTATTGAGTGCGGATTTGACTGCATGCTATTACTAACCTGCAGAGGGAAATTCCAGTAAAAGTAGCTAGGGTCTAGAAGTTGACCGTGCTAAGTTTTCTGCAGTGGTAAAGATGTACCATTAGTGTAAGGACTTGACTGCTACTACCCTGCAGAGGGAAATTCTAGTAAAACTAGCTAGGGTCTAGCTAACTGAGCACAGGCAACTTCTAGTCTGCTATTAACCTGCAGAGGGAAGTTCCAGTAAAACTAGCTAGGGTCTAGAAGTTGCCTGTGCTCAGTTTCTGCAGTGGTAGATGCACCATTATTGTAGATTTGACTGATTTTGTTAGCTTGGTACTATACTGCAGTGTGGATTTCAGTAAATTTACGTCTAGACAGTAAGTGATTTCACTGGGAAGTGCTGAATTTCCATCTGCAGTGGTATCATGCGTAATAGCAGTGAAGTCCTTATTCTAACTCACAGTCCACTGTGTAGAAATACTGAGTTCTACCTAGCTATTTTTAGCGAACACCCATCTCTTCTGTGAAATCAGGATCGCCATGCATAGCAGTTACGCTCGCACAGAGCTGTGCAACTCATGCAATCCCATAGACCTTATACCATGCCCACGGTTTGTTCTAGGATTAATCTTGCGACCGAAACATTACTATTGATTGCTCGTTTTGTCTCGTCAATGATCAACGGATGAATAACTTGTCAATAGTCAAACAAAATTATCACAATACAATAATTGCAACACAAGTGGTGTGGTTGTCTTTATGATCACTTGTCAGCTTTACATGCCATAATACACACCCATCTGATGACGTACGGCACCTGTGTTGTGGAGAGAGGAAATCAATTCATTTACCTACCAATACTAATAACACAACAGTGGATGCAAAGGCTCCAAAATCAGTAGATATCGACTGAGAAAAATAATTATTGTCAACTCTTTACAAAACACATCAACATTGCAAAAGAGACAGACACATAGTGTGTTATGAGAGTAGATATCAGCAATAAAACACTTCAGTTCAAGCTAATTTGCTTCAATAGATAGTTATAATCACATGGCTATTGACCACGCCCACATTGGTAACATCCTACCCTCAAACTAAGGAATAGCTTCGATTCTTTTGCTGCATTACATACACTTATGCACGCACAAAACAAAGCAAAGGCAAACTTTAGCAAACACACACACGTGCGTACACACACACACACACACACATGCACACAAGCACACGCACACACACCTGAGCAAACAATCTGGTTCTTTCACTCCAGGTCTGAGACACTTTGCTCCAATGATACTACTACATACTCTCAGAGGTGGTTACAGAAATCGATCTCTAGTAAATGAGAGTGGTCGAGAAAAGGAAAGAGAGATAGAATAGAACACTGTGACTTACATTGTACTTTAAAGTTTAAGGGACATTGTAAATTTGAAAGCAGCTACTGTGTGTTGGTGCTATGCTTGAACCTCAAGTTCTGGAGTGAACTCACGAAAACAGTAACTGTGCCTCACCAAAGTCTATGAATAATGCAAAACGCTGATGCAAAAATACTATTATTTTGTACAGCCGATTTTGTAGGCAAAAATTAATTGCAATAAATTTATTCCCAATCATACAGATGAAAATTATTATTTTTTGATTTGGAAACAATAATTTCTATCAAGCCTAGGTCACTAGCTTGTCAGGTGAGTACACTACAGTTGAACCACCAAGGCACACAGCTGCAGTGACTTACATCAAAGTTTCACCATCATATTTGAGCTCTAGCTAGATCAAGGGGTACATGGTCGCTCCAATTGGTCCTGTACTCACATCTGTGACCGTGGTCAAGAATTTTGGTCAGCCAAATCACAATCGGGCCTTGACCATTTGACCGTACTGATTTTGCTACGTTGAATTTTGCTCATGAGGCAGCCTCTGATAATAATTAGCTAGCGCTGGCATGACTGTTGACTTGACCACTCAAGCATGCCCTTACTTCTGTCTTGACCGCTCAAGCAAGCCATTCTGTCTTGACTGCTTGACCAAATCTAGCTTAACCGCAGTTGCAGATGTGAGTACAGGGCAGATTGGAGTAACCACCTCCAATCTGCCCTTGTAGATCTATTGGGTGGTTTTAAAGCTCAAAATAAAGGAGGAATACACACACACACACACTCTCTCTCTCTCTCTCACCGAAGTCTCACTATAGCCTAGGCGGTTCTACCCTCGAGGGTGACGGCGTACCTGGTTGATGAGACACAACTCAGAGCCTAGTGCTATGATCCATGCAGTCACTAGCACACCGGCCGTCAGCATGGACGACAGCTCAGCTGTTTTTCCTCTTGCACTACAGATTCATATTTTCATACTGCATTGCTAGTCGCCATTTTATTTGTGGGTGTCACAAAGAGTGTGTTCGCTTTGGACCGTACCGAGTCCTGGTCCGTTACGTTACGGTGAGTACGTCGATTATGTCAATTCGATCTTGCGACAATAGAAAATTGGTTTTTGACACTTAGAATTGCCATATTTGAAAAATGGAAAATACAGATTTTAGTCCTTTTTTATTCTTTTTATTAATAGAATATTGACTGATCCAAATGTACACTGACCATTAATATTCATTAAAATTGAATAATAATTTTATAATAATATTAACCAGCCTCAAGAACGATAACTCGAGCCAAATTTGCCCATAAAGATGCAGCAGACCTGAAAAAGTATTCGATTTAGGAAAGAGATGCCTACGTCAGCAATCATGTTGCGTAACGCACGTGACCTTGTCTCTCGACAGCCCACCTCCTGTAAAGATGTCTACCAACCGTACGCGTAAGTTCAGTTCCTATCATCCATAAAAATAATGTTTGCTGCGTGCTTTCAGGTGCTCCAACGCTTAAGAAGCTATTAGAGGCGCTGAAGAAGCTAGAAAACTGGTTCTTGTTTGGTGCAATGCTGGGCGTGCCCGTTTCAGAACTGAAAAAAATCGAGTTCAACCATCCAAAGGACTCTGACCGTTGCAAGTTAGAAATGCTACAGTATTGGCTCGACACCGAGGTAGTTCCAACATGGAACGAAGTGGTACGTACGCTAGAGAAAATTGACCAACTGGCTCTTGCTGCGGGAGTTAAAGATGAATACTCAATGCCCAGTGGAGATAAAGGTAATTTATGGTACTCTTTGTTACGCTTAATATACATATTTTCGAAGTGGCGCCTCATTCAGAAACAATTAAAGTCGATATTACACCCATTTTCACTGAATAATATTACAAACTAGAGTTCTGATGAACACATACCCGTGCGCTGAGCTAGGAGCTAAACACGACTACTCCTGCATTACTGCAACACGCACGTTACTTAATGGCTGTGCATGTGAGACTGAGTGAGGACATCGACATTGATAGGAGGTTGGGTGACACACCCACAATACCGTAAGTGCTCTTACAATGACACGTAGCTTTAGATAGCCATGGATTAGCCACTCGAACAAGGCTTGCCAGCACAGAAAACGTCTTCATAGGACTACTAGGTATACTTACAGCATGAATTTGCCTCGCGCAGTGATGAGACCAATAGGCATATTACCTATAATTAACTCTTCTACACCTGCGCTTTCTCTCCCGTGCCAAAGCCCTGGATCTTGCTAAAGCATCGGCGGTAGTGCTGACGAGTGAGTCTGACGAATCGCTGTCTCTGGGCAAATCGCTGTCGTCCATTTTAATGGATGGTTATTAAAGAACGTAGTGTTTATGAAAGAACGTCAAGTAGACCCCGAGACCCCGCGGGTTCCAAAACGTGACATATATATATATATATATATATATATATACATACAAACATACAATTTCGAAACTGTACTACGCGATCAAATGCCTCGCGCTAAGGCGCTCGGCAATAAATTAGTGAAGAAGCTGCAGAGAGTGTTTTCGTGGAGATTTTCGAGCTGTAAGACGCAAACAGGCGTGTTTTTTGACGACACACATATTATACAGACGGACACAAACGCATAACCCTGGCGCATACTGCGCACGGGTAATTATTTTGATTAGCAACGATTGTGATACAAGATACTGGGTGATCTGGAGCAGGCTATCGTGCTAATCCTGTATTCCTGCGTTGTTGGCATCTCGAATTTGTGCCAACTAGAAATACGATCTTTTGCAAAACTCATGCCAACCAAAATTAATTTGTAATGTTTCAGTGAAAATTTAATGGGTGTAACATCAATTAATTTTTTTATCGTTTCTGAAAGAGGTGCCGCTGGCGATGTAGTTCACACCGAAAACATGTATACATGACATTAGACCATAGCATGTATGAATGCAGTAATTTGATTGGCTGAATTCAGATCTCTAAATGTTATAGACATTGCGCGAATGTATAGATACCTGCCGCGAACGAATAGATACCTGCCACGAACGAATAGACACTCGCTGCAAGTAGTCTGGGGGCCCGCCCCTTTCGCAACGAGGAAAGGGTCTGGTAAAAACCGTACACAAAAGTCGTGCGACGGCACCTCATATAGTGCGCCCAATCAGGATGCAGTGCATATCATTAATTACGTAATGACCACGTTTACGTAGGCGTCCTAACATTCAGCTCTGTCCAGCTGCTCGTCTATACGCTGTTTGCGTGGGCGCGGTGTCGCATGCGGTTTATGATTATGTAATACATTGCACAGCCGCTGCACGACTTTTGTGTACGGTTTTTACCAGACCCTTTCCTCGTTGCGAAAGGGGCGGACCCCCAGACTACACTGCAAGCTGATACATGTAGATACTTTCTGTAAAATTTGTGTCAAAAACAGCTTATGTATAGCGACAATTGCTATGGTCTAAATCGGCTAGACACAGCTCGGCCAATGAGATCCACACAGTATAGAAACCCTTGCGTCGCCATAGAACTCTAGCTCTACACGCTCGGGTTGTATAAGGCTTCCTCAGGTTTCTATATCGCGTAGATCCCTTAGCCTTGGTGTCTAACCAAGGGCTCATCGAACCTTAGCGGCAAGAGGGCTTGCAACTCTGAATACGGCATAGTGCTGAGTGTTACTATGAATAGATATCCGTATAATCAATTAATCACGTAACATAAACTGACGTTCGCAAAAGTGTGCAGGCATGTCCTGAATTCCAGTTGCCAAAAGGGCAACAGCACGTATCAAGAGCGGCAGCTAGTGACTCAGTGCCAATGGATAAGCATACTAGCTGGATCTATTGCATCTAAAAAACACCTACGAGTACAACCGTGGCTGCCACAGCTTTGTGCAAGAAGTACAGACGCTCGAGACAGTAGAGCCATTCTACAAAACCGTTCTCTAGGTCCATCTTCGCCTTTGCTTCATGCGCGCTGTGCAGTATCGATGGCGACATCGACAGTACAGTGTGTACTCGCGCACTCTCAGCAGATCATGCTCGTGCATGTGACCAACCGGAAACAATAACTTATTAATAGTTATAAATTCTATTTATAGTATCACTCAGCACTATGCCGTCTAGATTAGTTGCATGCCCTCTCGCCGCTTCGCTGCTCGATAAGCCCTTGATCTAACCTATATTATTTTTTACTATTTTTCCGGCTTCTAGTCTACCGTATAACGGGTAATAATTTTAATTTGTGGGAGAATAGTTTAATGAATTTGGTGAATCGGCCAAATTAACTCTACTTTACAGGAAATTGCAATGTTCTTGCACCAGCCACACGCGAAGCGAGAAATGCTTAGTCAGCAATAATCAGTGATCACGTGATTTGTTTGTTGTCCTCAATGGGTCAAGATCTGGTGAATAAGTAGGCAGATAGTGTAACAATGCTCCCACACTTCTATGACTGATCGTATCTCTGGAACATGGTGTATGGAACAATTGTCCATTACAACAACACTGTGTGGATTCACTCCATCAAATGGTAGAAGTTGTGGAAGAAAGTGAGTGTGCAAAAAGTCATAAAATATGTCTCCATCGCTTGTTATTTTGACATCAAGTAGTCCGTTCACTGACATAAAGGCTAGTGCAGAGACTCGTTCTCCTCTTACTAAGAGAGTATCACGCCTTGCAGGAATGCCACGCAAGCTATACCCATTTTCCTTAGCAGATTATGGTGGTCAGAGCCTGTTTCATCTAGAAAGACAAAGATTTCTGGTGAATTATAGTAAAACATCTAGACTATACTGCGGATGTAAAAACTCATCTCTCTGAATAGCAACCAAAGTTAACTTCTATCGTGTCATTCCATTTGCTGTAGAAATCTGCATATGGTTGAAATGTCTACTTGCACCAACAGCGTGAGAAGAAGTTCTGCTTGTATTAATTATTATGCAAGTAAATCCCTGGCCTCATGGCGACTAAGTTAAGAATTAGCAACTGTGCAGGACCTGTCAACTTTCTGAAGGCATTCTCCTTTGGATATCCTTTCTTGGATACAGAACCAGTAGCATGGAATAGCTGTAGAGTTCTGGCCTGTCAACACCAAGATTTTCGCCCACTTGTGCTTGCGTGCATCCCAAGCCCAAACTATTCGCCAGCAGAGATCTTCGCTGTACGCACTGGTCCAATGTGGTTCACCCATCCTAAACCTATAACGATACTGTGTGATCGTTGATTATTGCTGACTAAGCATTTTCGCTTCGCGTGTGGCTGGTGCAAGAACGTTGCAATTTCTGTATGAACCAGGCACTTGGCGCCAAACTTAAATTCGCCAAATTTCGACCCTCCAAATTTGTTGCTATAAAATTATGTTAGGTGCTCGTCAGTACTTTCATCACTCCATGTTACTCTACACTGAGTTTTGTATTTATTATTTGTACTGAAAAGTTCTAATAATAATAATTAATTTTTTCCTGTGCTAGCTCCAGGATCTATTTTACCAACCACTCCTCCTCCTGACGAGGTTATTAAAGCTGATGTGGTTGTAGTCAGCAATTTGAAAGAATTGGAAGCATCTTTCTGTCGCATGCTGGTACAAGTCATACGTCTTCTGGTCAATAACAAGTGTGACTTGTCTCAAGCTCGGTTTTTTCTTGATTCTTTGATTGGCTCTGAAGAGTTTACTGAATGTGAAAACTTCGAAAAACTCATGAGGCAGTTACAGCGAGGTCACTACATTGATGTCTTCAACATTTCTATTCTCCAAGAACTCTTGGCAAGCTGTTTGAACAATGATAAGCTGACTAAAGTAATAAGGGCTTATCTCAAGAAGAAGGAAGGTTTCTTCAAGCAGACTACTGTTCTTGAATTTCAGCGTGCAGTTGTCAGCAGGGTGAAGCCTATTCTAGCCAATGGAGAAGTTTTTGTGACCATCACAATCTCAGAAATGTCTACTAAACGAACCCTCGAGGACATAGAAAAATTGGCAATTGAGGGATTTGAGGAACGCTACAAAAGATTCGTTCATTTACGTGCAGAGGTAGGGTCTATAATAATATCCTGGGTCTTCCCTGAGGGACTGAGTGACAGTTTGGAGGATCTGGTTCGTAAAAATGCTGCTGTCTTTGAAGACTACAAAGTGTTAGAGGTGACAGTAGGAGGAAGGAGAGTGTTCCCTAACTACACTCAGAAAGAGGTTAAGATCAATAATTATTATTACAGTACCAATAATAATCATTTTTGTTGTGTAGGATATGATGTCCTTAAAAGGTCTGTATCAGTTCAGTTGGATTTATATTAGCAGTCTATAATTAAAAATATCTTATATCAGGTGTACGTGTAGTTGAGAAAGAGAAGACCAAACTAGAGCAGCTTTACACGGAGTCCTACCAGCAGCAGGTTAAAGCAGTGAGCTCCAGTCTGGCTAGTGGTAGCTCATGCCGAGTAGAATACGATTATTTGAAGATCAAAAGACAAAAAGAGCCTCACCCAGTGACTGTGCTGATAGAGATAGTGTCAGCAGCAGTTGAAGAACTGCAGATACTACCAGAAGATATGACTACATGGCTGATAAAATCAAAGCAAGGTATTCCTTCTCCTAGCTAGCTGGTTGTGTATAAATTTACTTTTTTACAGAAAAACAGCAGTTATGTTACGAGAGTAAAGGTATGTTGTTAAATTTATTTAGCTTATCTCTGACCAGTATCACTTACGCTATAGTGAGACAGCAGCTTGAAACTGATAATGAGAAATTAACCACTGAAAACAAAGACATGGTTGTCAAACTACAATGTTATGAGAAGGACCTCAAGAATGCTAACGAATGTAAGAATCATGTGTTTCAAATTGTAACATCATAATAAAATGAATTAATTCAGTATTGAAAATGTGGGAGAAAGCTATGACATCTACTGAACACCTCACCAAGGTACAACTGAAGTTGATATAGCTTACTGTTATAAAACTTTTGTTGTCTAGACTGGCACTTCAGCATTGACTCTAGAACCTGGTGAGTAAGTATAATAATCGATGCTGATATTGACATAAAATAATAATGCACAAGTGCAGTGTTCTGTCTATTGCCAGCAAAGAATGCTGGCGGTGTTTGTCTCATTTACCTTGAGCTACATATAATAAAGTCAAAATGTTTGCTTGTTTTAGTTGGCAAGTATCAGCGTGTCTGTCAGATGTTCTGTCAAGAAGTTAGCAGCCTCAATTATTGGAAGGTTGTATTTACTTTCATGCCATCAGTAAATAATCTTGAGGTTGGTTAATAATAAGTCGTGTGGTTTTGTATTGAATGTATTTTTATTTCAGCAAGTGAGAATGATATACCAAGGTTTTGACATGTATAAATCACCTTTTACTTGTCATTTGAAATCATCTGGCTCTGATAGAATTGAATTGAAAGTCTTAAACACAAGTGATGGATGGGTTGTAGATAACACTAAGGTTAAGTCATTTATTCATATGATTGCAATGAAATTGAACAATTTGATTTGATTTCAGGTTACTACAGCTGCAGTGGAGCAGTATACTGGTGAGGGTGAGCCACCATACTGCGAGATGATACTCAGAGCTACTGATAGCAAGACCACACCTCCTGACCTCACTGTTGAGGCTAATCTCAAAGGAGTACTAAAACCAACCATTATCAAGTTTGATAAAGAAGCTCGTAATGTTGTTGAGTGTGTCTGTCAAGTGTTCTACCACAAGATAGCTCTCAACCACTGGAGAGCAAGAGTTGCTTTCTTTCCAAAACAGCATAAAGAGGTGAATTCACATGCAGGTCTACATAATTATTATACACTTCTTCTTGTGTAATAGAAAGTGAATCAGCTTGATCTAAAGGCTGATAGCCGTCCATCATTTGATATCAAGTTTGGAGGTGGTGTGATAAAGGTTTCTACTGATGATACAGTAATACCAGCTGGATGGGAAGTGACTATCAACAAACACTATCAACAAGTAAGTGTCAATTATACAATATCATGTATGTATGTTTCTGGGTGTATGTAATATATAAACCATGACTTCCGGGTGGTTATCAGCAATATGAGACCCGAGCCCGAGATATCAGCCCGAGGCGGAGCCGAGGGCTGATATCAAGGGCTCGGGTCTCATATTGCTGATAACAACCTAGAAGCCATGGTTTATATTGTATAATCCATTTCTTACTGTCACGAGGCTCGGTGGAACCCGTAGTCGATCATCGTGCGACGCCATTTTGTGCGTGCAGGTAGTTATGGCTTATAACGCACCTGGCGGTGCCTTTGATGTGACAGGAAGTATGGTTTATACTAGCATAATTCAGGTGACATGAATCCACTATTGTTTTGGTTCTAACCATACTGCTGGCAGTGGTTGACTTAGGCCCTGTTTACACGAAGACAGTTTTGGCTGAAACCATTTCCACGTTTTGTTTACATGACAACTGCATGACAACAGCAAAAATGAAAACTTACTTTTTATAGAAACTTAGTCATAACCTTTATACCTGCAAAAAATGCTGACAAGGGTGCAATATTGATGTCTATCTGGAGAAAGTTGTAATCTTATCCTAATTATTATCATCGCTTTGTACTTACTATCAAGTACTGTGTGCTTTTTAAAATGCTCTGCCACATTCCTTGAGTCTATTTAAATTCTTGGAGTGCTAATAAACGCTTCCTGTAGAAAAATGTATTCATGTAAATGAAGCCAATGCTCCAGGCAGAAATGTGTACAGGGTTTTGCAGGCCACTTGTCGTGATGAAAACGACAATTCAATGGAGCCCACACCCACTTATATAGCATCACAGAAAGTACCGAAGAGGAACACTTGTGCGCTGCTTTTGCTGGGTGTAGCTTGACCTTTGCAGTCAAAGCATACACTACACTTTGGTGATTTGAAAACAATAACGGCAAGGCACTCTACCTTACTCGATAATACAAGCGTTTCTTTTTAGCGACTTTCTGTGGTGCTGGATAAGTGGGTGTGGCCTCATTGAATTGTCGTTTTCACCATGAAAAGTGACCTGCAAAACCCTGTATTTGCAATAAATGTTGTGTAAACAATGCCTTACATACATCACTGCCATGCAAAGTTGCCATTGAATGCAATGATGCTGTGGTAACTGATAGCATGATAGCGCCTGACAAGACCGGTGCTTGCAGATACCCTCCTGGAGTCAGGCTAATGAACTCACAGGAGCACTAGCTGAGATTAGGATTATAGGTGTGAACAATGAGGGTGCACATGAATTACCTCTTGTTCCCAGTGACTGCCACAGCCAATGTACTTTGCTTCCCCAGCACAGTGCCGTGACTACGGTAGGGCAGGGGGCAGTTACCTTCGATTTTCAAGACACAACACAGTAAAAGCAATTCACTCCCTGAGCCTACAGTAAACTTTGCATCAGCGAGAATCAGCCTACAAGCTAGCTTCAGGCAACAATCGTTAGCGTACTGCCTTAAAATGTACCATGAAATGACCACATATGACGTCATTCATGAATTTTGATCAAAATGTATGTATGGGGTGCGGGCTTAGCACGTGCATTCCTTTCTTGCCTCTCTGCTCTTCCAATCCTAGTTATGTCCCTGGACCAGGTACCCATTTTACAGATGGGTAGGCTGGATGTACCATGATGCCTTTTTCTCTCCTGCCCTGGTGGGATTCAAAACATTGTAGAATGGCCAAGACTCTACCAGTGAACCAGGCAGAGCACACACATTGACACACACATGCTCACACGCGCGCATAGCTAGTGATAGTACATTGAATAAAAAATCAGTACAACAATCTTTTTCAGGTGACTACAGCTGCAGTGGAGCAGTATACTGGTGAGGGTGAGCCACCATACTGTGAGATGACACTCAGAGCTACTGATATTGCTAAGAGTGGTCTCATCATACCTGTCACTCTCATTGGAGTGAGACAACCAAACAACATATTCAATATTGCGAGAGCACTAGACGGTTAGTTAAGGTAGTGTGTACTATGTACAGGAAAAATAATGAAATTCATGACTAGCAATGGGTATTTGTACAAATGGTGTCCAGTATGCTGTTAGTTTGCCTATCGATGGAGCATTGATCAATGCAAGTTTAGTTTAGTGTCAAGTTTAGTGTTAAGTTTTGTACGCTCAATGAACTTCATAATTTTTATTTAGCTGAATGAAACTTACAAAGCTAAAACTGCTCGAGAAAAGTTCATCTGCCATCTTTGGGAAAATTACGTAATGATATTGCTGAATGATATCGATACATGTATAATACATATACATCGATACATTCCTTGGTGATGTTGATACATAACTTTTCCCAAAGATAGCAGGTGAACTTGCTCGAGCAGTTTTAGCTTTGTAAGTTTCAAAGCTCCACAATGTGAGGCTAAACTTGCTATAATCAATGCCCATCAATAGGCAAACAAACTACCTACTGGAACACGTCACTACCTTGTGGTGAATTTTGTACATCCAAAGACACTTAGATCGGCTCTCTGGCGTTGGCCCATCTTTTCAATAGCCATAAGATTAGTTGAAAAGTGATGAACCTGGAAACGGTGTAAATCGAATTTCGTCATCTTCGCTTTCTTCTTCTTTCTTTCTTTCTTTCTTTAGCATGCCTAGCGCCTTTACGCGAGCAATGTCCAGTATAAAACACCCACGAACAGCCGTGAAGTTCTCCTAGCAGGTGCCTTTTGAACTTAGTTTTTAGTGAAACATTGATATAAATTTCGACGATTTCACGATCACGATCAAGCACTGATGTAGAGATGCATGGTCTATAATCGTGTTACCATTCCGTGCTAGTTCCTTGTTGGTTTACATTGTGGACCAGTGGTAGATTTCTTCATCCATACATATTTTTGATTTCTTTTTAATTGTCTTTACTTTATACTTTGTATAAAGATGATATTAACGGATCAGCGTGTGCATATACAACTATGATGATTTTTTATTCCAAATACTTGTCACTCTCCTTCCTGGACCAAGCTAGGTTACTCTCAGGACATAATCTATGGTCATCACTCATGCAGCACATATGAGAGCATTTACTAGCGGCTAGCTATTAGTACAGGCTCTCTTCCAGAGCCTCAGGCTTTAGAGCATCTCTAAAGTTATTATGGCGCATGATTGGTACATTTTTGGGATGTGAGACTCTATAGGTCACACTGCTCAGCTCTGTGCATGAGTTTTGTGTGCACTTTAAGATAACTGTATGCGCTATCAAGGGCTTCGAACCTTAGCAGCTAGAGGGCATGCAACTCTGAATACCATAGTGTAAACAGCATATTGCTGAGTGTTACTATAAATAGTTATCTGTATAATCACGTAAACTTAACATAAACGGCCGTTCACAAAAGTGTGCAGGTGTGTCCTGACTTACTTCCGGTTATCAAAGGGCGGCAGCGCGTATCAAGAGCGGCAGCTAGTGACTCAGTGCCGATGGATAAGCATACTAGCAGTTTACCTGGATCTAAAGCATCTATGAGTACAACCGTGGGTGCCACAGCTTTGCGCAAGAAGTACAGACGCTTGAGATAGCAGAGCCATTCTACAGAACCGTTCTCTAGGTCCATCTTTGCCTTTGCTTCATGTGCGCTGTGCAGTATCGATGGTGACATCGACAGTACAGTGTGTACTCGCGCACTCTCATACTAGTGCACGTGACCAACCAGAAACATTAACTTATTAATAGTTATAAATTCTATTTATAGTAACACTCAGCACTATGCTGTCTACATTAGTTGCATGCCCTCTCGCTGCTTCGCGGCTCGATAAGCCTATCTTTCATTTTGCTTTTATGGGCAGTTACACTCTACCCTTACCATGCCTGTTCAATGGAAAGTATTGACAAAGATGCACTTTCAGTGCACTTTTTCAAACAGCACTCTGGTGTAGAGAGAAGTGTATAGCCATACCCATTGAGACTTTGTAAAATAACACTTTCCTTACGATAAGCGTCAAACTTGATTCAAGAGTCAATATTTGAAAGTAAATTCGACAAAATTGGTACAGTGGTGCTCCGCCTGCTGTTAAAAGGAGACTGGCTGCATTTGCAACACACGTTCCAGGCTCGCGTTTGAAAATGTTAGACAAAAAGCAACCGTAACTTTCTCTCCATAGCTGCAATACAATCAAGACTTTGTAGGATGAAAGAGTCCATTGCTAACAGCTTGCATACAAAAAATACGCGAACTAAGAACAACAGTTCAGAATATTGAGCATTTTAAATTTATGGTCAAGATTGGGCACTTAAAGCCACTATTTTGCACCACCTTAAGTCACTTTTGCCATGTTTTAGATGCTTTAACAACTGTCCCATTCTGTATGGTTCCATGTAAGGGCGGTAGCATTACACTGCTATTGTTACAATCCTTTTTATTTCAAATTTTGTTTACCTTTTCACAATCTTGTTTCAATACTTTTTCGATACATGTACCAACCCTAAATCTCTTGCATTTTTGTTAAATATTTTATTACATGTTTAACCACCACTGTTGTAATGAGTGTATTCATTTTCCCGTAGCAACCCATACCACATTGTACCCTCTTAAACGGACTTTGCGTGTGCCTCAAAGAGCTCTCTCAGCTGAATTTCGTCCAAAGTTAGAGTCGGACCAGTCAAAAATCTATCTTGCTGCTGACGACATGGAACATATCTGTCCAGCTGAATTTAAAATGAAGTCATGGAAAAAGCCAGGTGGACTTGTAGCATTGCGCAAGTCAAGAGTACAATTTTTAAAAGAGTTTTCTGGTAAAAGAATAAAAGTAGAGCAAATTTCAGGCTCGGATATTTTAACCAGTGAGAAACAACAGAAGCCAGCACCGTCACCAAATATTGCAGCACTAGACTTTGGTACTACATACTGCTCTTTGGCGATCATTACTGCAGGGGAAGAATTCCCGACTTTTATTGAGCTTGATCGCTATCGTCCCCGTGTTTCAAATGCCATTCTGTTGAAAAAGGAACGATACTCAAATCCCACATCTATTCACTGTATTGTCAAAGAGTTTGGACCCAGAGCACAAGATGTATACACTAGACTAAAGCCAGACACCGTCCACGACTACCTCTTCTTTGAAAGAATAAAGATGAATCTTCAGCATGATCCGGTAAGAAACTGACATGACATAGGCTACATGTATTATCACTTACATGTATGTGTTTCTAGGGTGTTCACAGAGGAATGACGGTTCAAGCTCAAGATGGCAGTCAATGGTACCTTATTGAAATCATAGCTTTTATAATCCGCTCAGTTAAAGATTTCCTTGAGGATCATCTCTCCAGGAGTCCTACTCCTCTCAAGGCGACTGCGTTTGATTGGGTGATAACAGTGCCAGCAATATGGCAGAGTAGAGGAAGAAGAATGATGAGAGAGGCTGGATACATGGTGAAATGAAGTTGTTTGTATGTGTGTGGTACACTTGTGAGAGTTTTTGCCTAATTGCACAATAGTTGATGAGATGCATGACTTTGCAAATAACTACATTCAAGAATGGTATTTGTACAGATAGCGTTCCCGGCTTCGATGGCATTCCAGTATGCAGTTAGTTTTCTATCGACAAGTTTCAAACACATATACCGTATTTTTTCTAAAGATTTGCCACCTCCTATTTTTCAGCACCTAGTCGCTGAAATGCATACTAAATCTCCAAATTTTGGCAATCGCTTTATGGACAAGAGCTATAGACGTGTTCTCGTTCAAAACACGTGCTCGTCACCACACCTCTAATTATTCGGTGCTTATAGAACTTCTGCCACAGGCCCACAATTACTTCCAAATATTGGGCAAGCAAATCTGAAATTATTTATTTTGAGCCGAATTTTTATAAGTGTTAGCCATCGTGAAGCTGTGAGCTCTACAAAGCAAAATCAATTTTCTTTAGTTGCGTGAAACTTACAAAGAGCAAATACATCATTCTATTATTAATTAGCCTATTATCTCGTAACATTGACGACTTGATCATGTGACCGACTGTCCAATGCCAGCAATACATTTTACGACTGTATTAGCACCTGATCAGATGACTAGGTTCCATTTTACGTGCTCATATAGTTGACTAAAGTAACCAACAACAGATATCAAACTACTTAAACATTCTCTTGTTTCACCAGCTGCTAGTTCTTCAGATTCTGATCATAATCTTTCTTCCGTCACCAGAAGGCTATCCAGTTCTGTTTGCTGTTCCAGTGACCTCAGTTGCTAGAACATTCAACTGAGGAGAATTTACTTGGGTAGTATCAAAAACCAAATGCTCGGGGGTTGAGAAAAAGCTGTGGTTTGGAACTGTATTTTTATGCCTCGGTGGGCGGAGCCACGAGGCATACAGTAGTCGTGTTGTCATTCTGTCATTCATTCTGTCAGTCTGTCGCAACGATTTCTCGTAGCTCGCTGAAAACTAATCGCTGAAACAAGCAACACGGGTAGAAATCGATACTTGCTCGGATTTGAATTTTCAGAAGTTTGATTTTAAAGCTTAGTGCGTAAGTTACCGCGTGAATTGCACACCTGGATGGCTGTTGGTGGTGATGTAGACTTCTGAGGAGACAAAGTTGTCTAAAGCTGGCTGCCTTGCAGCCAGTGAGTGTATGAACAGCGTGGCAGACTTGTATATGAAGCTTCGATCTTGAGTTATGGCGTAATTTGCTTACCTCGCGATCGATGGCAGTTGCTGGCGATCTAGAGTTCGCCGTAGCACAAAACTACCCACAATTGACTGCCTAGAAGCTGATAGGTTAGAACTTCACTACAGGATAGCAGCGCATGTCTAAAGAAATGGTGTAAGCAAGCTATGGACACTATATCTCGATCGCTCGTGTGTTGTGCCTGCACTCCAACTAGACACGCCCAGTTGAATTAGTGGTCAGCGCTGATTGGCTTCTGATTGCATAACTATTATACTGCATTGTAATTGCTGTGCAGAAAGGTATAATAATAGCTGCAGCTGTTGTATGTGAAATGGTGGCATTCCACCAAGGCATCTGCACCCTTGGTGCTTTATCTTACTAGCGCCCCCTGAACAAACAGTTGCACACCTTGACACCTTCGTTGTAGAAGTCCGATGTTAAAAAGAGCCATCTGCAGGTCTAGCGATGACGAATTTCAAGCAAAAGAGGAACCTGGACTTCTCGACCGCACCACCATGCAAAAAATGGTGTCACTAGTTGGTACAATGACGTCAGCGTTACTATGCAAACGTCAAGGTATCTTATGGCTTCTCTAGTAAAAATCATTTAACATAATATGTCCACGCTATCAATAATTCTTTTATGATATTTCCCATAGCATGGACACGCTCATACATTAACTGACACGTAACAATGTTGTAAAGACTTACTTCACTTCATTATTTTTCCTTTGTTAGGCTGGATTGTGTTCTGAGCATCCTGGCATCACTTCCCTTACTTTACCAGGTCAAGTAGTTGAGCGACCACTAGTGATAAATGAAGAGCGCATCACATTAGCTCCCGAACCAGATGCCGCAGCACTCTACTGCCAACACATGACTAAGATTGGCAAAGTAGCAGAGTATTGTGAAAAAGTCAGCACTACCACATCACATCGGTATGTAGTGGTCGATATTGGTGGGGGCACTGTAGATATAACAGCTCAGAAGCTCCTCATCAATAGTAATAATGATAAGACCATAGAGGTGATCCATGCACCAGTTGGCAATGATGGAGGTGGTACATCAGTCAATCGAGAGCTTATCAAGTTAGTGCAAGGAATAGTGGGAGAAGAAGGAGATCCATTTCGCCTTGACACTGCCTTTCCAAGTTTCTTTCAGAGCAAGAAAGTTCCTAAGTCTCAAAAAGCAGAATTGGTGGCAACTTTTTATAGAGATTTTGAAGATAAAATGGAAATTTTTGGTGATCGTGCAGAGCTGTCTGAGCTTCAGAATGATAGTGATTTATCATTCGAAATGCCACACAAGTTCTTAAAGCATTATCAGGCTCAGATCGATCGCTTTGTAGCTGAGAATACTGATGAAAGAATCGGAATCGAGGATGGCACAATCTACTTCTCGTATTCGTTTGCTAAGAAGCTATTCCAACCAGCCATAAATAAAATGTTGAAGTGCACAGAGTCTGTTTTGTCTAAATTAGAAGATAAAGTAGACACTATATTCTTGGTCGGTGGCTTTGGTGGGTGCAACTATGTATACCAGCACATCAAAGAAATGGTGAATACCAAGTTTAATCACCTCGACTATCGTCTCATTGTCCCGCTGGACTGCAAGCTTGCTATAGTGCACGGTGCAATTCTTTTTCGACAGTCATCAACTAAGTTTGTTTCTTGTGTTGCCGGTGCTACGTATGGTCTGGGTGTGTCCGTACCATTTTGTCGTGAGATTCATCCCACAAGTCACTTACAGTATGATGAAGATGGATATGAGATCTGTACTGGTGTTTTCTTAACCTTTATCAAGGAAGGAGAAATTGCACAATCTAGTGAAATAGCAGTAGAGGACATAGTCCCTCTGGTCGATAGCACCAGTCGTGTTACTATACCAATATATCGAACCTACTTACCCGATCTAGAGTATATTTGGGAGTATAAAGACAAGAAAATAGTTCACAATGCCACTAAGATTGGTGATATAGTCTTCACAATTCCCGAAGGTTACATAGCAACACACAAGTCACAACGCAAGTTTCGTATCATGTTTGACTTCAGCAATCCAGAAATAAAGGTTTTCGTTCGTCACATGTCAAGACTATTTTATTATAACTTAGAACTTTACTAGACAAGCCAGCAAAGAAAACTGCATTATTGTCTGTTTTGTAAACTAGTTATGGTGGCAGGTTACTGTTCACTATTATTAATGTGGTAAATCCTTTTACTTGTAAATTTCGACAGAGTCTATCACAAAGCACAATACTCATTATGAAACATGTTAACATGCGTCCTTGAATCACTAGCGACATTCAACAAAATCGCAAAGCTCGCACAATCTCAGGAATTTTTCGAACCATTCTTAATGTGCATTGATAGCCAGGTCTATAAGAAGCACTGTACAATTTTCAAGGGAATTTGTCGAAGGACTGACGAGACCTTTTTCGCTATTAAATTTTTTGGAGCAGTGAATTATCATTAACGAGTGGAAAAAGTTTGCTAGTGACCCACATTTAAGAATCCATAAATACTCTACAAAAACAAAATTTCGAAAAAAGCTCGGTAGTTCTTCTGCAAGTTCTTCAGCTACAAGTAGGTACCACTAGCTAAAAACAGTTTGCTACACAGAAGTTTCAAAAATTGTGAATTTATCTCAGCCATTGTTGTGTATTGTGTAGTGTGGTTAGCCTGCTTCAGCTGATTTAACATTCCCATGATGTGGGTCTCACTCAGGCTCGCCCCAGTGAAATTAAAAAGAAAGTTCCATAGCTTTGGTTGAGTTCTGAAATCAAAAAGAGAGATGTGTAAATCAGCGATTAAGTACATATGGAAATTCTGAACCTGAACCAGACTACTACCATCTGATATCAAGACTCAGAACCACATTTATATTTGGAAGCCGAGGATTCGACTTCTCACTTCAGGTATATGTAGCTTAGCTTGTTCACGAGTTGCCTGGGTGTTGAATACTGAGGAAGGTACTTGTAAGGTGAACTTCCTGACTACAAGAAGGAGCTCCTGGCGAGAAAGAAAGAACTAAGAGATGATGAGTTTCCTAACCTCTTACTAAAGTAAAGTAAAAAAGCTTTAATAAAAAAACTGAAAAGTGTAGGGATGACTCTTAAAAAAGGAAAGGAACAAGATGGGATGATGCTTGCAAAAGTAAAGGAACAAGATGGAATAATGCTTGCAAATGTAAAAGTCCCAAGTATCCCTACATCAGCGGCTTGCTGCGACGACGAGCAACTGACAAATGCGGAATCCTCTTCCTATACCTTTACAACCGTCAATTACTTCATCGGACTGCGTCCTCCAAGCACAGCTACCAGCAGCATATTTACAACTGTTAACTACTTCATCGGACTGCGTCCTCCTAAACACAGATACCTCTAGTTATTTACAACCGTCAAGTACTTCATCGGACTGCGTCCTCCAAACACAGATACCTCTATAGTTATTTACAACAGTCAATTACTTCATCGGACTGCGTCCTCCTAAACACAGATACCTCTAGTTATTTACAACCGTCAATTACTCCATCAGACTGCGTCCTCCTTCAAGCCGCTGATGTAGGGATACTTGGGACTTTTACATTTGCAAGCATTATTCCATCTTGTTCCTTTACTTTTGCAAGCATCATCCCATCTTGTTCCTTTCCTTTTTTAAGAGTCATCCCTACACTTTTCAGTTTTTTTATTAAAGCTTTTTTACTTTACTTGTTCCTGTTACTTTTTTGATCACTATCAGTTTGAACTTATTCTATGTTACATGTTATTTCATTTTGACAACTCTGTGAGCAGCAGTTACTAGTCTAGCATGCAGATGTGAACGTGCACAGGTCTTGAGAGTAAGGAGAGTGGTTTAAAATAATCGTTTAATATTACCAATCATTCAATGAGAGGTTTAAAATAGTTAAAGAGATTGAGGACGCAGACAGCAAAATATCAAGTCCAGGTATACTTGTTAGTACTGTAATGGATGAAGAAGAGACTCAGTAATACTGACAACTCGATCATGATGCTGCAAAGCCTAAATAGTCGGACCACGCCTAGTAGAATCTTGTTGATGCCAATATCACACTCACAGTAGCTTCTAGTCCTTACGCTGCGTGGTGTAGGAACCTTTCTGTGCGTAGAATCTTGCTGGTAAGCCTACTACTTGTTCCGACTTCACGTCTGGGCATGTCAGTTTTAACCCGCCATCTGAAGCTTTAACGAACAGATCAGTGTTATTTAGAGTATAGTACAGCTCTAGACAAATTTCATACATCTGGCTTGCGCGCTGAAGCGTCCAGACCAGAGACAAAACGCAGTATCGATCGAGATAGCTAGCTGCAAAACTGATGTGGGCGGAGTCAATGATAAGTAGCGACAAGAGGGTTAATTATTTGATGGCGTCTTCAGTCCAAAACGGCCTAAAACCCATGTTTTTCAAGGATTACTCGCTTCTGGTAGTGTTTAATGCCTATCTAAGAAGTAAGTGCACTATTCCAGATATATACACGTGCAATTATGAAGGTTTGGTAGTGATTCGTTCACTTAGGACAGCGCTAGGCTTACTGAAAGAAAGAAAGAAAGAAAGAAAGAAAGAAAGAAAGAAAGAAAGAAAGAAAGAAAGAAAGAAAGAAAGAAAGAAAGAAAGAAAGAAAGAAAGAAAGAAAGAAAGAAAGAAAGAAAGAAAGAAAGAAAGAAAGAAAGAAAGAAAGAAAGAAAGAAAGAAAGAAAGAAAGAAAGAAAGAAAGAAAGAAAGAAAGAAAGAAAGAAAGAAAGAAAGAAAGAAAGAAAGAAAGAAAGAAAGAAAGAAAGAAAGAAAGAAAGAAAGAAAGAAAGAAAGAAAGAAAGAAAGAAAGAAAGAAAGAAAGAAAGAAAGAAAGAAAGAAAGAAAGAAAGAAAGAAAGAAAGAAAGAAAGAAAGAAAGAAAGAAAGAAAGAAAGAAAGAAAGAAAGAAAGAAAGAAAGAAAGAAAGAAAGAAAGAAAGAAAGAAAGAAAGAAAGAAAGAAAGAAAGAAAGAAAGAAAGAAAGAAAGAAAGAAAGAAAGAAAGAAAGAAAGAAAGAAAGAAAGAAAGAAAGAAAGAAAGAAAGAAGATGAACAATTCGCGTGGGCGGCGATTTCTGTTTACCACTTTAGAAACGTCTGCCCGCTTCGCCAAAGGTATTTCCATGCTTAGAACAATCGCCTGATCACTCCTAGATGTCTGGAATCTCGAGAAACGCTACAACAGCGAAGATCTGCAACGCCCTCCCTGAGAGTCGCCATCTTGATTTTCGTCGACAAGCAAGCAGTCCCGGCGACTTTCATAGACTTCCTACAAGCGCTCGCACTTCAGATTCCCTTAGAGATAGTGAAAATGCAGTAGAAATGTATAACAGTAGAGATATGTGCGAAAACTCATTTTCACACATGAGTAGCCGCCATCTTAGTTCGAGGTCATCCCTACATATCATTGCCGATCGGCAATGATAATTCCCTCAGAAAGATCATAGACAATTACCTGATTTCTTGGTAGGATGATAGGTTAGCATAGTCTATTCATGCTGATATTAGCTATCATAACTTCCTTACCACACACCACTGAATTTGTTGCGATGACCTGAGTACAAAAAATATGATACAACTTTACTACTGCTTACACCGATTTTGCTGTGTGAATCACTCCCATACATTTTTACACCATTTTACCTACTACATGAAATGATAAGATCTTCTACAAACACAATTTATTATCCGTTCAGTACAAAATACTGCAATCAGTTTCAAATGTTGAACGTCAAAAAACGTGTGTTCTACTTACTGCTCAGTCTTTCTGTCAGACTCAATGTTACTGGATTGTAGTGTGGTACAGTGAATGTGGAATTCAACACTCACTCCCCTCTCTCTACCTTCCTCCCTCTCACCCATCTTTCACCCTTCGCTATCATTTGGATTCGTTCAAGCTTGCTTCTCTCTATACTGCCGATCAATCGGAGATGGGTGATGGATCTATTCAGTAGCGAGTGCTGTTTTCATAACTATAAAACAGAAGTGGAAATTGATTAACCTGCATTCCCAGCTTGTCAACCAAAGGATAGGCAGACAACTTTGGTAAGTCAATACCTATGTAGAATAGACAATAAGCTACAGTTCAATGCATGCATAAAGTACGCATGCATAATTATAGCCCCTTTGTGAAGCATTTTGGTTTCTCAATTACGTATAATTCAGATTTTGCAGTCTAAAGATGGATCTATTAGTATAAGATGTTGCAGTACTCTGGTTCATAGAGATTGACAATTTCTATCCCTATGATCTCTTCATCGTCACTTTCTCCCATATACTCAAATTCTTCTTCCTCTTCGTCTTCATTCTCTTCACTCTCTATTTCTTCTCCTGCATATTCCTCCTCTTGTTATTCCATTTGTGTTGCACATATGCTTCTGTAGAAAGATTTGTGCATCACTTGGTAGCCCATTGAAATAGTCGTAATGCTCTTGCTCTTTACCACAGGTATAGCAAGGCCCACAGTGTATACCTTCATGGTAGCTTGATGAGACAGCAGCTGGTATACTTGAGGGAATGGACTTGGAGCTTGCCATGTCTGCCTGTTATTGTTGCAATTGTCAGAATATACTCATTATAATTGTTGATACAATATATATCACCTGTGTGTAGCAGAGTTTATGCAAGACACGGATGAAATGTTGAAAAGCGGTTCCTTTAAGGCTTCTCCTGGCGTTCCAATATGTCTGCAAAGCATATGGATGCAAAAACGCGTGCGCCCCACTTTTTAACTATTTTAAAAAGTGGGGCGCACGCGTGCAAAATTTTACAGTGCAAAATTTAACATTTTGCACTGTAAAATTGGTTCTACTGCATTGTTTTTCACCAGACTACCAGGAGAATATGCGCAAGATAATTGGCCACTAGTGACCGAAAGTTTCAGGTGTAAGTTCATTTCTCCTTTAAAGATACACGCTTTTATAGAAAGTAAATCGTTTTTGCTTGTTGGTGTGCGTTATTTAGAGGGAAAATATAGCGCCAAAACTAAACGGATTTGGGTACGGTGGCGGTCCGCCTGGCTTAGCCGGTCTAAACACTGCTGCTTCCGGCTGGCTGCTTCTGTGTTTTTTCAAAACTAACAATGAGTGTCCTGATATAAGCAAGTGTGCACGGACATAAACAGTAGTTTACTGTAGTATACGATGTACTGTAACCATCAGATGGTTACATTACGTCATTTTCGCGCATGCGCATGCAATGCGTACCGGGCTCTACTATGTACTAGAGCTAGCTCTCTAATACTGCGGTTTTAATAAATCTTGCAAAATGTATTGTGCACAAAACGTCCTTTGCACATGCGCAATAGCTAGTTAAGTAACTTTTTAGTATTATTTCTAGCTATTGCGCATGTGCAAAGGACGTTTCGTGCACCCGAGAGTCTGGGTACGAGGCTAGTACTATTCTTTTCCACTAGTTACCAGTACATTATGAGTATGTGAATTCGCTGGATTGGAGCCGCGTACTGGACTGCTGGAGTATCAGATTGTGCGCTAGCGGCGTGCATGTTATGATCGAACCGCGTAGATAATATAGAATCGCATTATGTACCGAGAAGCCCCGACCGGAAGTCACGTGCGCGAGCCGCCTTTGGCGGTTATGATCACTGAATGTGCCAGTTATTCTTGAATCTTGACAGCCGGAAAAGGTGTGGTCCGGGGACGCATGTACGGTGTATCCATCAGCTTGGTATTTAAAGGCGCATTGTAGCCAAAACGTTCATTCTGCAACAACCTAGCATCAGGAACTCGAACACTATATACTCATCAATTTTTGGTCGGACTAGTTATGGACCGAGTATTTCTTGCTGTGCTTGGAGCAATTATGCTTTTCGGGTTTGCATCGGCCCAGTGCGATGACGGTGACATCACCGAGTTACAAAGGCTCGTCCCTCGAGTGGAAACATGTATCGCGGGAGTTTGTCGTATCGCTCAGAACGAGTCTGCATGCGCTTGCTGTTCTAGGATTCAAGCTGATCCAAACCGAACTCCTGCTGAAGTTAGTTGCTGTGACCAGTATACGACTACTAACAGCCTTTACAAGCAATGCAAGGATAGACTCACGGGCCTTACTGGGAAAGCAGTTGATCCGAACATAGTTTTGGAAATCATCAATGGAGCAATTCAGCTCGGCTTAGAAATTTGCAAGTTAATAAACAGATTTTCCAACAATGCCGGGCCAGGTTTGCAAGGATTTCCAATACTGGGTCTGCTGGTGATCGGTATCGGGTGCCTTGGAGCGATTCTTTTGTGAAGGACATTATGAGCGGCTACGCCCGGGTCCGTAACCTGGACATTATTATAGTGCAGTGACAGTCTCCACATAGCTTACTCGGTTGGCCTTGAGACAGATAGTTGTATTAGTGTAGTATTAAAAATGCTGTGTATCTATTATTGTTGACTAATTAAATTCACAAGTTTAATTCATTGAAAGATCGTCGCGTGTGGGAGCACCGGAGCGGCAGCACGCCATTCAAAATGGCACTGAGCTCAGCGGCGGTTGACTCAGTAATATTAAACTTCCAAAAACTGTAGCGGGTTTCACATTAATTTTTATGTAATTTGGGTTTATGGAATTCCAGAGCTGTATTAACATTATGCCGGGCATTACGACGCCCCGGTCACGGTCACTCCAGATTGTCCAGCCTGCCGGAGACGGCGCCGTACGCGAAAGTTCGCCGCCGACTTGCTGGTGCCGGCTCTTTACGCTATAGGCGAGTTTTCTCGGTTAAACTATACAATTCGTTACTACCTTACTGAAGCACCAAAGGTGCAGATGCCTCGGTGGAATTGCATGCCACTGCACACTGCATGGACAGCACACAACAACTACAGCTATTCCTATTCCTATTCCATCAGCAGGTGATGATTGTTTTATAAAGTACAATGCAACTAGCTATTGATTCAAGCTGGCAAAAATAACAGAAGCCAATACAGTATGCTACCACAGTGTAATAATTAGCTGGGCGTGCATAAAGGCAACCATGCTTGTAGCAGCTTTTTTAGGTTTTTGCTGACCCGCAACCGTGGCGATATCCTGTAGACCAGATCAATACACACACAGACACGCACGATTACTGTATGCCTCGTGGGTCCGCCCACCGAGGCATAATAAAACCCACATGCAGGCAGGGAAGTGTAATTGGTACTGCCGGAGTTATATCACTTACACTGCAACAGTCACGGTCATCATACGCACGGCAATAACCGCATTATGATGTGTTCATCACTGTACTCCGGGCTATAGCCTGCTATTTTTAGTACTGAAGAGTTTGTGCAACGAGGCAAGGGTAACATATAGTGCGTTTACACTAGCAACTTTAGAACCGAGCCAGACTAGTTTAATTTTATTTTCAAAGTTTGATATTAATAGAGTAGCTAGCACTTGGGAAGTGCCAGTTGTTGTATTACTATCAACTTTTAAAAATAAAACTAGACCAGTCTGGCCCAGTTCTGAAGTTGCTAGTGTAAACGCACTAATATTGACTATACAATAGATAATCAGGATATGAACCCGACCCGAAAATGGTGCACTGAGTATTAGTTAACCGTACGCGTGAGCTGAACAAAATGCGGTAATTATTTGACGGTGTGGAACCATGTGATTCTGATCTCTGATAGATTAGTATTCGGAAAAGACTATGATATAGACTTGCTATTCGCTCAAACACAATATTAACGCCTATATACGTTGAACCTTATTTTGCTTAGCAAGCTTTAAGACTATTAATAGTCTCCCTGTTTCTATTAAGTCTCTCTCATATTTGAAGTCTCATCTCTCTTCATCCTATAATTAGCACTGGTTGCTATCCACATTTCTTTGAAATGAAATAGATAAAATGTTCACGCCTTCGGAGGCTTATTTTGACGCCGCATGGGAGTGGTGAAGCTCGCGGTATTCCGGATAGTGATCATGGCTGTACGAAACTGTGTTGGCGCTGATCAGTTGTGTGCTTGAGAGCCTGTGGGATTGCTGGGCCAACGGTTTTTCTGACATAATGTCAGATTTATGATGCCTAGAATATTGAGGTATGCGCAAACGATCAAAATACCAAGTCTAATAAATTATATCTACTAATGATTATCATTGTTAAAGTAACATTTCTCTTTTCTGACAGAACCATTATTACTTATCTATTTTTAGCAAGTTAGTGGAGATTGGACGATAGCTACTTCTTGTTTTGGTGGTGAGGCCCCTTATAATTATAGTGATTGATTAATGATTCTAATATTTTTTTGGTATGAACGTGATTTTGTAGGTACCATCGTTTTGCTCATTTTGAAACTATAGATTTCCTTCATGAAAATTAATGTGATTTAACATGCACATAACTCATTTGATATCTTAATGCCGAACACATGCAATCATGAAAAAAAGCTACATCTTGTTTTGGTGGTGAGGCCCCTTAGTAATTGTAGTGATTGATTAATGATTCTTGGTAAGAACGTGATTGTCGGCACCATCGTTTAGACAATGATGCCTATTGGACATTGCTCATTTTGAAACAATAGTTTTCCTTTATAAAATATGATTTAACATGCACATAACTCATTTGATATCTTAATGCCAAACACATGCAATCATGAAAAGTCACCTATGTCGGAGATAAGTAGAACCATCTAAGCAATTTTCATGGACATGGGAAATAGTTTCATTATTAATTTTGTTTTAACCACTCATTTTGATGGCCATTGGTGACCTGTTTATTAAGGTTTCACTGTAGTGTAAACAGTTATAATGCTTTATGTCAGCAAGCATACCTTTCAGAGGTGATCTTATAAAAACCTGACCTCTACAAATGTATCCTCACTAGAATGAAAGAATCATAAATAAAGCTTGGCCTCCACAAGTATGTAATAGTTATCTCAATGTCTACCTAGTGTGTATGTGAAATAAGTTAATGTGTGAGCGGTTGTCTGAATACCTATAGAAAACTCTTTGATCTTAAAGAAAACTGAATAAGGTATCCAAAATTATTCTATAACTAGAGTTCTAATGAACACATACCCGTGCGCTGAGCTAGGAGCTAAACACGACTACTCCTGCATTACACCAACACGCACGTTATTTAATGGCTCTGACGTACTGTAAATGTGAGACTGAGTGAGGACATCGACATTGATAGGAGGTTGGGTGACACACCCACAATACCGTAAGTACTCTGACAAGAACACGTAGCTTTAGATAGCCATGGATTAGCCGCTCGAACAAGGCTTGCCAGCTCAGAAAACATCTTCATAGGACTATAAATTCAGTGAAGAAGCTGTAGAGAGTGTTTTCGTGGAAAATTTCGAGCGGTGAGACGTAAAAAAGCGTGTTTTTTTTATGACACACACACACATATATACATATATACCGACGGACACAAACGCATAACCCTGGCGCATACTGCGCACGGGTAATAATTAATTTTGTTCAAGGTGTTCAGACTTAACGTTCTTATTTTGTTGTCTAACATGCACATGATCTTGGTTATATTATAATGCCAGTTGCATACAAAGTTACATGTATACTAGGATCTTATGTGAAATTCACCCAATAAAAACGTATTATAGCTATAGTAGCTAGAAGTATAGTATAACTATATAGTAGTACAGTGGAACCTCTCTAAGGTGGACACCGTCGGGACCAACAAAAATCGAGAGGTGTCCTCTGGTCAGGGGTTTATTATACATTGTGTGGGTTATATTAGGGATTAAGTAGTGTCCATTATAGAGGAATGAGGGGTGTCCTCTAAGAGGGGTTCCACTGTATAACTAAGTCTATAACTATTATAGTAACTAGTTATATAACAACACGCCAGCACAAACGCTTTCATTAAATTATTTTATCCTAAGCAGCAATAGTTTATAATTAATTGTGTGTTGAATTCTATAGTCCACGCTATGCAGGCATGAACTATACTCGCCCAGTGTAATTTGATGCAAAAGTGAGACACAAGCGACATAGGGTGTGCCCACTGTAGTTGGCCCCTAGTTGTAACTTGATGATGTCTCACGTTTAATTTTGGGCATTTCAATTTTTAGTTATCAGATCATTAAGGTTGTAAATATTGTACAGTTTGTGTGCTGGGAGGTTAGTGCTGCCATGAATATAGCACAAAATATGGGTGGGTAGCGGTATCATTGGCTTGCTTTAACTATGAATATAATGGAATGTTGTTTTGCTGGTTAAAGAAAGTAGATTATTTTTGATAATGAATACAGAGCCGAAAGTTATAGCTATCAGCACACTTGGGGGTGTTTGGGTGATACTTCCTGCATGGTGTGCATATGTCAATTAATCATTAATCTTTGTACAAAAATGCTTTGTTTAGGTCTAGTCTCTGTTAAGATAACTAATTAGCTATTTTTATTGAAATAATTTCAATGCAATGTCCAACACAATTTAGAATTGTAGTCTATAAGAACAAACTTTCTGCAATTTGGAAATTTTTGAGTTGTACAAAAATGTTCATGTTTGTATGGGCTGAGCTTTGTGAATAAATTGTGTCATTAGGAAAATATTACAATAGACAACCGATAGTCACTGCTAACCATGTGACCTCAATCCTAACCATGATAACCTCCAACAAATAGCCTGTTCAGAACATGTCTTGCTGTGGTATTAAATCACGCAATGCTCACTTTTGTGCCTTAAGTTGATTTGTTGGTACACCCGGCCAGTCTAGCACACGAATGTGGAGGCCATGCACACGATGTATACATTACGCATTACAAAGTATTTGGGTGTGTCAGTAATGGTCTCATGTCAAGCAATGTATATCGCCAAGGATATTAATTGCGGTACACATGTTTAATTTGTGTGTTGTAGCAGGATTTCTGCTTACCATGGAAAAGTGAGTTGTATAGCTAGAAATGTCTTTTGTTTTCCCTATTAAAAATTAATCTAGCTAGTACCTTCACATAATCGATACAGCAACTGAGTTCTACTACAACTGATCAATGTGCAAGCAAACACGAATGGAATCATAACTGTATTATTCAAAGTACATGTGCACAAAACAAGACACTATATGATCATCTGCACACTGACAGCCTGTGTTTCTGGAATTGCTGAAATTTTAACCTCGTAAGACACTGGTGTATTTGTGTTATTGGTTTCACACGAAAGGCAATGTGAATCACAAAAAACTCTTCAATTTTTGTTGCTAGCTTAATCTGCTGACTGGCACAAACACATGGCAGTAGTGGTGAGTGCCTCACCTTGGTGTGCACACTATAGTGTTTTTCTGGGCACCCTGCAATGGTTCTTAGCTGGTGACCATTTGTTCTTGTGTTTCAAAGTGGTGAAATACCATGAGTATTTCAAGAGGAATACTAGCTCTTATGGTATGCATGCCCACCTCCACAGAGTACATTAACTCAGTATGTCTGTTAAGTTTGTTCAGTCTGACCTTATAGAGGTCATGAGAGTTAGTTAGTGTGTGGTGAATACATGCCAGGCATTAAATTTATGAATATACTTCACAAATTGTGTGGGAAACAATTCTTAGAGTTTTGGCTTGTGAATACAATAGAATGCTGTTTTGCCTGTTTGTTTTGATCATGAATACATGACTGAAATTTATAGTGGCATATTTGTGGGTGTGTTACACAGTAATATGAGATAATTATTATTGTTTTGCCAAAATTTAATAAAGATAGCTATTTGGTTTCGAGTAGTGAGTAGTCTAAATATAGGAATCCTGGTTTAAAATTATGTAGCATATAATTTTACTAGTGCTCGAATTTAGAAACTACTTCAGAGTGTGTAAAAGTAACCAGACTAAACCATAACAGAAGCCTGGGATGATGGTTTAGATAAACACACCCCATCTCCCTACTGCAGAAGTGCTAAGTATCTACATCAGCATAATATGGGCATGATTTGGTAATGATAATTATAAACATTTTAATTATATATTTGCATCACCAGGGCTTCATCCAGAAAAAGTTTGGGAGAAGAGAGGCATAAAACAAAATTTGCTAATAAAATATTCATGAACTCATCATCATCGATGTGATAGTTTAAATACTTTAAATGTGTTACCTGTATGATTATAAAGTTTCAGAAGGAAAGCTGAGCTGTTAGGAGGAAGCTTCCCCTTTGCTCCACTCTGGATGAAACCTAGAACTGAAAGCTCTCCATTTTTAACCTCGCTGCTTGTTGAAGAGCATAAGAAAGAGAGAGAAAGAATATTGATATTGTTTGCAAACTAACTTTTTAAGGGGTTAGTTTGTTAGTTTGTAGAGGTTAGAGAGGTTAGTTCGTCCCTTCACTTCAGAAATTCCAGCAAATACATAACATTATAGTGTAGTCGATCAATTGGAAGATTGATTGGAACATTGTGGTAGCAGTAGAGGACATAGTCCCTCTGGTCGATAACACCAGTCATGTTACTATACCAACATATTATCGAACCTATACTTGCCCAATCTTGAGTATATTTGGGAGTATAAAGACAAGAACATAGTTCACAATGCCACTAAGATTGGTGATATAGTTATCACAATTCCCGAGGGTTACATAGCAACACACAAGTCACAACGCAAGTTTCGTATCATGTTTGACTTCAGTAATTCAGAAATAAAGGTTTTCATTCCTGGCATGTCATGACAGTTTTATTTTAACTTGGGACTTTTCTAGACAAGCCAGCAAAGAAAACTGCATTATTAAACTGCATTATTGTCTGTTTTGTAAACTAGTTAACCCTTTAACCCCTATTGTTGCCTTTTGGCGACATACATGCTTCAGACACCATAACTTTATCAAAAAGTGTTAAAATATCCTAAAATTAAGCTAAATTCCACAAATAACCGTTAAAAATTTCAGTGGTTTTCAGCGCGCACTCTCCGCTAAACGTTAAGGCATCTGCTTTTTCTATGGCTTCGGTGCAAAGTTCACAACATTATAAGAAAAACAAAAAGGCTGCCAAGAAAATTTGGACATTTTCATTGCTTCAGGGTGCTCGGAAAACACATTTTTGTGCATTCTCTATGATCTGGGCTACATTCTGCACTCACCAAAACCACTGCTATTTGTATGTACTTTTCAGTAGCCAGCCCCAAACTACTAACTTTGAGCAAAATTTGACGAGGTCGTTGCACTTTATCGGCTTCACTTCCGAAGTGGGAGGGGCATGTCGACCGACTTGAGTGTGGGCAATTGCGGCTACTCACTGGTGTAAAAGGATGCAAATTTGAGACCAGTAGCAGAAAAGACACACAAGATATTCACGATAGAAGTGGTCAGCATTTATGAAGTTAAAATTTCAGCAAGATGATTTAGTAATTAAAGGGTTAATGACCTAAAAAATCCTTCCCCCTCTGTTTCTTTCAGAAACTGCCTCAAATGTCTATTTAGAACACTCAGACTGCATTTCTAACACTTTGGCATTTCTAGCGAGATTTGCAAATTTTGACGAAATCTCATTAAGGTGACGGTTACCAGTCTGGGCTAATTAATATTCACAGAATGTAAACGTCTGTAGCAGCAAAAGGAAGCATGCTATAACGTTGTGCAGACCATCATTCGATGCGCCAAATTCAGCTGTTCTCCAAAAGTAAAATAAGCAAGCAGCAGATCGAACGCACCGTCTGGTAGCGAGCAAAACGAATGCGACTAAAAACCGCATTTAAAGACCGCAAAATATTATCCGCGAATGTCTTGTTTTTGTTGAAAAGATAGGGCATTAGCGCTGATTCGCGAAATGCTCTATCTCGCGCATTCGCAAGAATTTTCTCCCGCAAAAATTTCCCACTATACGGTACATTCAGCAAATCGCAAAGCGCGCACGAGCTCTGGCTCCAAAAAATTAATATTAACTTTTTGGAGCCATGAATTATCATTAGAAAGTTTGCTAGTGTCCCACATTTAAGAATCTCTACAAAAAAAATTCGAAAAAACCTTGGTAGATCTTCTGCAAGTTCTTTAGCTACAAGTAGGTACCACTAGCTAAAAAAAACAGTTTGCTATATACACAGAAGTTTCAAAATTCTGAATTTATCTCAGCCATTGTCGTGTATTGTGTAGTGTGTTAGCCCTGCTCGAGCTGATTTTACATTCCCATGATGTGGGTCATGATCAATGTGGGGCTCACTCAGGCTCACCCCAGTGAAATTAAGAATGAAACTTTCATAGCTTTGGAAATTCTGAGCCTGAACCAGACTACTACCAGGGGCGTAACTAGAAATTTGTAACTAAGGAGGCGCGCGCGATTTTTTGCAAATAACTAATTAATATTCATTGAATTACGTCATTTTACTGCCTCGTAGCAGCGCCATTGCATGGCGCGTTCGTGGTACGTATCCTGGATGGAGTGGAGAGCAAGATAGATAGAGACATCTGTGTTAGGCAAAACAGCTGTACTAGGCAAGATATATACGTTCATAAAAATTTTGGTTGGGCAAAAGCGAGGAGGCAAGCGCCTCCTCTGCCTCACGGTAGTTACGCTACTGACTACCATCTGATTATCAAGACTCAAAACCACATTTCTATTTGGAAGGATTCAGCTTCTCAATTCAGGTATATGTAGCTTAGCTTGTTCACAAGTTGTCCGGGTGTTGAATACTGAGGAAGGTACTTGTAAAGTGAACCTCCTGACTACAAGAAGGGGCTCCTGGTGAGAAAGAAAGAACTAAGAGACAATAACCTCTTACTATTCCCTTAGCAAGATTATAGATAATTACCTGTTGTCTTTGTAGGATGATAGGTTAGCATAGTCTATTCATGCTGATATTAGCTATCATAACTTCCTTACCACACACCACTGAATTTGTTGTGATGACCTGAGTACGAAAATATGATACAACTTTACTACTGCTTACAGCGATTTTGCTGTGTGAATCACTCCCATACATTTTTACACCATTTTACCTACCACATGAAATGATAAGATCTTCTATAAACACAATTAATTTTATTTACATAATGCTGCAATCAGCTTCACATGTTAAACGTCCATTAACATGTGTTCTAATGCACTTTCCTGCTCAGTCTCCCTGTCAGACTCAATGTGACTATAGTGTGGTACAGTGAATGTGGAATTCAACGCTCACTCACTTCCCTCTCTCTGCCTTCCTCCCTCCTACCCATTTTTCACCCTTCGCTATCATTTGGATTTGTTCAAGCTTGCTTCTCTCTACTGCCGATCAATCGGAGATGGGTGATGGGTCTATTCAGTAGCGAGTGCTGTTTTCATAACTATAGTATAGTGTGGTGTGTATATGTACCTTAACTCACTGATGTAGTTTTGAAGATGGGTACCACTGAGAGAACTATGAGAAATGGAGAGGGCTATATCTTCTTTCTCTCTCTCTTGTTTTTCCCTTTATATTTTAACTGATACATAGTTTAACTGTTCCTCTGCGTGCTGCCTATGATAGTTATACTATATAACCTTTATACTAGGAGAAGGAAGAGGAGAATACAATCAGAACTTGCTAGCAACAACTTCGCAAGATATCAAGGCAATCAACAGGAGGGATTTTACTAGCATAGTTAGTTGAGTTGTGGGTATAGTACAAAATGCAGAGCATGACTGCAGCTGTTCTTACAAAGATTCTGATTATTGTAGTGAAGTTGTAGGAGGCTGGGAATAAGAAATAACACTGCATGTATTCCGATAGTGTGCATGCATGTACTCTGATAAAACATCACTTTCTGCTTGATGGTTTTGGTTGCTAATCTAACTAGGTGAGAAGAACAGAGCTCATTCATTTTATGCACTGCTTGTTTGCCTTTCATTGAACAGGACTGGAGAATAACTTTGCGGTCTGTTTGAAATTCTCTAGTTTCATCATAAATTTATAATGAAATAAAAATTAATAATTCCACTACCGCACTTGCAATAGCAGTTCTGCTATTGCATGTACAACACAACTATTATTACATGCTACTGAAGTCTTACTAATTTTTACAAGGAATGTTTTCAGCTTTAGGACAACTAGATGTTTCAGATAAACTAACAAATTATTCGGTAAAACAAGTATTTAGTTGGTCTAGTATGTTGCTCATAGTGGGTCGTCTGGTTGGGTCGTTCTCTAAACAACTGCTTGCTATATTGTGTAATAGTGGAAAGACACGAGCTATTGACTGAAGCATTGAAGAACGAGCATCTGGATCAGGAAACTGATTAGTGAATACTTCACATAAAAGTACTCCATAACTGTATGCATCCATCTTAGTAGTTTGTTTCTCTTCTTTGAGAGCCTCAGGAGCACTGTATGCTATAACACCTGGACCAGGAGAGGTAGCATTTCGGGTCAGATTAGCAGATCCAAAGTCAGATAGCTTTCCCCTCCACTTCCTGTCTGGTAGTGCTTGTAATAGAACATCGGAACTGCACACATTTCTGTGGATGATGGGCTCTGTTTGATTATGCAAGTAGTTGAGAGCAGCTGCAACATCCATAAGGATGGAAAGACGGACACGGTCACTGCCTAGCTGTCCATTCTCATAAGCATTCTTGAGGTTAGTGTCGAGTAGCTCTGTGATGATTAGTGGTCCACCTATTGGAGTATCCAGCACGGCTGCTATAAAGAGGAGGATGTTGGGATGACGCATCTTAGCCATCAAGCTGATCTCACGACGTACTAGCTGAATACAGTATGGAGATACTATCATAGAGTGGAGCTGCTTTATGGCTACTTGTTGTCCTCTGAATTTGCCCACGGTTACTCTGCCCCATGCTCCTTCTCCTAACAAACAGTCTGTGAAACTAAGCTCTTTCTGGCTAACAACCCAATGGTTGATGTCCGAGTCATTTCCTGGTCGTTTGGATTGCTGCTGCTCAAACCTGGACTGCAGTTGCTTCATCTCTTCTTTTAGATGAGTATTCTCTCTCTGAAGATGAGCTATCTCGGCAGTAAGACTAGTAGTTTCTTTCTCCAAATGACTCTCCTCTTGTTCCAATTGATTTATAATACTAGTCATGCTTGGTCGCTTTGCAGGATCACGATCCACACATAGACTGGTTATTCTGTGCACAAGGGGCCATTTCTTCGCTATTGATTGCAGCATTGAAGGGAACTCTGATTGGAATGGAAACTGACTAGTTAATACTTCACAAAGAAGCTTTCCATAGCTGAAGACATCTAGTTTTGGAGATTGTTTCCCTTCATCGAAAGCCTCTGGAGCGCAGTATACAATAGCACCTGGACCAGGAGTGGTAGCGTATCGGGCAAGATTAGCAGATCCAAAGTCAGATAGCTTCCCCCTCCACTTCCTGTCTGGTAGTGCTTGTAATAGAACATTGGCACTGTTCACATCTCTGTGAATGATGGGCTCTCTTTGGAGGTGAAGGTAGTTGAGACCAGCTGCAACATCTCTGAGGATGGAAAGACGGACACGGTCACTGGCTAGTTGACCGTTCTGGTAAGCATTTCTGAGGTCAGTGTCAAGTAGCTCTGTGATGATTAGTGTTCCACTGCGGCCTGGAGTATCCAGCACGGCTGCTATGAAGAGGAGAAGGTTGGGATGACGTATCTTAGCCATCAAGCTGATCTCACGACGTACTAGCTGATTATAGTGTGGGGATACTATGGTAGAGTGGAGCTGCTTTATTGCTACTTTCTGTCCTCTGAAGCTGCCCATAGTTACTCTGCCCCACTCCTGATCCTAGCACGTGATCAGTGAAACTGACCTCCCTTTGACTAACTTGCCAAAACCTGATATCTGAGTCACTGCCAAGCTTAGGCTGTTGGTCTACCCTTGACTGCAGTTGCCTTGCCTCCTCCTGGAGACGAGTATTTTCATCTTTGTAGCGAGTGTTTTCTTCTTCAAGGCGGGCGACGTTTGAAGCTTGACGAGTGTTTTCTCTCTGAAGGCGAATGTTGTCTTGAACCTTTTCTTGCAAAAAAGCAAACGTTTCAGTCGTGACTCCAGCAAGCTGGTCTCGTAGCTCTGACACTATCTGGTCATCTCTACTAAGTCGCGCCATACTTTAGGCTGGCTTTTGAACCACACTCAGCTATCATAATTTCCTGTCTGCGCGGATAAATTTGTCTGATAAGCTCCGATACTTGCTGGTACACTCAAGGCATATTAGACATAGCAGAGACATTACAAGTATGTGCAGCTAGCCAGAAGATTCTTCGCTCTTTTCTGGACGATCTGCATGCACTGTGCACTGTACGTGCAAACGAGCCCCACCCCTTCTCATCTGTACGTACGTACGCCCAAATAGCGTAGGTGGAGCCCTCTGGCGCCAAAGGCATAGGCGTGGTGTCACTGAACTCGTGAAGGACAGAGCGCACTCGTTAGCTAGCTAGACTGCCTGATTGCTGCACGCTTTTGGGAGCTAGAGTGAGAAGTATGGACGAGGAGCTGACTTTTTCGTTGTTGAACTCACAAAAGGTCAGCTAGCTCGCGCGTTATGTAGCACTATCTTTATACTGGTCACTCTCAGGCTGCTGGTGCTGGTAAGGTGAGGAGGGTAGGACCTCCTGACTATGAGAAGGAGCTACTGGCGAGAAAGGAGGAGCTGAGAGAGGACGAGTTCCCTAACCTCTTACTGTTCCCTCAGCAAGACGTCTTGGTAAGTCATTCATTATATCCATCAGTGCTCGGTCTTCACTTGCTTCAACTTACTTTCGCCTTCAAGGTTGAGAGTGAGCAGCGTCAGTATCGCACTGACCAGTGTTCAGTACCTCAAGATGCTCTTCAAGGACACACTAACCTGTTCACATCACAGGTATGAAGTAGCAATTGTGCTGTGCAAAGTGTTATTGAAAATTGCTATCCATAGTCTATTCTATTGATGCTTGTGTTGTCTAGATTTTTTGAAATGTGTCTTTTCTTTTGTGCGTCTTTTCTTTATCACAAAACACTATGTCTTGAACGTAATGATTTTTACACCTTGTGTACTGCTAAAGACACAGATTTGCATTTCTCTAACTTGGTGCAGCATTACGCTTATGGTAATGCATGTCACAGTAATTGTATTGTACGCATTCCTGGAAGTCCTTCACTGGCAGCATAGCTAGCTGGTAGTCTGGTGCCATAAAAGAGTGATGTTGTGTTTATAGCTAAGGATGAATTTCAGTTGTGGATACATGGTTTCAGCCCCTCATTGTCATCTTGTAATAACTGGGGTTTTCCAAACTGTGCATCAGATAGTGAGATAGAGCTATCAACATGCTCACTCACTCCCTCCCTCCCTCCCTCACTCACTCACTCACTCACTCACTCACTCACTCCTTCACTCACTTCCTCACTCACTCACTCTCTCACTCACTCACTCACTCCCTTCCTCGCTCACTCCCTTACTCACTCACTCCCTCACTCACTCGCTCACTCGCTCACTCCCTGCTCCTCTCTTCCCAGTGTCTTAAGTTCTATCAGTCTGACTTGCATCGAGTGAAGTTCAAGTTCTCTAAGTATGCAGGCAGCCATGTTAATCTGATAGACGAGGAGGACCAGCAGGGTCTACCTCCTCTGGTGTTTGAACAAGACCAGATTGATGCTGAGAGATCACAACAGGAAGAGGTGCAGGATAAATACAAGCAGTCTCTCAGTAGTATTATATGTTGTTACAGCATGTTGTTGGTTCAGAGCCGAAGAGCACACTATCTAAGGCAGG
>OZ024791.1:2055409-2178597 GCA_964017065.1 Haliclona indistincta
TGTCATTCTTTGCTCTTCTTTGTGTAGGCTGTGTTCTCTGTGATGTTCCCTCATACTGAGGTGTATCTGGTCGTGAGAGTGGATAAGGTGTTCCAGGGCAGCATTCAATCTTGTGCTGAGCCATACATCAAACAAGGAGACTCAACAAAGGTCACCTCTAGCAAGCTTCGTAGCATAAACTGACTCATCGTTACAAAACTGTGCAGCAACAGTACAGCTGGATAATAATATTTTATGTTTATTTCAGATTGCTGACAAGCTCTCCTCTACGATGCCTCGTATCTGTGAGAGACTGGGACAGTATCACATGCCCTTTGCCTGGGGAGTGCGGCCATTGTTCACTAGTGGAGACCAGCTGGATACAACCAGTGACTTCAGTCCATTGTACAGACAAGAACGAGAGAGAATGAGCTGTGAGGACCTGCTGAGAATACTAGCTGACTATAAGAGGTGAGTCAGGGTAGGTGGTGCCTTATACCTGCTCGAAAAGTTTTTAATGGCGCTGCATGGGACATGGTTTGTGCATGTATGGATTACTAGAGAGGGAGGGACTGACCCATACTGGGTGCTACAGGAGAGAGACTATTCAGATAATTATTATGATCTATTTCTCTGTCCACAGTCTCCATAAGCTCAAGCTGCAGACCATTCCTGGCACATTCAGAGTCTCTGTTAGTAAGACCAGTGAAACAGGAGCTGCTTCACGACGTGAGCAATAGACACAATCACTCACTGTTCATCATCTCCCTCCTCAGTGACCCTGTCTCCTTCACTGCTGTCACTCAAGGGACGCTCAGGAGGAGCAGCATCATCAAGCAGCACTCCTGTGGCTCGGGAAATCAGGGAGTTCCCTCCACTGAAATCATTTGAGCCACACAGCCACTACTCCTCTCACCTATCCTTCATCCATCATCTCTATGTGTACCCATCTAGTCTCAAGTATGACTCACAGAAGTCCTTCACCAAGGTACACTACATGTACAGCAAAAGAAAAATCGAAGGAAGAAAAAAATTAAAATGTTTTGTGCATAAAATTTATCTACCTAAAAATTTGAACCAGCTCATAGACCACGCCAAAATTAAATTTACTTGCTTGTACTTTCCTTATTATGATACAATACAAGTTGTTGAGTTACTTCTCTTTCTGTTTCAGGCTCGCAATATTGCAGTGTGCATGCAGGTCAAAGATTCTGACAACAAAGATGCTAAACCTCTTCCAGTATGTACTGCTGACACACATGTAGTGACTAATGGTACTGTGTTATAATGTGTTTCAGGTCATCTTCAGTGACAGAATCGGTGAAGCCTTCACTGATCACATATTCACTACCATACTGCATCACTGCACAACACCTACCTTCTATACTGAGGTACGCAATCCTAAAGTTTATAGTTTCGACGTCAAGTATTTTATAAAACCATGAAAAATTATTTAAGTACTGTATTTTTGAAAATGTACTCATGAACTTAGCTCATGATTTTACTTGTGTGATGTACAGGTTAAGATCAAGCTGCCTGTGCAAGTCACTTCAACACATCATGTCCTGTTCACGTTCCATCATGTTGGCTGTGAGTCACAGAAGACAGCAACCATCAAACGGTCATCCACCAAGAGTGCCCCGTCCGTGGAGAACATTGGTGAGACACAACATCCTTGCATTTCAAATTTTTGTTTCTACCTGTAGTTGGATATTCTTGGCTTCCACTAAGTGACACATCTGGTTCAAGGTAAATTAGAATTTTGCACACAATGTCACTGAATGCTTTGTTTTCATGTATTTCAGGATCGTCAGTGGTAGAAGTAGCCTGCCGGTATCAGCCAACCTGCCTCCTGGATACCTCAGAGCGAAAGATAGCCCACAGAGACCAACAGTTAGTAACAACACTTAGTGCATTTTATGTGATGTTTCTCATGGGGCTTGTAAGTACGTGTGTTGACTGTCTATATTTCTCACCTCAGACTCCTGACATCAAGTGGGTGGACGGCAATAAACCACTTTTTACTGTACGAACAAGCTTAGACTCAACTATACACACACTGGTTAGTGTTAATTTCCTCTCTCTCTCTCTCTCTCTCTCTCTCTCTCTCTCTCTCTCTCTCTCTCTCTCTCTCTCTCTCTCTCTCTCTCTCTCTCTCTCTCTCTCTCTCTCTCTCTCTCTCTCTCTCTCTCTCTCTCTCCCTCTCTCTCTCTATCTATCTATCTATCTATCTCTCTCTCTCTCTCTCTCCCTCCCCTCTCTCTCTTTTCTCTTTCTCTCTCTCTATCTCTATCTCTCTCTCTCTCTCTCTCTCTTCTCCCTCTCTTTCTCACTCACTCACACTCACTCACTGCCTCTTCTCCCCAGGACTCTAAGCTGTCCACTTTCTTTGCTGTGTGCACTCATGTTGCAAAGGGAAAGCGTGTTCCTCCCGATGATCTTAAGAGTGTCACTGAGGTCAGTGTCCCATGCTGGTGTCTCTATGAATCTTAGCTGATTCATACAGCATAGCTTATCATGTTTTTACTTACAAAATTTGATCATAATATTTCCATGCTAATTTTATTTACTCTTTCTCTCAGAATCTTGATGATATGAGCACCAGTAGTCTACAGTACCTGCCAGTTCTACTGAACCAGTTGTTTCACATGATCTGCTCTCTATCAGGGCCGCTGCACGTCATCAAAGCTGACGTGTTGTCGTGAGTACAGCATACTTAACCTCACTCTATGATAATGGTTGATATTTCTCATTTCAGAGCTGTGATGTCACTGGTCGAGAGAACATCTGCTATTGGCAGAAGAGATCAGTTAGAGCAATATGTGGAGGTGAGAAATGCGGACTCTTACTCTCACTAATCTGACGACTTTTTTCTTTTGTCTGTAGTATGTGTTCCTCACTGAGGTGGATAGCTCTACTCAGCTCTCCACTCATGATGAGCTAGCTAGACTGATGCTGCACTTTCTACTTGAGAGAGATAGAGATGATTGCTTGAGAGTAGTCAAGGTCAGCACCACTCACTGTATAGCGTGTGAGGATGAGAGTGAGCTGGTGTGAGTGTGTATGCGAAGGTCGTGTGTGTGTGTGTGTGTGTGTGTGTGTGTGCAAAGGTCGTGTGTGTGTAGTGTGAGTGGTGAGGATGAGAGTGAGCTGGTGTGAGAGTGTATGCGAAGGTAGTGTGTGTGTGTGAGTGGTGAGGATGAGAGTGAGCTAGTAGTGTACTGGTGTGAGTGTGTGTGCAAAGGTGGAGTAGAGTGTGTGAGTGAGCAAAATATGGTTCTTCATTTAAAATTTTTGTTTTTCTCCTGTACAGCATCTGTGGTTCTTGCTGGGTATAATGGCTAAGAGCATGTCACAATACCTATCAATCTGTGGAAAAGACTCCGTAAGCAAATCAGCCATTCCTCGTCAGTGTCGTCGCTATGCTTTTTTCGCACCCACAGACTTCATCAAGAAAGAACCGCTTTCTGGAAGACTTTGGTTGGCACGTCAAGAGCATGGTGTTTGCCTTGCTGCCCATACTAACAGACTCTGCTATAGATAACATCAGTATAGTATGTCTCCTTCATTTATACGTGATTGTGATATTGTCGTCTCTTAACAGATCGCTAACTCCAGTCTGGCTCTGTTTCTTAGAGTATGTGTTGATATGTTTGTTAGTGCTGTGGTCATCATGGTGTGTCTCTCCTGTAGAGAGCCTTCAATCTGATGGATAGAGGACTGGTGTTCACTATGGTAGCTAAGTACTTTGAAGCGTTTGATCAACAAGAGAGAGAGGTACTTCACCATCACACACTCACTCATCACCTCCTCCTTGTTGTGTGCAGGACCTGATCGATATGCGACTAGAGTTCCTGTGGAGCTTGTGTTGCCATGAACACTATATTGCACTCAATCTTCCCTTCAACACAAAGGGTGAGAACTCCTTTCAGCCTTATATATAATCCTACTAGCTTAGTTAACAATATTGGGCTGTGCTTAGGGTGCTACGTTGTCACATCACTTTTTCATGAGTTTAGACATCAATTTTATTCTAGTGTCTCAGCTATGTGTGCTGCTTGCAAAGCTATTGCACTGTGCTATGACACTAAATTCACAAAAAGTGACTCGCATCACATACTCCAGTTAACTTTTGACTCTTTCTCTAAAGCTGCTAACCAGCACTTTACGCTGAATGCTAGTTACTGTGAGAAGCACTATCTCTCAGGAGTACTGTTACAAGAGGTTAGACCTACAGAGCTAGCTAGGTATGTACATCCAGTAATCATTTCTTTTGCAACTCCAGGTGGAAGCAGCCATTAAAAGCGGCTCTCTACTGATAAGGAAGAAAGCGATCATGATACTCAGAAACCTGTTGGCTAAACACGAGAGTGATGACAGATACTCACTGCCAGTGAGTCACACACACACACACACACACACACACACACACACACACACACACAAGGAGAGGTGGTACATTGGCAGTCACATCGGCTGTGTAGCAAACACGTACTACCAACATTATTGTACTCATCTCACAGGCTCAGAAAGCACGTGTTGCCTCTCTCTATCTCCCTCTGATTACTATGGTGATGGACTCAGTTGACAAGCTGCAGTGGAGAGAGGGAGAGAGTGCTGACAGGAAAGCATCGTCCTCTGATCAAGAATCAAGCTCCACTCAAGCAGTGACTGGATCGGAGGATACCAGTGCAGCAGGAGGAGGAGGAGGGAAGAAAGTGTCAGTAACATCAAGCAGCAGCACTAGCTCAGGGATCAGCCAGTTCTTGAGTGAGTGCATAGTACTGATGGTATACATGCAGATTAACTTATCTCTCTCTCTCTCTCTCTCTCTCTCTCTCTCTCTCTCTCTCTCTCTCTCTGTGTGTGTGTGTTAGATCCTCGCAAGGGAGACCGTAAAGGTTCCTCTCCAAACAACAGATTCAAAAGTGTTAACTCAAAAACCAGCTTCAAGTAAGCTCACTTATATGCATACAAAAGTACATCCTAGCATTTTAAGAAGTCATACACTTTCAACAAATCTTAATTTGTACACATGCCTAGATACACTTATCGTATTACACATATAAGCATACACATTTCACTATTTCCTTGTGTCTTTCTGTATAGTCCTCCATCATCACCACTGGCTACTGTAGAGAGCAAGACCTCTCTTGAGCTGGTGGATGTGTCTCCATTACAGACATCACCACAAGCATCACTGCTCGGTCTCAGAGAGAAGCAGAGCGAGGAGAAGGTGGAGGAGAACAGCTACCAGCTGAGCCGAGAAGAGACCAAGAGCCTTCTACTGTGCTTGCTGTTTGTGCTCAAATATACCGACCAAGGTAGACACACCGTTGACCTTAATTCTTTGTAAAACAGAAGACGCACTGTATTTGAAATACTTTTCCAGCAATATTCTACAGCTTCTGTGTTTGAGTTGTAATTAGCACTTGCTGTTCTTCATGATTCACTTTATTGCTCATCTCTCTCTTTCTGTGTGGTACAGGTGTGCTTCAGCACTGGTGGAGGAAGTGTTTGACAGAGGAGAACACAGCAACACGAGGTAGCCAGAGATACTCGTGGAGTGGAGCCATGGACGAGAGAACATCACAACCTCAGCTACTCTGCTTCTTTGATCTGCTTAAGTGAGTCATTGAAGAACACTTCATTAAAATTAATAATAATTATTCTTGTTTTATTGACAGAATATGCATTCATGTCTTCAAATATGCTGGAAAGTCTGCTATTTTTGAAAAGAGGTACTTTGCACACACACACACACACACATGCACACACTCACACACACACACATGCACACACACACACACACACACACACACATACACACACACACACACATGCACAAAGCAAAATTTGAATTTACTTTATTGCAAAATTGATTTGATTTTTTCTTTTTTTCAGTTCTGGTCGGGCTACTCTGCTCAGAGAACTAGAGCACACATACATGTACCATCGTGAGAGTCTGCAAAAGAGTGGAGGGTCTCGTCGCTCACTAGCTGTGTCTCTCTCCTCCGTCTCTGCTGGTCCTGGCAACAAGAGAAGCATGATAGGCGGTCCCACCGGAGCCCAGGGACTGAGCCCTGAGGAGGCAGACCTCAGAGCAAAGGCTGAGGGTGCACTAGCCAATGAGGTTGGGCTGACCATCATCGAGTTGCTAGAGGGATTCTCAAAATACTTCAAGGTACTGCACATAAAATTAAGCACTGTACATGTAAGCGTTTAAAAATAATTTATTTTTATATAATTATTTCATTTTTACATGTACATCTTCTCATACTTCCTGCAGGAAACACTCAGTCAAGGATGTGGTGACAATGCTCTCATGAACAAAGTATAGCAGTAGTTACTGAGTGATCCTTCTTCACTTACATCGTGTTTTTGCTCTTTCTGTAGTACTTTGCTGTTTTGATGGCGTTTCTTCAAGTCCGTCAGTCTACTGTGCTTCAGAGCCATGTGTTCGCTGCTCTACGCACGTTCACACACAAGGTATTGTTGAACCATCATTTTCTTCTTCTCTGACACGTCTTCATGTTATGTTATATATCTCTCTTCCTCTCTCACACAGTATGCTGTTGTTCTGTTCAAAGGCAGTTCTATGCAGTGTGGAGCATTGTGTTATGAGGTCAGTACTATAGAGCAGTGAGCTGTAGTATTCAGCTGTACAGTTAAAATTCTTTATTTCACAACTTACCTCTACTACACACTGTCTGTTCCACAGGCTATGCTGTGCTGCAACTCTCGTGTGGCGTCTACCAGAGCTGAAGCCACTGCTCTGCTGTATTTATTGATGAAGACCAACTTTGAGTACTTCAAACAACAAGGCTTTGTGAGAACACAGCTACAGGTCAGCACAGCTAGCTCATGCACACAATATGATCAGTATTCACACTACATTTACGGACATGCTTTTACCTGTCTTGTTCGACTGCAGACTACAGTAGCACTGTCCAAGATCATGGCTGGATCACTGCCAGAGAGCCATGCCCAGTTGAGGCGCTCTCTCAGCATCATACCAACTTATGCTGATCATGATGATCATGTCAAGGTGAGCCAGTCACATGTTATGATACGTTGACTGTACTGTCTCTGTGCTTTGCTGTAGACAACAAGTTTTCTGACTGAAGTGAAGGATCTAGTTTTAAGACTTAAGACAATATTGAGCTCTGTTGCTCAAATGAAGGTACAATACTGCTTCACTCACTCTCCATCTCAATGTGCTTTTCATTCTCAGGAACACCGCAATGACCCAGAGAAACTCACAGATCTTCACTACAACCTAACCAAGTCCTATGCTAACTCGCCTCAGCTGAGGTTCACATGGCTCGAGAGCATGGCTAAGCTACACACCAACTATGGCAACTACTCTGAAGTGAGAAATCTGACTATACTGCAACAACTCGTGATGTCTTTCATTGTTAGGTAGCACAATGTTATCTTCACATGGCTGGACTGATCGGAGAGTATCTCAAAGGCATCGGTAAGAGGCATACATTCCTAGCTTGCACAATAGTGTATAGAACAGAGCAAAACACTTTTATAACAAACACACTCTAGTCTAGAGCTGGTAGTGATCTGTTGTATGTTTATGTAGGTAAGTTTTCTGGTGGATGTGCTGTGCTTCGATTGGTCTCTCCTAACATTGAGATGGAGGAGGGCGGCATGAAGACAGACAAGGAGACCAGCAAGGAACAATACTACTCTGAGGTTTGCCGAGCACTCATACAACCCTCTTACCCCACTCACTCACTCATCCTCCGCCCTCAATTATTCACCCATCAACCCACCCACTAATTATTTCTCTCCTCATAATAGGAAGATATAGTACAGCTGCTTGAAAATGCTTTGACGTATCTCGAGAAAGCGGAACGATACGAACTAATGAATGACGTATTGAAAATACTGCTACCATTCTATGAGAGAGAAAGAAACTACATCGTAAGAGTCTCATTCTAAAATTCACAGATAAAATATTATTGCAATGCTGTGAGTGTACTGTGAATAATTTGCTACTGCTATTCTCACCAGATGATGATGGAGATGTACGGGCGACTGCACGAAGCTTTCACGAAGGTTGTATCTATCATGAAGACCGGCAAGCGATATCTTGGTACCTACTTCAGAGTAGCTTTCTACGGACATGTAAGCACCTCCTCCTTCCTCTCACACACCAACCAACTTGTGATATAATACCTACTGGCTTAGACCAAATTGTGTTCAAACAATATAGATAATTATTTGAAAATTTAAGTAATTTCAAAATTGAGTACATGTAGGCAGTTTGTAAATTGCAATTTAGAGAAATAGAGGTTATAGTCAGTTTAACAACAATCACATTTGCATCAACTAAATTAATAAACAAGTGATAAATGAGGCACCAGGCTGACCACGAAGGGGCTGACGCACACTGTGTTGTATTCCGAAAGGAATATTGTCCTGTACAGACACGGGCGAGACAACTGCTAGCAGGGTTGGCTATGTTGCAATAAACTGTAAAAAAAATAACAATGCCGTTCCAGCAGAAACTGGAGCATAATTACATTTCCCGCAAATATTATCGGACGTACAGTAAAATAAAGTCCTCTCACTCTTGATCTGATGCTAAAAGTGATTCTCACACAGTTGGTTCTACAAATTTAGTGATGTGGCGTGTGTTAAGTGAATCACGTTTGAAATGCAGTTCCAGATATACTTCGATCAGGCTATCTCTTTTCTGTACCTACAGTATTTTGGTGATGACAATGAGAAGCAGTATGTCTACAAGGAGCCCAAAGTGACCAGTCTCACTGAACTGACCCAAAGACTGCAGCGTCTCTACACTAGAAAATTTGGTCCTGACATTGTACAAATAATAATGGAATCCGGAAAGGTATATGCGTTACACTAGTCATACCTATCATACGGTCTTCTTGAATTTTTTGGAAATAAAAATTTTGAAGAAATCTTGAAATTGCTGGTTTTTATATTTTTTATTTTTCAGGTGAATCCAAGCTCTCTCGACCCTACCAAAGCCTTCATTCAGGTCACTCATGTTGTTCCCTATTTCACTCAAGCTGAGCTAGCCAAGAGACCGACCAAGTTTGAACAAGAAAATCGACTCAGCTCGTTCGTATTTGAGACACCATTTACTATGGTTGGACAGGCTCGCGGCACAGTAGCATCACAATGCATCAGAAAGACAATACTAACTAGTAAGACATTATTTTGTTTCCCGACTCACTAAAGCCCCTTTCGCATGGAGGTTTGGATGCGCATTCAATTCGTGATTCTATTCGTACTGTTTTCAATGAGCATTGATTATGTTCACATGTTAGCACATTGAATGAGAATTGCGCAGTTTCTCAGTCCATCAAAAGGACACACTGTGATCTTACCCATCAGATGTAGCTTTTGGGCTGTGAGGCGTCTTGTTCTGCTGTCTGGACGCATATATGCCTCTGTGCTGAATTGCGATCCACTTGTGATAGACCTCAATCCAGGTGACAATGCGTAATCAATTCGCTTTGGGTTTGAAAAAAATAATGCGCATTCGTGTGAACAAAACCAATGCATTCGATGCCTCGATACGAAACTTAACACTCTCGCACACTTGCACGTGTAATTCTTTCACCCTATATCCACCATTATCTATTTCTCTACTCATAGCCTCGCACTGGTTTCCATACGTGAAGAAACGTATTCTCATCATTGACCAGAGGCAGTTTGAGCTGTCTCCTATAGAGGTATGAGATCATGTCATGATGATTGTAATATTATATATTTTACTGGTGTGTGTGTTTGTGATAGGTCGCTATTGAAGCGATGGAGAAGAAGAGAGGCGATCTGGTAATGGAGGTGAGGAGAGAGCCACCTGACCTGGTCAAGCTACAGCTATTGCTACAAGGAAGCATCAGTACACAGGTACAGACAATCTTTAAACTGCCTTAGTACAGAATGCATAGGCAACGAAGCATAAATACAACTGAAATATACACTTCAGTTTCTAAAAAAAAAAATTTAGTGTTCACTAAAAAAAACAAAAAAAAAAGTGTTTTGACGTTATGAACTGTTTGTCACTATCAGGTCAATCAGGGAGTGCAGGAGTATGCTAATGTGTTCCTCAAGGACAGTATCACTGACACACGGCAACAGAAACATCACGAGCAACATATTGAACAACTCAAGAAACTGTTTAGGTACGTACAGTACCGGTACCGTGCTCCATGCTCACTTTAGTTGCTGTCTAGCTAAACACTACATTAGCATGTTTTCATGATAAACTCCGAACAATACCAAATTATATTCTCAATTTGAAACCAGGCAAATGATTTTTACAGGCTGCACATCAGATTGTCTTGCACAGTAAATTTTATTTCTGAAAATGTGATAGTTGCACAATAGCGTAGGTCTAGAAATGATCAATACACAATGTTTCAACTATACTGTCGTACATTTGATGTGACTACCATTCAAATATTAACCTGTTGTCTCTATGGTGTAGGATGTTCATGCAAGTGTGTCAAGAGGCTCTGGATATCCACGGCTCTCTTATCAATGAGGAGCAATACTTGTGGCAAGAAGAGCTGAAGGGAAAGTTCCGTCACATGCAAGTCCAGCTCTCTCCTCTACTATCACTACACCAGAAGGTAGACAACTAGCTAGAGTTACTACAAACTGACACTTTGCTACCACTAACAGCTACATGTAGTATACGCTATCTCTTAGCATGCATGCTCTATCTCAGTCTAACATTCTGTTTTCTTCTTCTCTCTGTGCAGAAGGTGAGCTCATCCACTAGTTCATCATCACTATCCACCTCGGGTCATTCTGCTGCTGATATGAGGAGGAGCCCAAAATAGACTGAATCCCAATCCACTTGCCATTATAGCCGACGTATTATAACACTTCAAAACAGTTTCTATTGTCATGATTTTTTAATCGCAAATTATTTTTTATTGTACTTCTTTAATATTTTGTAATTTTTATTAATTTGTATATACTGAGGCGTAAAGAAAGTGTCACAAAATAGGCGGACACAAAGTTGTACATTTTGATGCTAATTGAGTATTGATACAGAATAACTTATAGAGCATCGTTGGCAGTCACATACCTAACTGTTTCAGCCAAAACTTGTCTCAGTGACAGTCAATGCTGTCAATAGCTAGATTTCCTATGCAACAACTTGCTGACCTAACAAATTCACTCTCCACAAAAAAATGTGATAGTTAAATACAGGTAGAAGTTTCAAGCATGCAAACACTACTACATGTACAAATCTTCACTACTCTCATGCATGATAATAAGCTGTAGTGTAAAATGGTGACAACTTCTTGAAAGTGTATCTGCTGCCTGTTCATGATCATGGCATCCCCATCTGTCCATCCCGCAAACAGTGCAGGACATGCAAGTCTAAATTTTTAACATTAAATAACTCAGCCTGGATCAACCTGTGCATGTAGTAGTTACTTATCTATGCACAGATGTGGATGACAGTAGTGTTGTAAAAGTAATGGGGTTTAATTTTAGTTTAGTTATTGTTAAAGTAACATTGTTGGTGTCTTTTTAGTTATAGTTATAAATGTTAACAAGAAAATTAAGCACGTTTTAGTTTTAGTTATTGTGAATTATTGTTATTGTTATTAGCGTGCTATTAGTATTAGCGAGCTGTGTTGCTTTTTAATAGAAATAACAGAATTGCCTTCCTAGCTGTGATAAGGTCTTGAAACATGTTGTATTACAGCAATCACATGAAAAAGATGCTATCAATCATGTCTCACATGATTGGTGTTTGCATTTTTAATCACTTTACAATAACTAAAATGTTGGTCCAATGTTGGTCCAATAACTAAATGTTGGTTAAATGTTACTCAAATGTAAAACCCTCATGATCTACCCATTTTTGATCTGGGGTTAGTATTAATTTTTTCAGTACCCCTGCAATTAAAATACAATATTATTTTGCATTGTAGTCATCAAAAATGCGTTGTTATCAACAATATTGCTGCAAAATACCGGCTCTACAGTACTAAATTAATGCAAACAAGTCCAAAGAAATAGCATCGAACAAAAAATTATTCTACGTAAATCCTAATAAATAAACTTAATGTAGTTGTTCTTGGAGACGAGTATTCTCTTTCTTAAGACATGCTATCTCCTCTGACATGTTCTCTTCCTTAAGATGGTGTGTCGTAACCGAGCGTGTAATATGGCAAGTTTCAGCAGCAGATTATTATTAGCAGACAACAACTGACTTCTACAGAATCATCAGTGATATTTATACAAATTGTGACAGAGACAGTTAGACTAGGGATGGACAATGGTTTACAATGATATTGTCCAGGGTGTACAGGGATGATATTGTCCAGAGGTTACATCCTGTCACAGATGGCTCTTCTCCTCTTCCAATTGATCGACTACACTACTCATAGCAGGTCGGCTAACAGGATTACGATCCACACATGTTTTGATCAGTTTATGTATACGAGGGCATTTCTGAGCTATTGACTGCAGCATTGAAGGGAAATCAGATGGGAATGGAAACTGACTAGTTAATACTTCACAAAGAAGCTTTCCATAGCTGAAGACATCTATTTTTGAAGATTGCTTCCCTTCATACAAAGCCTCTGGAGCGGAGTATACAATAGCACCTGGACCAGGAGTGGTTGCATCTCGGGCAAGATTAGCAGATCCAAAGTCAGATAGCTTTCCCCTCCACTTCCTGTCTGGTAGTGCTTGTAGTAGAACATTGGCACTGCTCACATCTCTGTGGATGATGGGCTCTCTTAGGAGGTGAAGGTAGTTGAGAGCAGCTGCAACATCCATAAGGATAGAAAGACGGACACGGTCACTGGCTAATTGACCGTTCTGGTAAGCATTCCTGAGGTCAGTGTCGAGTAGCTCTGTGATGATTAGTGGTCCACTTTCATCTGGAGTATCCAGCACGGCTGCTATAAAGCAGAGGATGTTGGGATGACGTATCTTAGCCATCAAGCTGATCTCACGACGTACTAGCTGACTTAAGTGTGGAGATACTATAATAGAGTGGAGCTGCTTTATGGCTACTTTCTGTCCTCTGAAGCTGCCCATAGTTACTCTGCCCCATCCTCCTGATGATAGCACGTGATCAGTGAAACTGACTTCTCTTTGACTAACTTGCCAAAAGCTGATATCTGAGTCACTACCAAGCTTAGGCTGTTGGTCTACCCTTGACTGCAGGTGCCTTAGCTCCTCCTGGAGACGAGTATTTTCATCTTTGTAGCTAGTGTTTTCTTCTTCAAGGCGGGTGACGTTTGAAGCTTGACGAGTGTTTTCTCGAATGTTGTCTTGAACCTTTTCTTGTAGATATGGCTCAACAAGGGGGGGTTTGGAATCTGTAAGAAGACACCATAACCGGTTATGAATGGTTTTTGGGTTATTAATAATAATTATTATTACAGTAAGAAGATGTTACTATTTTTATTATTGTAAAGTTCAATGCTGAAAAAAATTAATGTCAAGGGAATGAATTAAGTACATAATTTATACCTGTTTAGTTAGACTCTGCCGCTATCTATAGCTGGTTATTGCTGGTACTAGCAGGTTATAGCAGTTATAGCAGGTAATAGCAGGTTATAGCTGGTTAAAGTATATGCGTGGGCGGAATCAAAGGCACCGCCCACCGTACAATATCCTGTAAATCACGTATTTCGTGATCCCCGCCCACCGTACAATATCAGTGTCATATTGAACGTGCTTTAATTCCCATATAGCACGCTGACGTTCGAATTCACTCGCTAGCGCTACAGCTTGATCTAGTCAGCCACGGCATATACTTTAAACCACTTAATATAGGTAAGTCGTGCTCTACGTGATTTATGACACTCTGGCTGTGGTCTCTCGTGCCATAAATGACGTAGAGCACTCCTCACCTACTACATTAAGTAATACTTATAGCAGGTTATAGCTGGTTATAGCAGGTTATAGCTGGTTATAACAGGTTATAGCTGGTTAACAGTAATAACGATTGTTAAGGGTGCAGTGTCACGCCCACGCATGCATTTTTGGCTGGTTGCTAAGGGACCGTATCTCAGAAACTACTGCTGATATTCCTAGAAACCAAAGACCTATGCTACAAGACTGGCGAAGGCTGTACACATTGCAAACTATGAGCGCTGAAAGTGCCAGACGGAAACGTGACGGGCGCGGCTAGATACAACGCTTAGGTTAATTCTGAAGGCCACAGACAGAGTTTTATTGAGGAATGTATTGTTCGTGCCTGGCTACTGTCACTTATTAGTATTGTTAATGTGCTTGTACAAACAGTGAATATCATTTGTGGTGTGTAACAATGTCCAACTTGTACATTCCTGAATAAGTTAATGGTGTTTATAGGGTCTGCACCCTTAACAAGCATTAAATAACAGCCAAACTAAGTGATAGCTAGCATCAATACGGTTTATAATTACCAGGTTTAAGGTATGGTGGATGGCGTAGTATCGTGTATTAATAATCATTGTGTGTAGCTAACCTGAGGCAGGACCTTCCTCCTCTTCGGCCATGAACTGGGAGGCTGCCTCCCGGCCCACCATTTGCACTAAGTCAGCCTTTCCCAGTGTCCAAAACGCGTTCGCCAGTTCCTTGTAGGAGGCTGTTTTTCCACATAACGTGCATTTCGACTTCCATTTTCTGAGAAGCTGAATCCTACGTCTCAATGGAGACGTGCTGTCCTCCTCGATCAGATGTTCGTCGACCTCGCTCAGTCCTAGAAACGGAGCAAGCTCTTTCCAGTCAGTGATAAAGAGTGCCAAATTATTACAAAAGTGGTCATCCGTACACGGGCGCTCAAGTGCTGCCGTAGGTACATGCATCTCCTTCAGAAGCGAGTCTAACGACGATAATCGAACATAAGCCATTTTTGGGGGAAACCTTAGTTTGGTTAATGATAATTATTCATGACTTTGCAAGTAGCTGTATTTTTCTGGCCAAGGGTATTTGTGCAGACAGAGTTGCTGCGTGCAGTTTGTTTGCCGGCGGCCTATCGATAGGAAATTAGCAAATTTGAATATAGCAAATTTCAGCAACGCAGTCGGTTAGCCATCGCGCCGGAGCTCGCCCTGTGAAGACTGAGCGCGATCGATTGTAAACACTTTTTCTTTAGTTATGCTCCATGTACGAAGCTAAAACTGCTCAAGCAAGCTCAGTCATCTGCCATATCTGTGCAGGTATTTATGCGATGTTTTTGCTCGTACGCGATATTACAGCAACGCAGGCTGTGCTGTCTGGCACCACCTAGCCGTAATATCGCTTACGAGCAGTGCTCTGCGAAAACATCGCATGAATACCTGCACAGATGGCAGATGAGCTTGCTTGAGCAGTTTTAGCTTCGTACCTTGAGCACAACTAAAGAAAAAGTGTTTACAATCGATCGTGCTCACTGAACTGAACTTTGCAGGGCGAGCTCACCACTCTGCGATGGCTAACATTGCGTTGCTAAAATTTGCTATAGTGAAAGGTGACAGATTTGATACTTACATTGCGAGTGATGACAATCTAGGGACGCATTTTGCCTCTGACAAAAAGAGCATACCCAGCTGTACAGTGATGGCTCGTTCTCAACCGCGCCTCCACCGATCGTCTCTGTTTTTACTGCGTTGCATGTGCCAATGGTAGTAGTTGCGCATCGCATTCTTAGATCTTGCACATGCGCCAAGTTTTGGCTGCCCGCGAAGTTTTAAAAACTCATATTTTCTCAATGAACTCCATACAAAGTAGGTACAAGTAGCCGGCTACGAGCAGTCCGGAAGTGACTTTACGTTCAATTATCAATAATTAAATTCCTTGGCTCTTACACGCAACTGGCCTATTAAATTCTTTCGCCCGAAACTTTTCGGGTGTATGGAAACGGACAACGGAAACGGACGACGGGAAATGGGCGTGGTCTCGCAATCAAGACCCCAAAAACTAAACCCAAACCCAAGACCCTAAAACCTTCGCCGCTAACTGTGCAAAGTCTGGAGGGTATCCTAACCCAGGCCTTCGGCCCTTGGTAAGCCTAAGGATCGTCGGGAGGGTCGTCCTAACCCTGGCCTTCGGCCCTTGCTAAGCGTCAATTGCTCACATAATTAACTAGGTGCCGTTCTTTCCAATAGACAACTTTAGTATAACCAGAAATAAAAATATTATGTTAATTGAACGTGACGTCACTTCCGGAGTACTTTCTTCCGTGATCTTTGGAGTACCTTGTCATTGCTGGTGGTTACAAGAACAGCTGGTACTTTACTACAGCGCTTGCTCTATGGGGATTATAAACTTCAAAAACAGTAGTAAAAAGCGTGGCGATTCACATGATAGTGCCTATTGTTAGCGCTGTTTGCGACGAGCCATCCACTAGCTGAAAGTTTAGTTGCTAGCTAACGGGAGCGCCATGCAAATGGCTGACAAAGACGACGAGGCCGTCGAAACTACTGTGCCAACTCTAGTTTTAGTGATATTAGTAGAAGATGACATTCCTTGTACTACTCTGGGCGAGCTCTTAGAAGCAAGAAACAATGCTGCCCTACACTTACAGCTTGAAGATCAAGATCTCCTAACAGCAGCGCGTGCAATGACTCGCTCGCCACAGCCAGTCTGGCTTTTAGAGAACCAAAGCGCGTTCTAAGGGTGATGTCTGGGGTGTGCCTAGTATCTGCAATAGAAAATGCCGACTACACACTAGGTGGTAGTCCCTTGAGCAGACTTTCTGTCCAGTCCAAGAGCGTTTGTCTTATCTTTCTCTTCGTTCTGTCAACAGATTTCTTGGAATACGACGCATCGAAACACAACTGCCATTTTCACGGTTGTTACTACAGTCAATGCACACACGTCCAGGCATCTTGGCTATTTACAGCAGGCACATGTGGCAGTTGTGGCGTCTCCATTCTTCTAGCTTTCTTCACTCGATGTACTCCGGAAGTGAGTTTAAGTCCAAAAATTAATTATTAAATTAATTAAAATTCCTGAGCCGTTATTAGGGAGGCACGGTAGTGACTCCCTATGTAGGGATGAACGAGAAAACAAGATGGCGGCTACATACAATGTATTAGCGTTCAAACGCGGATATTTCGCCTGGTGTTGTGAATTTTATACGTCTTTAGACACTTAGATCTGCTATCTGGCGTTGCCCCATCTTACAGTAGCAAGGAGATTGCTCGAAATTGTTACTAAAGTGACGAACCTGGAAACGGTGAAAATCGACTTTCGTCATCTTCGTTTTCTTCTTCTTCTTCTTTCTTCAACTCAGCTACTCACATTGCTGAAGAGTTGTGTTTGATAACTGATGCTGATGGAACTATCTACCAACCTAATAGAGAGTTTGACAAGCCACGTGGCATAACTATTGATGCTTATGGAATGGTCTACATAGCGGATAGTAATAACCACCGAGTTCAGAAGTACAGCTCCGAGGGTGAGTTGCTGACCATCATCAGCAGTAAGGGAGAAGGAAGAGGTCGGTTGAATGAGCCATATGGTCTGTGTGTCGATGGCAATGGCATACTTTATGTGACTGAGAATGGCAGTAATACAGTGAGCATGTTTACTAGTGAAGGAAGGTTTCTTGGATATATCGGTGACAGTGATGGCTCTAGTTTCAACCACCCGCAGTACATCATATCTGACAAGACAGGTCGACTGTACATTAGTGATAAGAATGGAGTACATACCTACTAACAATAATATGACTAGAACATTCATTGTGCTGGTTGTTCTGCTGCTGTGTAACCAATGATGCTGAATTTTTGTGTTGTGTTGTTGTTGTTCATGTAACAGGCAGTCCCATTAATAATTGGTGTGAACAGAAACAAAATTAATATTTTGACATTCAAGTGCTAGTAGTTATGGCTGCCATGTGTATTACTATGACAGATTACAGTGCACCTCATAGATAACGATTGGGCTATGTTGTGCTTCAGGCATGGTAAAGTGGTTTATCTCATTGGATCAAACTACCTGTGATTGTTGATAATAGTTGGAGTGTGTAAGCCTGTCATATCCTGATTGTCACGTAAGACAACTTATCTTTTTACTAAGCTGAGCAACTGAAAATAATAATAATTATTATCATTGCCGATCGGCAATGATATGTAGGGATGACCTCGAACTAAGATGGCGGCTACTCATGTGTGAAAATGAGTTTTCGCACATATCTCCACTGTTATACATTTCTACTGCATTTTCACTATCTCTAAGGGAATCTGAAGTGCGAGCGCTTGTAGGAAGTCTATGAAAGTCGCCGGGACTGCTTGCTTGTCGACGAAAATCAAGATGGCGACTCTCAGGGAGGCCGTTGAAGATCTTCGCTGTTGTAGCGTTTCTCGAGATTCCAGACATCTAGGATTGATCAGGCGATTGTTCTGAGCTTGGAAATACCTTTGGCGAAGCGAGTAGGCGTTTCTAAAGTGGTAAACAAAAATCGCCGCCCACGCGAATTGTTCATCTACTTTCTTCTTCTTTCTTCTTTCTTCTTTCAGTAAGCCTAGCGCTGTCCTGAGTGAACGAATCACTACCAAACCTGCACAATTGCACGTGTATACATCTGGAATAGTGCACTTACTTCTTAGATAGGCATTAAACACTACCAGAAGCGAGTAATCCATGAAAAACATGGTTTTTGGGCCGTTTTGGACTGAAGACGCCATTAAATATTTAACCCTCTTGACGCTCGTATCATTAACTCCGCCCACATCAGTTTTGTAGCTATCTCGATCGATACTACTGCGTTTTGTCTCTGCTCTGGACGCTTCAGCGCGCAAGCCAGAGGTATGAAATTTGTCTAGAGCAGTACTATATCCTAAGTAACACTGATCTGTTCGTTAAAGCTTCAGATGGCGGGTTAAAACTGACATACCCAGACGTGAACAAGTATTCTAAGTTACCGGCAGCAAGATTCTACGCACAGTAAGGTTCCTACACCACGCAGATAAGTTGTAAAGGACTAGAAGCCTCTGTGAGTGTGATATTGACATCAACAAGGTTCTACTAGGCGTGCTCGCTCGTACTATTGGGCTTGCAGCATCATGAGTTGTCAGTATTAGTCTCTTTCTTCATCCATTACTGTACTAACAAGTATCATGTTGTCAAATCATACCTGGACTTGATATTTTGCTGTCTGCGTCCTTAACCTCTTTACTATTTTAAACCTTTCAATGAATGATTGGTAATAATTATTAAACATTATTTTAAACTACACTTCTTACTCTCCAGACCCTAGCTGTGCACGTTCACATCTGCTAGACTAGTAACTGCTGCTCACAGAGTTGTCAAAATGAAATAACATCTAACATAGAATACAAATAATAAGTTCAAACTGATAGTGATCAAAAAAGTAACAGGAACAAGTAAAGTAAAAAAGCTTTAATAAAAAAACTGGAAAGTGTAGGGATGACTCTTAAAAAAGGAAAGGAACAAGATGGGATGATGCTTGCAAAAGTAAAGGAACAAGATGGAATAATGCTAAGCTTGCAAATGTAAAAGTCCCAAGTATCCCTACATCAGTGGCTTGAAGGAGGACGCAGTCCGATGGAGTAATTGACGGTTGTAAATAACTAGAGGTATATGTGTTTAGGAGGACGCAGTCCGATCAAGTAGTTGACAGTTGTAAATAACTAGATGTATCTGTGTTTGGAGGACGCAGTCCGATGAAGTAATTGATGGTTGTAAATAACTAGAGGTATCTGTGTTTAGGAGGACGCAGTCCGATGAAGTAGTTGACAGTTGTAAATAAGCTGCAGATAGCTGTGTTTGGAGGACGCAGTCCGATGAAGAAATCGACAATTGTAAAGGTATAGGAAGAGGATTCCGTATTTGTCAGTTGCGTCGCTGCAAGCCGCTGATGTAGGGATACTTGGGACTTTTACATTTGCAAGCTTAGCATTATTCCATCTTGTTCCTTTACTTTTGCAAGCATCATCCCATCTTGTTCCTTTCCTTTTTTAAGAGTCATCCCTACACTTTCCAGTTTTTTTATTAAAGCTTTTTTACTTTACTTGTAGTGTTATTAGTATACCATACTAAGACTATTCTGACCAATCAGATTGCGCTATTTGAGGGATATAACAGGTCATATTTCCCTCCGCGTCACGTGCCCAAGATCAGAACAGTCTTTAGCATGGTACAAGTAAGTTATATCACATGTTGGTGGGACGTATGACCTGTTATATCCCTCGGGAAAGGGCTAGCGCTCTCGTAATATCTCGGAAACACCTCGGGTTTCGCCCTTTCCCGAGGGATATAACGGGTCATAATTATATCCTGGGTTTGCGGGATATAACCTACACTAATTATTCCCAACAAGCTTTGTGGGTATTGATTTGTGTTAGCTCCTTCTAGTATAAGCGTTGTGCTTTGCGCTGAAAATGCAAGATTTAATCCTCGCTATTAATCAAAATTGTATTGAGATGAGCATGTACCATAAAGTTTAATTTCGCACTTAAGTTCTTACTACAAAATTGCATTTCCCACAAATATTATCGCCCATACAATAAAATAAAGTCCTCTCACTCTTGATCTGCTGCTAAAGTGATTCTCACACTGTTGCTTCTACCACTTTAGTGATGTGATGTGTACTTTTGAAATGATTTTATCAGTTCCAGATCTCACACTTTGATCAGGCTATCTCTTTTCCGTACCTACAGTATTTTGGTGATGACAATGAGAAGCAGTATGTCTACAAGGAGCCCAAAGTGACCAATCTCACTGAACTGACCCAAAGACTGCAGCGACTCTACACTAGAAAATTTGGTCCCTGACATTGTACAAATAATAATGGAATCAGGAAAGGTATATGCGTTACACTAGTCATACCTATCATACAGTCTTCTTGAAATTGTTCGCTTTTATATATTTTTTATTTTTCAGGTGAATCCAAGCTCTCTCGACCCTACCAAAGCCTTCATTCAGGTCACTCATGTTGTTCCCTATTTCACTCAAGCTGAGCTAGCCAAGAGACCGACCAAGTTTGAACAAGAAAATCGACTCAGCTCGTTCGTATTTGAGACACCATTTACTATGGTTGGACAGGCTCGCGGCACAGTTGCATCACAATGCATCAGAAAGACAATACTAACTAGTAAGACATTATTTTGTTTCTCGACTCACTTCGCATGGAGTTTTGGATGCGCATTCAATTCGCGATTCTATTCGTAACCCAGTTCCAATGCACATTGATTATGTTCACATGTTAGCGCATTGAATGAGAGTCGCGCAGTTTACATGTTAGCGCATTGGATGAGAGTCGCGCAGTTTACATGTTAGCGCATTGAATGAGAGTCGCGCAGTTTCTCAATCCATCAAAAAGACACACTGTGATCTTCGCCATCAGATGTAGCTTTTGGGCTGTGAGGCGTCTTGTTCTGCTGTCTGGATGCATAATGCCTCTGTGCTGAATTGCGATCCACTTGTGATACACCTCAATCCAGGTGACAATGCGTAATTCAATTCGCTTTGGGTTTGAAAAAAATAATGCGCATTCGTGTGAACAAAACCAATGCATTCGATGCCTCGATACGAAACTTAACACTCTCGCACACTTGCACGTGTAATTCTTTAGTTTCTTTATAGTTTCGTTCACCCTATATCCATTATCTATTTCTCTACTCATAGCCTCGCACTGGTTTCCATACGTGAAGAAACGTATTCTCATCATTGACCAGAGGCAGTTTGAGCTGTCTCCTATAGAGGTATGAGATCATGTCATGATGATTGTAGTATATGTTTACTGGTGTGTGTGTTTGTGATAGGTCGCTATTGAAGCGATGGAGAAGAAGAGAGGTGATCTGGTAATGGAGGTGAGGAGAGAGCCACCTGACCTGGTCAAGCTACAGCTATTGCTACAAGGAAGCATCAGTACACAGGTACAGACAATCTTTAGACTGCCTTAGTACAGAATGCATAGGCAACGAAGCATAAATACAACTGAAATATACACTTGAGTTTCTAAGCTGTTTTATAAAATTAAATTTTAGTGTTCACTAAAGATAATAATGAACTGTGTTTTGACGTTATGAACTGCTTGTCACTATCAGGTCAATCAGGGAGTGCAGGAGTATGCTAATGTGTTCCTCAAGGACAGTATCACTGACACACGGCAACAGAAACATCACGAGCAACATATTGAACAACTCAAGAAACTGTTTAGGTACGTACAGTACCGGTACCATGATCCATGCTCACATTAGTTGCTGTCTAACTAACAGTACATTAGCATGTTTTCATGGTAAGTTTACTCCAACCTATACCAAATTATATTCTCAATTTGAAACCAGGCAAATGATTTTTACAGGCTGCACATCAGATTGTCTTGCACAGTAAATTTCATTTCTGAAAATGTGTGATAGTTATACAATAGCGTAGGTCTAGAAATGATGAATACACATTTGATGTGACAACCATTCAAATATTAACCTGTTGTCTCTATGGTGTAGGATGTTCATGCAGGTGTGTCAAGAGGCTCTGGATATCCACGGCTCTCTTATCAATGAGGAGCAATACTTGTGGCAAGAAGAGCTGAAGGGAAAGTTCCGTCACATGCAAGTCCAGCTCTCTCCTCTACTATCACTACGCCAGAAGGTAGACAACTAGCTAGAGTTACTACAAACTGACACTTTGCTACCACTGACAGCTACATGTAGTTTACGCTATCTCTTAGCATGCATGCTCTATCTCAGTCTACCACTCCATTTTCTTCTTCTCTCTGTGCAGAAGGTGAACTCATCCACTAGTACATCATCACTATCCACCTCGGGTCATTCTGCTGCTGATGTGAGGAGGAGCCCAAAATAGACTGAATCCCAATCCACTTACCATTATAGCCGACGTATTATAACACTTCAAAACAGTATCTATTGTCATGATTTTTTAATCGCAAATTAATTTTTATTGTACTTCTTTAATAATATTTTGTCATTTTATTAATTTGTATAATACTGAGGCGTAAAGAAAGTGTCACAAAAATAGGCGGACACAAAATTGTACATTTTGATGCTAATTGAGTATTGATACAGAATAACCAATAACTTATAGAGCATCGTTGGCAGTCACATACCTAAATGTTTCAGCCAAAATTTGTCTCAATGCTGTCAACAGCTACAGATTTCCTATGCAACAACTTGCTGACCTAACAAATTCACACTCCACAAAAAAATGTGATAGTTAAATACAGGTAGAAGTTTCAAGCATGCAAACACTACTACATGTACAAATCTTCACTACTCTCATGCATGATAATAAGCTGTAGTGTAAAATGGTGACAATTTCTTGAAAGTGTATCTGCTGCCTGTTCATGATCATGGCATCCCCATCTGTCCATCCCACAAACAGTGCAGGACTGCAGGTCTAAATTTTTAACATTAAATAACTCAGCCTGAGTCAACTTGTGCATGTTGTAGTTACTTATCTATGCACAGATGTGGATGACAGATCTAGGCCTGCATGTTATAGTTCAAATTTCAAACATTCAAGTAGTGTACACAACAGAGGCAGGGGTGTATATGTGAAGAACAGCACTTTGCTTGCTCGGTATCGCTTTGAAGCATTTCCATTCCAAGTAAGCTCCGTCCAATAGCATAGAGGCTAGCTGTGCAGGTTCTTCTTCAGGGTGCTCTCTGCAGTGTACGATAGCATCTCTTCTGCTGGAAAGTCATCATAATAAAATTATTATTATAATCATAATCATTTTTATGCCTGAAGTTGCCCTGAACAGTAAAATTTACTTTTGACGTCATTAGTTTTGATAGATCACGTGTGATCTGTAAAGATGACCGAAGCGCTCAAAGATCTGAATCGGCAGCTGACTTGTCCTTTCTGCGCGAACCGCTACACTCAGCCCAGGACACTACCTTGCCTCCACTCCTATTGCCACAATTGTCTTGCTGGTTTTCCCGTGGATGACCAAGCATGTTTCTCTTGTCCAGTATGCCGCCAGACTACTCACAGCAACCCGACGAAGGAGTGAGTGGATTCCAGCCTGCCTTCTTCATTAATAACCTACTGGAGTTCCATCAAGTGCTGGTGAAGATGACCGAGTCCCGGCACAACAGCTGTGAAAATTGCCACAAAGAACAGGCTGCTAGATACTGTAAACAGTGCTCCATGCTTCTTTGCCAGTCGTGTATCGATACTCACAACAAGTGGGGGAACTTTACCAGCCACCAAATCCTGGGTGTAGAGGATATGGCAGCCGCTGCTACTAAATGTGTTCCTCTCAAGGAGCAGCCCGCCATGGAGTGTGATGTCCATAAAGCCGAGCCATTGAAGATGTATTGCGAGACATGTGACAAACTAGTTTGCCAATTTTGTATTTACAAGGACCACCGAGACCACAGGTGTGACACCATCACCGACGCCTTTCCTAGACATCAACAGCAGATTCTCGATAGCCTTGAACAAGTCAAAGAGAACCTAACCGCTGTTTCAACTGCTATACAAGACCTGGAAACAAAGGAAGGCTTCTTGGAGCAAGTTAAAGCTATGAGAAGAGAGATTGAGATCACAGTTCAGCATCTGATACAGCTACTGCAAGAGTCAGAGAAACAGCTGATGAAGGAGCTGGATCAAGTAACTGATGCCTACATCAAGAAGGTAACTGCTCGCAAGAAGGAAGTAGACATTACCATTGCCCAGCTGAATGGATGTGAAGACTTTGCTGAAGAGGAGCTTAGAATTGGGAGCCAGCAGGAGATATTCGCAATGAAGGGACAGATGGTAGAGCGTATGAGAGCTGTTTGCTCAAAGGTCGAAGAAAATAACCCACTCCGACCTCTAGAGGAGATGAGTGTGAGGTTTGCAAAGAGAAATAATATCGTGGACTTATGTCGCAGTCTGGGTAGTGTGGTTAGGTATGGCCGATTCAAGACAACTGGCAACAAAACAACTTTTGATCTTTGCAATGCCAGTTCAAATTCTCCTATCTCTTCTGATCTTGTCTCATGTAAGCTTTCTCCGGTAGTTGACTCGACAGTGGTTTTCTCATGTGCTGTACACCAAGATGCTCCTTGTAGTTTTGAGGCTCACTATTCTCCCCCGACTGTTGGTCCCCACCAGTTGATGGTACAGGTGGGAGGAACTGATATTCTTGATACACCTCTGACTGTAGACGTAATTCCCAGAAAGCAAAGGGAAATGTTCCATAATCTGTCAAATCCTGCGGGAGTAGCTGTCTGGAGGGGTCACCTTTTTGTGGCAGAAAGTGACACCTCATGTGTAACTATTTTTAATATTGCTGGTGAACAAAGGCTCGGTAGTTATGGCCAGACAGGTACTGGACCAACAGAATTTAACTGTCCCGAAGGAATGACTCCCATGCACGATGGCCGTATTGTTATAACTGATAGTGATAATCATCGCTTACAAGTTTTGACACCCAGTGGTACTATCCAAACTACCATTGGGTCTGATGGATCTCAGTTCAAGCGTCCAATAGATGTCGCTGTTCATTGCAATGAAAGAGTCTTTGTCACTGAGTATATCAATCATTGTGTCCAAGTCCTCAATGCTGACTTCAGCTACTCACACCGCTTTGGTAGCAATGGAGATCAACCGGGTCAATTCAATGGTCCAATAGGCATAGCCATTGATAGTTATGGCAAGATCTATGTCGCTGACAGCAACAATAACAGAATTCAAAAGTTCAACTGCGAGGGTGAGCTATTGGCTGTCTTTGCTAATAAGGAAGGAGATGATCGATTGAAAGATCCTTGTGGGTTATGTTTCGATCGCAATGACATACTCTACGTTACTGAACGAGCCAATAAGACAGTTTGTATGTTCAGCAGTGAAGGACAGTTTCTGGGATACATTGGAGAGAGTGATGGCTCTAGTTTCCAACGTCCTATCTTTATCGCATGTGATGAAACAGGTCTAGTGTACATCAGTGGTGATGGAAAAGTGGTCTCTTACTAACTTACTCTCTTGCTAATGACACATTGTATTTACTGCTACATGTTCGCTGTATATTACCATGCAAGCAAAAATAATGTTTTTTACTGAGCAGAGCTCTCAATTTAAGAATAGTCTCATCATTGACCAGCAGCAGTATGAGCTGTCTCCTATATAGAGGTATGAGAATGATTGTAGTATACCAATCCACAACCGTACAGCTTATTGCAGCAAACTTGACTCTCAGTTTTGACAAACAGACTACAAGGGACTCATATTTGTGATTAACACCACACCTCTCCCTGTACATGCTAGTATAGGGAGAGGCCAGAGGTGTTGACCACAAATTAACATTCCCGGCCTTGTAGTCTGTCAAGACCGAGTCAAGTTTGCTGCAATCAAGATCAGCGTAGTTTTACTGGTTTGTGATAGGTCGCTATAGAAGCGACCTATCCACAAGTTCATCATTACTATCCACCTCGGGTCACTCTGCTGCCGATGTGAGGAGGAACCCAAATAGACTGAATCCCAATCCACTTGCCGACGTATTATAACACTTCATTAAATTATTTTTATTGTTAATTTTATAATTAATTTAATTTGTGATAAAATATTTTTAAAATTATACTGAGGCGTAAAGAAAGTGTCACAAAATAGGCGGACACAAAATTGTGATGCTAATTTTTTAGTATTGATACGGAATAACTTATAGAGCATCGTTGGCAGTCACATACCTATAGCTAACAGCTAAAACCTGGTTCAGTGACAGTCAATGCTATAGATTTCCTATGCAACAACTTGCTGACCTAACAAATTCACACTCCGCAAAAATAAGTGATAATAATAATATTTGTAAAATTGTTACATACAGGTAGAAGTTTCAAGTATGTATACAGTACTAATATGCTCTCATTTCCTTGCCTGTTGCAATGGTGTACACATCTTCACTACTCTCACGCATGATTATAAGCTGTAGTGTAAATGGTGACAAATTCTTGAAAGTGTGTCTGTTGCCTGTTCATGGCATTCACAAACAGTGCAGGTCTAAATTTCTGACACTAAATAACTCAGCCTGGATCAACCTGTGCATGTAGTAGTTACTTATCTATGCACAGATGTGGATGACAGATCTAGGCAAGTTCTAATTGCAAACAAGTAGTATACACAACAGAGGCAGGAGTGTATGTGTGAAGAATAGCACTTTGCTTGCTCGGTATCGCTTATTCTTTACTAGTTTTGAAGCATTTCCATCCCAAGTAAGCTCCCTCTTGGGATGGAAATAGCATAGAGGCTAGCTGTGCAGGTCCTTCTGCAGGGTGCTCTCTACAATGTACGATAGCACGAATATAATCTCTTCTGCTGGATAGTACAGGTCATTGTGACATATTGAAACAGGAAAGGGAGTGATGATGGAAGACAGTACATAGCTGCCTAGCAGACGACATGTGCGGCCATCAGAGAAAGGATGAAGAGATACCAGATGATAGAGCAACTAGGCAGCACACTTGAGCACATACTCCGCTCTCTGATGAGGGTCCTGTTGCTGTTTGAGACCATTCATATGGATATTATGCCGATCAATAATACAGTAGAATTGATCTTCCAACTGCGACTGCATCATAGATGATACAGTTTACATCATGAATTCAGTAACTTTAGCAGTTTTGGTACTCAACATATTCATCTTGCATTTATTACATCTATATGCTATTGTGCAACAACCACATGCGATACACTCACACCTATTTCAAGAAGTCAACATAATTATGACGATCTTGTGATTGAGTGTGAAGATAGCTAGTTTGGGTGAGATTCAAGTGGTTCTAGCTGGCCTGCGCTACTCAAGTACAATATGGAGATTCCAAGGGAAAGGGAAAGAACCATGCATATCACCAGACAAAATCCAAGCCTCCACTCCAGGTGCTAGCTAGCTGATGTTGAATACCAAGCAGGAGTGGATTCTGTACCTGTGAGCGTTTCTCACGGTATTGTCTGCTGGTCCAACATCTAATCTTGGTCCCTACTATGTTACCTCTCTCATGTACCAGAATGTGCTCATGCAGTCAAAGTCTGCTAAAACTAACCCCCCTTACTTGGACCAATACTTGTCCATGCACCATGAAGTCAAAAACATTTCATGCCTTCTATTATCTAGCATCGACTTTAGTTCGATTGAAACCATGCTTGAAGAAGATTAAAGCATTTGGTACTGATGGTGAATCTGAATTAATCAGGGCTTTTCAATGTGCATTTCCAGATGCTGGACATGCACCTATAAGATGTACCAATCACCTTAGGCGGCAAAATTTCAAAGATAAGCTGAATGTCTTAAACATGCAAGGAGCATGTATACTGGCTGATATATTAATTTTGGTGGTGCACAATTTGGATCCACTTTGACAAAAGCCTTGCAAGTGAAGAAGAGTTTATAGTCAATTGAATTCTTTGGAAAAAAGGGGAACAACTTGGAAATGAGTTCAAGTCCTCACTTGGAGGAGCGTCGATTCCACACCTGATTTGTGAATTACAGGTGTTTTTGGACCACACAATTTTTCTTTTGTGAAAGAGCTTGGATGAAGAATTACTTGACAGTTGGGGAACGCTAATGCAACCTCATATCTTAAGCAGCACTTATCGATGGCTATTCAACAAGGAAACGCTCTCTCTGTCTTAGGTACTTGTAATGTGTTTTTATTGTTTGTTTTTGTGTGCTTTAGTTAGTTCTTTTTGTATAGTTTAGTAGTTTTTTCTTCATTTACATCTCAGTGAAGTAGTTAGTCTTTAACTAATGTTTAAAAAATTTGATGTAGGATCGACAATTTTGTATACACATGCAAGCCTGCTTAGTTTATCCCAAAGAAAAATATATACTTTTCGCTTTGAAAGTTCACTTTATATAAACAGTAATTCATTATTATAGTCAAAACACAACATGCAAGCACGTTCTCCACAGCATTATTACGTACACATAGTCAACTAGTACGTATGATGTGCAAAGATATTGTTTATTACTTCATTTGCGTGTCTGTCTAAGATGTTTCGCTTTATTGTAATTGGTGTTCTGCTTGCTTGTTCCTCAAATGCTGCAGGTCAGTTCTGCGAGTACTTAACTACCATTCTAGTAATCTTAATAATAATATACTGCTATTTACAGTCAACTTGACTACATCAGCTGATAGTCTGTGTCCTGGAGATGGAGTGGTGTTCACATGTGTTACTGACACTGGACGACTGATATGGGATTTATGTCCCACTTTGAGACAATTTTACTACAATACTAATCAACTAAATATTCTAATTACAAAAGACATCTTCACACTGGTACTACAAAATATCACAGGAAACACCTTTCAGTCAACTGCTTCTGCAATGCATGTCCCACTGAATTATAGTGAACGAAATATAACATGTGAAGATGCCACTAATAGCAAGACCAGTTTTAAGATTGTACTAAGTTAGGGTCAAATAGGATTAGAAAATGCTATTGTTATAATGGTTACTTTTTAGAACCTCCACCATCTTCACCACTCAATCTGACGGTCACCTCTTCCACCCTGTCCTCTGTGACCGTCAACTGGGTAGCTCCACTGGACACACCCCTCTGTGTAGACAGCTACACTGTCACTGTTAGGAACTCTTCTCAAGTGATGGTCTACAACACCACTGACAACAGGAGCTCACTGAGCATCACTGATCTGACATCAGATGGTGAGTACTCAGTGACTGTGGCTGGTAGAGATGGAGCAGGACGACTTGGACAACAGAGTGAGGAACTGATCATCAGTTCAACGGTATGTCCAGGTCGGTAAAAATGTTTAATGAAGCTCTTTATAATTATGTTTTTAATTTTGTTAGTTAATGTTTCATTTTCATTTGGCTCTTTCAACTTGATTTATGCTGTACACATTCAATGGAAGGTACATGCATCATACAATTAATGTTAATGTCAATTTCATATGCGATTTGCTTGTTTATTTAAGCTTGCCTGCAAATCTCAACAGGGCATGTGCAGATATCAGATTACCCACAATGTGAGTTCAGATCAGTCTCCAATAACAACCAGCAAAAACAGTGTTACACTGTATGGAGTGAGACCAGGAGAGACATATATTGTGAATATTATGATTCTCTATCCAAAACAAATATGCAAGTCATCACCATCTTGTGGTCAGTTTGTTCTCTTCAGAGGTCAGTAGTACATGTAATTCTAGCAACAACATAACAGTTCTAAGAGTTGAAAATTTAGTTCCTGTAGAATTATCAAACCAGACGAACAACACAGTAACTATAGATACAGCAAGCATGCCTGTTTGGGTGGTTCCTATGACAGCATTACCATGGTTACTACTGATGGTAGTCATCCTCAGTGTAATGCTGTACATAATCATCATAATTGGTAAGTTATTATAAGATGCATGAATAAGAATGAGATTAAACTACTTTTTCATGCAATCCTTAAATTCCAGTCAAAAGAAGCAAAAGGTTTAAATAAAAATGCTATTACTTTTTGATAATTTTCTAATAGTAGGAAAAGTGCTGCAAATCCGCATTTTCTAAATCAGGTGACCATAATGTTATAGTGTACTTTGTGCATGTCATTTTATAGGGGAGTTGTGATAATGTACCACAAGCTACTGCAACTTACTATGAAGAGTTTGGAAATGTTGAAAGAGATGCTTTCACTATGAAAGACAATCCATCATATGCACCATCTTCAGTATCAACATGCTAATACTGTAATCATCCTTGCTTAACTTAAAGTGTGTATCAAATATCTGATTCATCTTACACTTGATTCTGTACAGAGTCAGTGAATGTTTTGACAACCCAAATATAATTTGTTATGGTAATGTTTTGTCATGTGCCTTCATTCAGTAACTAGTCTTGTATGAATGCTTTCAAGTTAGAATGCTTGACAGCTGCTACAGAGTACTGCAATGATGGTTTTAAGCTTAGCATTATTTCACTTAATTGTATAGTCTTGGCTGGACTGTTCAGCCCTACTACCGTGCACTACTGCATGTGACTATAACAATAGTTACCAGAAATTCCCATAACACCACACATATTATTATTCAGTTTACTCAATAGGAATACAGTAATCTTTTCTGATCAATAGTGAATTGCTCAGTAGAAAACATTTGAACCGATTAGAGTGAAGTATCAGACGGTACAATGTCTTGTTTGTTATGCCCGATTACTTAGTTCTATATCATCAGTAGTTGTCCATTAAATGCAGCAGGTTAGTAAATCAAACAAAATTTGCCTCACTGTTATTGGTTGTGTGTGTTAATAATCATCGTGGCCTAAATGCACAGTTACACATATTCGATACCTCCGACACCATAATACGGAAGAGGTACACATGTAGGGTTGTAGTTACTGCAAGGGACACTCCCCAGTGCCAGTCTCCCGTACACATGGGGCAACAACTCTCTCTCCACCACAGAGAGCCCACTGCCATCTTATAGGCAGGACACCACAAACAACCTAATCTCCCACACCACAAGTGGGGCCACTACACATAAAACAACAGGGGGAGTGTATGCCGACCCACGGCACCGATCATGCCCAAAACACTGAGCTCATCAGCTGATAATCTGTGTCCTGGAGATGGAGTGGTGTTCACATGTGTTACTGACAATGGAAAACTGATTTGAGATATCAATGATGATATTACTTGAACATAATTTATTACTCTCCAGCACAATTTAACGAGACTGTCACAGCAGAAATATTTGATTTTGCAATTATGTATCACTCTACTCTTACTGCAGTTTATGTTCCAATCACATACAATGGTACATCAGTAACATGCAAAGGAGTGTGCTTAGTACACTATGCACATGCAAACTACGCTACCACAAATGCATGGTATTTGCATGTGTATGTTCTATCCTATAGTCTATCACTCTGTTATGCAGAAGGTGACCTTATCCACTAGTTCAATGTGAGGAGGAGCCTCAGAATCCCAATCCAGTAAGTATCCACTTACCATTGTAACAGACTCTCTGACTCTCAGTATTGCTTTGTCATATCATGGACAGACTCTCTGACTCACTATATTGTTATACAATTATACTCATTACATTGTTCTATCTGTTACCTCAGTACAGCACCATTATCATTACCAATACCATTACCATTGCCTATATGTTGTTGAGTCTATTTTTCATAAGACTGTTGAGATTCTGAACTATACCTGCTCTGTCAATCTACGTGTTACATCATTATAGCCGACATGCCGTGGAACACTTCATAACAGTATCTATTGTTATGATTTTTAATATTTAATTCAGTTGTATAAGTAGTAGTATCTGGACTCTATAAGATGTTAGAATGTAGTGAAGCTCCAATACCTCACAATCTAGCCAAGTTTTATGCTGACCCTCCTCAGCTGAGGTTCGGACCATGATAAATTAAAGCTGCTCACTCGTTCTATAGTGGGAAGATATACTACAGTTCCTTGAAACTTACTGGAATAAAATTTATCATTAATGTGCTACTTATTACCCTTCTTGTGTTTACTGTGCCGGAATAGTGTGCAACTGCTATTCTCATCAGATGATGCATGGAGGACTGCACAAAGCTTTCACGAAGTTATGAAGATCAGCGTACCTACTTCAGAGTATCCATGTAAGCATCTTACTTTCTCTTGCTATCTTTCACACCATGCAACCAACACAGCTTCTGGTTTAAAGCACATATAACATGTGTACATAAGATGGACTATAATAGCTAGTATCTGTGTTGCTGTTTAGTCTTGCTGCCTGTTCCATCTTTGTAGTCCAGTCCACTGATTAAGGCACCCACACATGAAAGTATAAATAACTCATTTTCACACGTGAGTATATAGCTACCATCTTAATTCGCGGTCAGCCTAAACATAATTATTTTCCATAAGACACTAGCATCTTGTTACAATGACATTAGAAGGAAACCAAAATAGTATAATCTGTGTGTGTGTGCATGAACACAACATTAAATTTATTAGTCTAGTACAAAAAACTGTGTTCATCGACCAAGAATAGCTGTTATTAAAGTATCTTTATCTCGCTTACATTTAATAAAAATAGGTATATTAAAATGTGATGATATTAAAATGTGATGTAGGGATGTTAAATGTGATGTATAGGGATGGTTAAATGTGATGTAGGGATAGTTAAATGTGATGTATAGGGATGGTTAAATGTGATGTATAGGGATGGTTAAATGTGATGTAGGGATAGTTAAATGTGATGTAAGGGATGGTTAAATGTGATGTAGGGATAGTTAAATGTGGTTGGTGGTTAATTCTTAATGACAAGTTTCATAACATTAATTGAAGACATTAGTTTTAACTAATAATATTATGATCCCAGAGTAATGTATGCCACAGCAATAAAAAATAGGCTAGAAATATAGTTAATGATGTCCAAGTCAGGAGAAGGGTTGCATACAGAAGAAAGAACGAATCATTCGTGAATCGTTGGTTGATTGCGACAGATTCGACTAAAATTAATTGGGTCAAGTAATTCATTCTTGAGACCACTGAAAGCAACTTTGACGAGTGTCGTGTTTTTATGTAGAGCTTCGACAAAACTTTTTATCATTGAGCGGTTATTTCTAAATTTCATTGTCAGCGCTGAGAGGGTATTGTTTATTATCACCAGTCGGTTAAGGTGATCAATCGTAACACTGTCTAAAGTGATGGTTTCTTCAGACAAGTACAGCTCTTTCAGTGTAGAATTAGTCAGAAGAGCATCGCAAAGCTTTCTAACTGCAGCAAGATTGACCCCATTATATTGCAGTTTGAGAACATGCAGTCCACTTCTTTCAGCTAGAGCAAAAGCGATTGCTTCTATGACCATATATGGCAAGCAGGTGTCATTCAGGTGGAGTTTTTTCAGAGTGTGATTGTTGGTAAGGGATCCCTGAATAACATTTGAAAGTATTTCGTCATCTCCTGCCCCCAGCAAATTGTGATTCAGGAAAAGTTCCTCCAAAGTAGAGTTGTCATGCAGCGCAGCAAAAATGCCGATGGCAGTAGCTGGACCCAGTTGGTTGTTAGACAAGTCTAGAATCTTCAGTGTGGTGCTGCACTCTAGCAGAGTAGAGATACAGTGCTCATCTTTGTCTCCAAGTTGGCATTTTTGTAGCACAAGTTTATGCAGGGCTGTGGAACTGTTGGTAGCCACGGACAGCAAAACAGCTTCAAGGTCAACATGACTCTTTACAAGCTTCAAGTCTGTGAGTGTGTTGTTGCAGCTCAGGGAGTTAGCTAATGCACTAGCTGTGGTCTGATTCATACCACAGTTTTCCATTGAAAAGGTCTTTAGAGTGGTATTTGTTGTCAGCATAAGCTGCAAAGAAGCATCTGCCATTGGATCATTAAAGAGTGGTTCGCTGCATTTAAGTTCAAGTAGCTCTACTGAAGTGCTTGATCCTATCGCTGTAAACAGTGATTGTACACCTGTGGTACCAAGGTTTGCTTTATATCTGCTAGATGTTGAGAAACAGGGTGATCTCTCCAGAAGCCGAATTTCTTTTAACTTGCTAGAGATAATAGAGTTAGATAAGGTATCAACGAAAGGCTTGCTATACAATGAAAAGTCAAAGTCTAGACACATGGGCTCTTCCCGACTAGCAAGCAACTCAGCCAAAGCACTCCCACATTTCTCGTCAAATTGCTCAGGACCACTGGATAGCACGGCATTAAGTTTGAGACTTGCAATTTTTCGGTTGCAGGAAAGAGTAGAGAAAACTACTTGCAGTGCAGATAAGAAATCTGTTACAACAGATGGAAAGGCTGCCTTATCAGGAAGATATGGATCTCTTAATGTAAGATGCACCGAGGAGAGATTTGGCATCATAATGATACTAGAGCAGAACATACTAGCTAATAGAGGGGAAGCTGGTACGTCAATCTTCAGAAAAGAAGTGCACTTGAATACTGGATTAGATACGAATGGCTGAACCTCGCTGATGGAAGATTTACTCGTTCTCAAGTGCAGTCTATTAATTTCCACCCTTGGTTCGCTTGTGGAAATACTCTTAGTGAGAAGTGCTAGCTTCTGCCGTGTGAGGTCAGCGTCATAAAAATTTAGACTCTTAATTGACATGCACACGTGACCCAAAAACTTTCCAACTACTGTAACATCAAACAAACTAAGATCATCACGAATAAAAAGTAGTTCCACAAAGTTTGGTAGAACTTCTTGACCAATTGCTTCATAAAACAATGTGTTGTTTGCCTCAAACAGCATGTGGCAGAGAAAAAGGAATCGCTCAGGGTTACGCTCATTAATTGAAGTTGCAAATAAGAAGCGCAGAACATCTTTTATGTTTTCAAGGTGGCTAAGTCCGAAGAGGAAGTAAAACATTTTGTAAAACCGGGTTTCATTGAGATGATCAATTACAAACCTGGTCTGGATTTCAGCAGGTCTATTAGAGAGTGCCTCGGCAGCGAGAAATTCTTGTATAGTAAGGTGAAGGAATTGGTACTTCGTTTCTACCCCAGTTTCAACAAAAGATTTGTTTGCTGTTACAATGCCGAGGGTATTTGAGCCTGTAGAGAGTTTTAAGTGACATTCTTCAAGTTCTGCTTTAGAAAAGACCATCTTTTCATTCAAAAGCCCATTGTAGGCAAGCTCACAAAGAGCCTGGTACATATCCTTGACTGGTAGAGGGAGGTCATCTCTGCTTCTGAGCTCCATTATAGGTTCTACGCTAGTGTCATAGCTCATCAGATAGCGCAAGAGTGCATTGATGACAAAAAAACTGTATATCCCAGTGAGTGTGTCTGGGAGCTCTAGGCGAGTTTTGTAGATGTACAGAATTATGGAAAGATTCATTGGCACATAGCAAAGAGTCTTGAGATTACTTTGTATGGCAAGTTTCTCAAGGAGGGATTCCGCAGCGTTGGGAATGTCCTTGAGCTGCTGTCTTATACACTCATCAACTTGCTGCACTGTAAGCCCCAAGATCTCCACATTGCGGTTGGTGACATCAGGCTTTCTGAGCCACTGAGATGCATATGGCCGAGAAGTGATGACGACAGAACAGAGAGGAAGAACCTTACAAAGAATGATGCGGCACAGAAGGGAAGCTTTCCCTTTCTGCTGTGGCGAAAGCTCATCCCAGCCATCAAACAGGAACAAAACTCCCTTACCATCGCTGTCCTCAAGCTCATCAGCAATTCGTTTTCTTAAATCCAAGGATCCATAGGAAAAGAGATCTTCTATCCCCGTGGCTCTTGATACATGGTCGTCACAAAGGGATACATAGACCATCAACTTGAAGTCAGTAAAGGCCTTACCCAGTGCCCACTCTTTGCAAGCCTTTTGGCAAACTGTGGTCTTACCCACTCCAGGAGCACCGTCTAGAAGAATTTTTAGACTCTTTTCATTTGACAGGTTAGACATATTTTCGTTTTGTACCATGATAAGAGGTTGGGACATAATTTCGTGGGTTACATCTAGTTGAGAAGTGATGTTTTTGAGAAGACGGTCTACTTGTTTCACACGATCAGTTGAAGAAGGAAGACCTTCAAGGATACTATGAAAACTTTGGTCGATTGAACCTTTTAGAAAATTTCGTCGTAATTGCAAGCTTCCTCCCTGAAGAACGCTCTCAGGTTTGAAAAGGTGTTCGAGAGTGATTGACTCTTTTTCAAAATACAAATCATCAACCGTGCCATGCAACGTAGACTTTGCAAATTCATCCATTTCATCTGGTCGTATGATATTTTTGTGGTTAATGAGAGCCAGATTGATGTACTGGTCACTCACCCTTGGTGGCCATTCATCTGTCTTCTCAAAGACATACTTACTGTACACGTTCTTCAGACGTAGAGCATATTTGTCAATGGCAGGTGTGTGGTCCGTTAAACCTGAACAGATGAAATTGAAGAAAGAAATTAAATAATTTATTTCATGATCAATATCAGTAATAACAAGAGTTCATTACCTAAGAGTATGCAACCATCAATATACAGCGTTTGACATTTTCTATGTCACAAGTTTACACAACCCAGCCAACCTCAGTGATGATAGCATTACCACAGATTATGAATATTATTAAGATGGCAGATTACCAGAATCATGACCTTAGCATGTAGCTTTATTTTCTAGCCATGGGTATTTGTACAGACGGACTAGCAGAGTGCAGTTTGCTTGTCTATCAATAGACTTCGATCATGTCAAGTTTCAGCCGCGCAGCGTTAGCCATAGCGGAAAGACGAGCCTGCCCAGTGGCGACTATGAACAATCGATTGGGGAGATTTTTCTTAAGTTGTGTGAACCGTACGAAGCTAAAACTGCTCCAGCAAGCTCTCCTGCCATCTGTGCAGAATCCGTTGCATGGATTTCGCCGAGCGATGCTCGTACACGATATTACAGCTGTATGCTGCAGGCAGCACCGCAGTAAAATCAATTAGTATCATCGCTGATATGGTCGAAGTCTATCGATAGACAAGCAAACTGCACTCTGCAAGTCAGTCTGTACAAATACCCATGGCTAGAAAATAAAGATACTTGCTAAAGTCATGAATATCATTAATTCTGGTAACCCACCACCTTAAGGTGGCGGGATACCATTTTAATGAGATTCATGACTTTGCAAGTGGCTATTTCTTTTTAAGCCAAGTCTATCTGTGCAGACGGAGTTGCAGTGTGCGCTTTGTTTGTCTATAGATAGGCATCGATAATAGCAAGTTTCAGCCACGTAGTGTTCGCCATCACGGAACGACGAGCTCGCCTGTGAAGACTAAACACGATCGAGTTTTTACAATTTTTCTTTAGTTGTGTGAAAAGTACGAAGCTAAAACTGCTCATGCAAGCTCATCTTCCATTCGTGGAGGAATCTGTGTATCGATTTCGCCGAGCAATGCTCGTACGCGATACTGCAGCTACGTACTGCTAGACAGTACAGAGTACGCAGCTGTAGTATCGCGTACGAGCATTGCTCGGCGAAATCGATACACAGATTCCTCCACGAATGGAAGATGAGCTTGCATGAGCAGTTTTAGCTTCGTACTTTTCACACAACTAAAGAAAAATTGTAAAAACTCGATCGTGTTTAGTCTTCACAGGCGAGCTCGTCGTTCCGTGATGGCGAACACTACGTGGCTGAAACTTGCTATTATCGATGCCTATCTATAGACAAACAAAGCGCACACTGCAACTCTGTCTGCACAGATAGACTTGGCTTAAAAAGAAATAGCCACTTGCAAAGTCATGAATCTCATTAAAATGGTATCCCGCCACCTTAACATGGCTACTTGTGTGTGAAAAGGAGAAATCGCACATATCTTTACTGTTATACATTTCTACTGCATTTTAACTAAAAGTGAATCTGAAGTGTAAGCGCTTGTAGGAAGTTTATGAAAGTTGCAATGACTGCTCGCTTGACGGCAAAAATCGAGATGGTGGCAACCCTCAGAGAGCCACAAAAATAAATGAACAATATGAAATAACACTTTATAGTTAGTTTATCGCTTCAGGAAATTACTCGCCAATCCCTTCGTAATGTTGCTGTGTACCTCCATAGATAAATACCCCATGTACAGGATTGATTATTGCTCACTGAGCAAATGCCCTAATAGATTTCCATGCAAGCTGTCATCGTTCGGATTAATAGCGCCTATGCAGGTCTGAACCTCCAGTTAGATTGCCAGATATTTCCAGCACCCAGGGACAATTTCACTGGAGAGGAGCTTATAGAACGTTGATAGATAAGCCAGCGATTGTTTGGCAGTGCGTTAAATTGTGCTGGAGGCTTCTTTGCAGCAGAATTGTCCAAGTTGCCAATTTTACAACTTAGTATGGGACTAGAAGTCTCTTAGGAAGACAGCTATCTATGTAAAAACACTGCTCGGAACAATGTGGCATCGGTGTGATAGGATACCACCCACATTAGCTGTTTGAACGCAGTTTGAGGAGTGTTTTGCTTGGTTTTATGGGATGGCCGCGGTCGTAGATAAGCCGTTTTCATGGGACTGTAACTGTCTAAGTATAATTTCGTGCTCGGTTTTGCTTATACAGTTGGAAAGCCTGGTTCTTTGCACATTCGGAAGCAGTAGTATGATGGGTATAGCTATCTTAGTTTCGGAGTACTGCAAGCATAAACATGGTCAAGTACACGTCACGGGTTTGTAGATGTTTGACAAAAATTGACGACGTAGACAAGGACTATCAAGTTCAGCCCGAACACTAAGTGGCCGCGGTGATGTGCAAAAATTCCCTAGTTACCAATCCTGAACATTGGGTGTTATTGTACCTCCAAGCGCAAAGATGTCAAGCTGACGATCGTCCAAGGAGAGATTTTTGGCTAATAGTTTTGTGATTGCAGACTACATTAGCGCTTATAATAAAGGGCATGCATGGTCCTTTGAATGTCATACAACTTTCAAGAGTGATGGAGGAGTTGCCCAAGCAATGATGGCCGGATCAATTGCAGCTCAGGTGGCATTTAAAATAAGGCAAAAAAGAGAATGTTTGCGGATTCAACAACAGCGGTTTAGGTGTTTACACTACTCCATTTTTGCCAGCGGAAGTCAATTAGGGGAATGTAGGCGTGCCATTTTTAGGAGAGCACACTGGTACTCATGAACCAACGCATTAAACGTTTTTCTTGATATCAGAAGTCTTACAAGCATTCATGGCAAGTATAAAAGACCAATAAAAGCTCACATCAAAAGCTTTATTCCGTTTCTGAGTGCTAGTTCACATGTGTTTTGTATGTTCCGTTTTCAAAGTTTCCACTTCAGTTTGCGAATTCAGAAATTTGCGTTTTTACAGTAAATTTTATCATTTTAGTGTAAACGAGAAGCCAAAACAGAAAAAATTTTGTGTTTTCTAACAAAAATGCTTTAATGTAAACGCTGCCTAAGTCTAAGATAATCAAGTTGTTTTAGACATTCATAATGTGCAAGCCGCTAATGTAGGGATACTTGGCAAATTTAGGCATCATTCCATTACTTTTGCAAGCATCATCCAATCTTGTCCCTTCCTTTCTCAAGCCTTGTTCCTTAAGTGTCATTCCTACACAGACTTTTAGTTTTTTTATTACAATCTAAAGATTTGGCGCCTCCTATTTTTCGGCAGCTTGTCACTGAAATGCATAATAACCTCCAAATTTTGGCAAGCATTCTTTATCCAAGAGCCCAACATGAAAAGTCCTGTACTTAATGAAAGATAGTTAAAAACATGTGCTCATTGCCACACCTCCAATTCTGTCACAATTATCTCCAAATATTAGGCAAGCAAATCTGAAATTATTCATTTTGAGCCGATTTTTAGAAGGAAAAAAACGGTTTTACTTCAGGTGGCACTTCACCGGAAACAGGAAGTAGTTAATAATATTCATACTTTATGCAGCTACCCTTTCTTTTTTCCACAATACTTTCAGTTATAGAATTCTTGTGTGTGATGCACAGTCACCTAGTGGTCTCCTCTTATTATTCCAAGTTTGAGTGCTGTTGCATAAACAGCATTAGCGGGACGAACGACGCCTGCTGGCGAGCGTTAGGTACACTATGTGCGACAGCGACACAAGACAGATATTACACGGAAGATATAGCTTACTTCGCTAAAATCAATGCAAATGTCTATGGCCCGATGTCTAAAAGACTCAATTCAGCTAGCAACAGCAGCCTGCGTCAAGGAACAGCGGAGCATTGTGTACCTAAAAACTGTCCTCATTAGCCGCTGTCCTGTATTACGACTATTGGGCATAGCCAGTTGACGATCGATATCTATGAATAAACCGTGAATATTATTGTGAATATTATTATTATTATTGTGAATATTACTTGCTGTTTCCAGTGAAGCGCCACATTAAGGTGACAGTTACCCGTTAGAGCTAATTAATATTCACAGAATATAAACGGCTGTAGCAGCAAAAGGAAGCATGCTGTAACGTTGTGCAGACCATCATTCGATGCGCCAAAGTCAGTCGTTCTCAAAAGTAAAATAAGCAAGCAGCAGATCGAACGTGCCGTCTGGTAGCGGGCAAAACGAATGAGACTAAAAGCGCATTTTCTTATGCCAAAATTATCTCAAATGGCTCGATGGCAGCTATTCAAAGTAGTATCTAGTAGTGCTCCAGGACCTCCTCGAGTGCCCGAACCTGTTTACTCAGCTACTGATAAACATAGCGCAACTTACAGGCAAACAGGTATTTTGTGGCATCCTCACGGACATTTCATTGCATAACTCACGCTATGTTTATCAGTAGCTGAGTAAACAGGTTCGGGCACTCGAGGAGGTCCTGGAGCACTACTAGATACTACTTTTGCTAGCTGCCATCAAGCCATTTGAGAGAATTTTGGTGCAAGAAAATGCGCTTTTAGTCTCATTCGTTTTGCCCGCTACCAGATGGCGCGTTCGATCTGCTGCTTGCTTATTTTACTTTTGGATAACAACTGACTTTGGCGCATCGAATGATGGTCTGCACAACGTTATATGCATCTTTCTGCTGCTACAGACGTTATATTATGTGAATATTAACTAGCTCAAAATGGGTAACCGTCAGTTTAATGTAAATACAGTCACCTAGGGCTTTCTTTCTTCTCCCTAAATGATGGTTGCTCAAATTGTTTATTTAACGGTTGACTATAGCCCTCAATTTATTTTGGCTATTGACTAATAATTATATGCGAAAGCTTCTTGACCGTTGACTAAAATTTTGACCGCGATCACGGCTAGAAGTACAGGGTACATCCTTGTGGGTCATTTTGTATAATTATTACCTATTACTAGCGCCCACTAATTTTAGCGTTTTTACTGAGTGAGGTCATAAACGCTAAATTTAGCTAACGTTAAAATTTAGCTTAAATGAGATTAATTCGACATAGCTGTGGATTAAGGTTGCGGGTCCCTGAATGTTAATGAGCCAAATTCTTTCGCCTGAAACAGACGACCATGTAGCGCGAAACTTGCTGCGAAGCATGTTGATGTGCGCCCCTGCTTTGCCAGCGACTTCAGTGAAATCTATAAAGAGCGAAGTGCACGCGATCCCCGAAACAATGTAGCAATTTTTCGCACCAGATTTCTCGACGTGTAGCGGTAGCATGTCTATAAAAAACGAGAAGCTTCAAGCCAAGAACGTTACCGAGGGCTGGACCGAGCGTTTTTTCGCTATTATGCTCAAGTCGCGATTTATCGTCGATGAACGGAAATTTTGTGTAGTGACCCGCGTTTTGACAGTCATAAAATACCTATAGGAGCAAATTTTCAAAAAATGCCTCGTCTGGCCCTCCACAAGTTGTTCAGCTACAAGTAGATACTAGTGACTAAAACTACAGAATTTTATCTCCTTCATTGACATGTATTGCGTTGTACTGTGAGCCCCGCCCTCACTGCAGCTTATAATGATATTGACAATGCGTGGGCAAAAGGGTACCCGCCACCTTTAACAGCCAAACTAAAATTAAGTGATATTATTATAGCTAGCATCAATATGGTTTATAATTACCAGGTTTAAGGTATGGTAAATCATGGCGTAGTATTGTGTAATAATCATTGTGTGAAGCTAACCTGAGGCAGGGCCTTCCTCCACCTCGTCCATGAACTGGGCGGCTGCCTCCCGGCCCACCATTTGCACTAAGTCAGCCTTTCCCAGTGTCCAAAACGCGTTCGCCAGTTCCTTGTAGGAGGCTGTTTTTCCACATAACGTGCATTTCTCCTTCCATTTTCTTAAAAGTTGAATCCTACGTTTCAATGGAGATGTGCTGTCCTCCTCGATTAGATGTTCGTCGACCTCGCTCAGTCCTAGAAACGGAGCAAGCTCTTTCCAGTCAGTGATAACGAGTGCCAAACTACAAAAGTGGTCATCCGTACACGGGCGCTCAAGTGCTGCCGTAGGTACATGTATCTCCTTCAGAAGCGAGTCTAACGACGGTAATCGAACATTAGCCATTTTTGGAAAGGGCGAAACCTGCAAGTATAGTAAGGTAACTCGGGGTATTTTGGAATACCGGGTAATTCGGAATGATTCCGGTATTGACCCCAGCTACTGCAAAACTACAGATCGCCTGGATAAACTATTTCACCACGAGGTAGGTGCATCTGTTGGCTCTGCAACGAGCACTCGCTTGGCTGCAGTACGCAGTCATTCACGGTGTAAGAATGGAAAGTGTTGACGCGACTAGCCACGCCTCCATGCTAGCTACCAAGTGAAACTTTGATGTGTACTGGGATCACTGGTATCTCTTGAAGTTACACAAAGATCAAAGTGTGCACCAGGTAGCAGAGACTCTACAACGGCGATTTGATGAAATTCTGTTTGCTAGATTATTAGAAAACTAGGCACCGAAGGTGCTTATGCCTCGGTGGAATGTTATGCATACATGCCTGTCTGACTAAATAAGCTGAACTGAAATACACAAGCAGTAATGAAAGTCTGCTGTTGCTAGTTGAACACTGTGTTACTGGTTGACAACTTATAAAATCATTACGAAGTTCACAAATTAAAGTTACTGTTTTATCATGCTTAATTTTGCACCTCATGTGAGAGACATTAAATCTGACATGGTATTCAATAATGGCAAGGATTATTTTACATAATTATACTAGTGAGATATATAAGGAGTAGAGAAAAGAAGATAATTATAATGCTAGCAAGTTAAGGTGACGGGTAACAGTTGTGCCCACGCAAATCCCACCGCCCTCAATGCCCACGCAAATCATAGACTCTAACCGCGAACTGCCCCACATGCGTGGGCAATTCGCGGTTAGAGTCTATGGTAGTGATCTGGGAAGCAGTTGTAAAACGAAGTGCCAAATTTTAGCCAGAATGTAAGCAAGTAATCGCTTTAACTAGGTTAATGCAGTTGTACAATCGTAGGCGGAGGGCAGCAGACTATAAACTTGGCTGAGAGTTTGTTTGTTTGTAAGTTATGCACCACCGTGCTTTCTTCATCAACTTCATGTTAATTTTTAACGATGGATGAATGCTAGGTACAGTGAGTTTAAAGACTACAGTGCTTGTGAATTTGATCAAAAAAATGTTGGGATTCTTCCTCATTAGTGCAAGAGTCATCCCCTGCAGTGCAAGAAAATGTTTGGTACTAGTACACGAATATGATGCGAAGCGGCGGGGCTGCCAGACTATGATGAGTTGTCAGTACTAGTGTTAGTCTCTTCTTCATCCATTACAGTACTAGCAAGTATAATGCTGTCAAATCATACTTGGACTTGACATTTTGCTGTCTGTGTCCTCAACCTCTTTAACTATTTTAACAACTAATAAGTTCAAACTGATAGTTATTAAAAAGGTAACAGGAACAAGTAAAGTAAAAAATCTTTAATAAAAAAAAAACTGAAAGGTGTAGGGATGACTCTTGAAAAAGGAAAGGAAAAAGATTTGATGATGCTTGCAAAAGTAAAGGAACAAGATGGAACAATGCTTGCAAATGTAAAATTCCCAAGTATCCCTACATCAGCGGCTTGAAGGAGGACGCAATCCGATGAAGTAGTTGACAGTTGTAAATAACTAGAGGTATCTGTGTTTAGGAGGACGCAGTCCGATGAAGTAGTTGACAGTTGTAAATATGCTGCAAGTAGCTGTGTTTGGAAGACGCAGTCTGATGAAGTAATTGACGGTTGTAAATTAAGGTATAGGAAAGAGGATTCCGCATTTGTCAGTTGCACGTTGTCGCACTGAGCAAGCTGCTAATGTAGGGATACTTGGGACTTTTACATTTGCAAGCATTATTCCATCTTGTTCCTTTACTTTTGCAAGCATCATCCCATCTTGTTCCTTTCCTTTTTCAAGAGTCATCCCTACACTTTTATTTTTTATCTGGTCTATAGATTATTGATTATTGACATCTGGTCTATAGCTTTCCTTTAGTAGCACATGTGAATATTTCAGTGCCTGAAACATCACTCAAATTGCAACTTTCCTGCAATAGCTACCCACTCGCTGCGGCAGTTGTGGGACCGGGCAGCGTGGTTCTAGCCGATTGACGTTGCTGAGAGAGCATCCACTGCTTGAGATAGCTTTATTAGGGAGGCACGGTAGTGCCTCCCTATGTAGGGTTGAACGGAAAAACAAGATGGCGGCTACATACAATGTATTAGCGTTCAAACGCTGATATTTCGCCAGGTGGTGAATTTATACGTTCAAGGACACTTAAATCTGCTCTCTGGCGCTGCCCCATCTTACAGTAGCAAGGAGAGTGCTCTACACTGTTACTAAAGTGACGAACCTAGAAACGGTGAAAATCGAGTTTCGTCATCTTCGTTTTCTTCTTCGTAGTGACTATTTTTACGGTACCGTAAAAATAATTCGCCTGCTATTCTTACGGTATTCTTATTATACGAGCGCGCGTGTACAGAATTACTATAAAGGCTTGTTTGTAGCATTGACCGGTCAGCAGTTTCCGGTGGTTCAGTGGTTAGGTATGGTGGCTTGTATTGCAGACGTTCGGGTTCGATTCTCTCTACAGTCATATTTTTTTTTTTTTTTTAAAGAACTTAAGTTTTTTTTTAGCTAGTTACGACACTCTCGACGATCCTTGTGAGGGCCAGAGGCCCTGTTTAGAACGCCCCTCCCGACGATCCATAGCTAGGGCCGAAGGCCCTGTTAGGACGCCCTCCCGACGATCCATAGCTAGGGCCGAAGGCCCTGTTAGGACGCCCCTCCCGACGATCCTTAGGCTTTACAAGGGCCGAAGGCCCGGTTTAGGACACCCTTCCAACTTTGCACAGTTAGGAGGAGGTTTTTTTTAGGGTTTAGGGTTGAGGGTTTAGTAATGCCGTAAAAATAGCCGCTCGGCTATTTTTACGGTACCGTAAGAATAGCCACTGCCTTTCTTCTTTCTTCTTCAGCGCGCCTAGCGCCTTTACGCGAGCAGTGCCGACACCAAAACACCCACGAACAGTCGTGAAATTCCCCTGGCAGGTGCCTTTCGAACTTTGTTTTTAGCGAAACGGCGGTATACATTCCGCGAGTTCTCGATCGTGATCCATTGTCAGCTAAGTGTTAGACGCCATTATTGTGATTGCGCAATACGCACGTGACCAAGCAGTGGTTAGCGCACGTGACCAAGCACTATCTTGAGTATCTCCGCGCCGTATGGATCACGGAGAACACATATCTGTCTGGAGTCTTTGAAGAACGGTAAGATCGTCTGATCGTATAGGATCACCATTCTGCGCTTGCCAGATAATTATAACCGCCGTACAGATCTACAAACTAGTGTGGGCGGGGCTCGTATGCACTTCATGTATGCGTAGGCGAGCTGATATGTACAGCATAATTATTTTTAGCTACAAGTTTAAAAATTGTTAATAATAAAGAAAAGCCATGAACAACAGGAAAACTAAATCAATGGTGGAAACAACTACGGCTCAGTACGTTCATGATATTGAACTGCACTTCACTAAAAAGTAAAAAGGACACAAACAAGAAATTAAAAAGATTTCTATCGAAATCAAAAGGATGTAGGGTTGTGAAAATCTACCTCTGGTTCACAATGTAGACTAACAAGGAACAAGCATGGAATGGTAACACGATTGACTTGCTAACAGACCATAGATCCCTACATCAGTGGCTGTGTACAAGCTATGCACGTCAGGTGTCAGCAGTCAACAGCAACTAGGTCAACCACAGCAGCCACTGATGTAGGGATCTATGGTCTGTTAGCAAGTCAATCGTGTTACCATTCCATGCTTGTTCCTTGTTAGTTTACATTGTGAACCAGTGGTAGATTTCACAACCCTACATCCTTTTGATTTCGATAGAAATCTTTTTAATTTCTTTTAGATTGATATCAACCCTTCGAGTTCAAGTGCGGAAACAATTCTAGCCTCTATGTCCGGCTATAGCTCCATTCTGAACTTGGCTGTCTGCTCCGGGTAGACTATAACCGCGGTTGGCGAGATGTATCAACGCGTCAGCGAATTCGTCGAGGGACTCCCTTTCTCCTTGGACTCGTTGACTTAGAAGCCACCGTAGCTCTTGTGTCGCTGTATGAGGACTGAATCTCTCGGTGAGTGCCGTAGATAATGCTTTGTAGTCCGCCTTCTCGGCAAGTTCAGCAGAATTCTCTACTGAGCAAGTCAAACGCCCGGAACGCACCACGGCATCCAGCAAGGATGGAACAGCATTGCAGAACTGGTCGTCCGGTGTCTTAACGGCCTTGGCAAATGTCTCAAACCATCACAGCAACAAGTGGAAGTCCTCAGTCCGAGGGAGTATGGACGAGGAGCACGAAGCTGAGGGGCTGCCATCTCACCGCTGCCACCAATGTAGCGACAGCAACGAGGTAGTTGTGACTCAGAAATATCTTATTATTCAGCAGTATGGTACTGGCATTTAATGGGTAGGCTAGGTAAGTACAATGATTCTGGACCAGTACAATAATGATATGTACAAAAATACAAGTTCATTTGTTGGCTGAGTCACAATGTCTCCGAGGCTCTCGGCTGTTATCGTTACACTACCTTCTCTTTAGCCTCTTGTATTTTTTCTACCCAAGTCTTTGCACTTTCGGCATCCTCAGTGTAAAAGTAGACTACCCTATTTGGAGATTGTACTAAGAAACATCGATCAGCATCTATTCCAGCTGGCCAGTTTGATGCTTTGTGTTCATCACTACGTGCACTGACCCTCACACAAGCCTATCCAAGACAAGAGAAACATCATTACATTAACATCAAGATCTAGTTAATACTCTATCCTACAACACGAATGGGCCGTTACCTTCGTGAAGAGCTGGAAAGAAGGAGCACCTGGTCTTGATTCATTCTTGAACACTCTCAACACAGAACCATCTTCCTCCAATGATAAGAACTCGCGCTTGAATGACTTGAAGAATTGTCCTGTAGGAAATTATAATCATGTAATTATTATACAAGGTTTGTGTGAATAGTTTAATTCCTGATCTACAGCATTTTACAGGATAACTACTGGGAATGATACAGTAATATGATAACGTCGTGTTCATGTGCAGAGATCATAAAATTACAATATTCGCTGCATTGTCACATGAATATAGGAATGCCAATGCATAGGCATAGCTTTGGTGTAAAGAATCAACATCTTTCCATGACCAGCAAATCTCTCTTACAAAGCAGCAAATCTCTCTTACAAAGCAGCAAATTTCTCTTACAAATGTTAGCAAGACAATAGAATCTGGTAGTGTTCCTATGCTACAAATATTGCTACTGTACAAATAGGAAGGTAAACCGGCAGCTAAGGTGTCAGCATAGTTGAAAACCTAGTTACAGACATGATAAAAGTAATCTCAATTGAGTTACATTCTGAAAGAATACTACACGAAAGGAACAACTCTATTACTAACCAACACTATAAGGTCAATGCACGTGAGAAATTTGAACTTTGTGTGTCTATGCTAAACAACAAACCTGGTTTGTAAACAATTCCTTCATGAACAACTCGTCGATCAATTGGTGGTTTGGCTAGATCACAAAAGAGAATGAGTCACATCACATTGGGTTAATAATGTACACACCTGGTTTGGCTTGTTTGGGCTCTTTCATTTTTGATTCCTCTTTCTTAGTTTCCTCAGCTGCTGGTTCTTTTAGAGTTAGCAAGTAAAGGGGGCGCAAAGAAAGTTTAATAATTAATATACTGCGTTTTAATTCATCAGGGGGAACACATATCTCCGAGGGCGTGGCTGGAGATATCTGTTCGGGGAACAGAAAATCAGGTGAAACACATCTCCGTTACACCGCCACTGGCCACCAGCGACCGCGAGAATCCACCCAAGTGCACCGGAAGTCACGTGCTACACTCACGTGACAACTCAGCTAGTAACTAAACCCAAACCCAAGACCCTAAAAACCTTCGCCTAACGGCGACCAGTATTCGCCGCTAACTTGCAGGCGCGTGTCCCCGATAGGGCTCCGGGTGCTCTAGCACCCCCCTCAGCATTGAATTTTTAAATTATTCATTGCATTAAAGTACACTGTGGCTATAAATGTATCATAATTGTTATTACAACAAACTTAGCAGCTGCCAATATCCGTAGTTTAGGCTGTTTGCCATTAGTTTCAGCGAAGAACAGATCCAGTGCGCCATAATAATAATGACGAAAACGACGTAATGTAATGAATATCATGAATATTAATTAGATTTTTTCGTGCGCGCTTTGCGCGCGCATCTATCTTTCCTCATTTCTGGACACGCGCCTGAAGTCTTGCTACCATTATTCGCCGCTAACTCGATCGCGACCAGTATTCGCTAAGACGATACTACAATGTAGGCAGTAGGCATGTTAGGCGAATAATGGACGCCGTTAGCGGCGAATACAGGTCGCAAGTTAGCGGCGAATACTGGTCGCCGTTAGGCGAAGGTTTTTGGTTTTTAGGGTCTTGGGTTTAGTTACTAGCAGTGAGCTGTCACGTGAGTGTAGCACGTGACTTCTGATGTGCGTGAGCATGGTCATGCGACCGGAAATGTCTCCACCTTTTTCAATTCAAAAAGTGGAAATTGTCTTGCGCCGTTGCGTGACGTCTGAGTGCCGTTTCAGTGGCTAAAAACCACCCAAAGGTTTTCAGATACGCTGATTCTAACTAATTATGAAATTTAAGCGGATAATTCTTGGAAAGGTGCTGTTTTGCTATGATCAATCAGTGCTAGATCAAAAAAAACCCAGCAATTTGGTAAATAAAATATTTTCATAGTCAAACAGTTTGCAATGTTAGTTAAACTTGGAGAATGCCTCTGAACAGCACTTACAAAGATATTAGTAAAAGTTTAGGTAAGTGCAAACGTGCTCCAAGGACGCGCACAGCTGGAGTGTCATGCTAACTGGCCTGTTCACCATGTACTGCGACAGGCAAATAGCTGGTCGAGCGTCCGTTATAGCCATTGTTGTGGATCTGGCTGGTCGTAGTTTGCTTCAATAAGTATGCTGAACAGGTCAGTGTAGCCCAGGCTGTCGTGTCATACTCAAGATTATTGTTTTGCACCTAAGCCACGAAGTGCGCAACAGCGCCGCTGTAACCAGGAAGCCGGCTTTGTGATGTAAATTAGATTTTAGTGATTTCGATGGGGGCCCGGTAAAACCCGGAACGCGGAATAACGGAATAGCGGAATAAAAGTGGGCGTTGCTGATTAAAAATCAGCTGGTCAATTCATGCTACACAACATGGACCATGGACTGGCGCCGTCTCGCTAGAAACTAAACCCAAGACCCTAAAAACGTTCGCCTAACAGCGCCCAGTATGGACCTAACAGCGCCCAGTATTCGCCTAACGGCGCCTCGTATGGGTACGGGCTCAAATGCGGACCGGACCGGACCGCGCGGACCAGCTCACGTGATCATTGGCCAGCGGCGCGGCAAACATTGCGCATAGCGCGCCCTGCCGTGCTGCAAATTTCAAGCTACTGTGTGCTGAGGACCATGATGACATCACAGTTTCAATAAGTGTACATGCACTAATTATTAACAATCATTGATGTCAGCTTCTGAAGTTAGATATTCAACAAGCCAGGTACTGTACCAGTGCTGTTGCAAGACAAGGCACTGCAGTATTGCAACACTAAGTAACAGTGTTACAGCACAAAGCAACAGTACTGGTAAGCAGCATATAAATAAACCTGCATCTGCATTCATGGAGCAACTTGTTACACTAATTTGGGAGGAAGGTGCTTGCAGTGCCAGGGCTGCTTACACCCATCATGATGTAGGAACAGAAGAAAATCACCAATCTGTAAGAGCATTCATTGATCGTGCCTGGGTGTTATTGAGAAGAACCCCAAACCGGAGAGTCAGGAACTGGTAAAACTAGTGCTCTTCGGAGTGGTCTGTCTCTTATGGGAGCTCACAAGAATCGTTTCTTTTCTAGAGGCACCAAAGCTAAGAGAAGTATTGTGCCACCCATCTACTGTAGTGAAACATGTTGACAGAATGAAGAAAACTACACTTGGGGAACAGATGTTGAGATCTGCTGAATTAAGTGTCTGCACTCCTGTATTACTTATTTGACTTATGCTTATCAAGTTGTGTCATTAGCTCAGTTTGGAATTTTTTCTTTTTTTGATCTTTGCCAACTAGGCAGGTGTGACCGACTACCAAAAGCTAATACAAAGGCCAACCAGTGAAAAACAGGACACACTGGCAAAAGGAACAAAGACAGATAACCAAAGAAATGTAAACAGTAAAGTCAGTAGAGATAATAATAAAAAATAAAGCACCAAAGGTGCAGATGCCTCGGTGCAGTAGCATGTATGCTAGCATGCAATTAGCAGATGCATATGAGAGCAGGTATGCATGCAGTAGATCTATGGAAGCATCAAAATAGTATCATGGAAGCATGGAAGCAGCAGAACTATGGAACCATGCAAGCAGCAGAACCATGGAAGCATGCAAGCAGCAGAACCATGGAAGCATGCAAGCAGCAGAACCATGGAAGCATGCAAGCAGCAGATCACGAACTGTCTTCACGTGACATGTCGTCCGCTCTGCAATACGACCGGTTCAGCTCAGCAGGCTGTCGAACGGCCAATGATCACGTGAGCTGGTCCGCGCGGTCCGGTCCGGTCCGCATTTGAGCCTGTACCCTAGTATGGACGCTAACAGCGCCCAGTATTCGCCTAACAGCGCAGTTAGGCGAATACTGGGCGCTGTTTAGTCTAGCAGCTAACCCTCCCGCCTACTTATCAGTAGGCGGGAGGGTTAGCTGCTAGACTAGGCGCTGTTAGGCGAATACTGGGCGCTGTTAGGCGAATACTGGGCGCTGTTAGGTCCATACTGGGCGCTGTTAGGCGAACGTTTTTAGGGTTTTTGGTTTAGTTTCTAGCGACACTACGCCATAATGGCGCCATTCCAGTCAAATCCATGTTTTGCAGCGTCCCAGTGCGAGACTGACCAGTTGTTTACATTAATTTTTGATCAGCAGCGCCCACCTTACATGCCCACTTTTATTCCGCTATTCCGTTATTCCGCGTTCCGGGTTTTACCGGGTCCCATTTCGATGTTTGAATGCGTTACTCTTCTTGGTGATCACTAAAATTAATACCAGGTTTAAGGTATGGTGAATCATGGCGTATATAGTATTGTGTAATAATTATTGTGTGAAGCTAACCTGAGGCAGGACCTTCTTCCTCCTCGTCCATGCACTCAGTCTCTGATTCACCAAGCTTCTCCTGGGTGGCTGCCTCCCGGCCCACCATTTGCACTAAGTCAGCCTTTCCCAGTGTCCAAAACACGTTCGCCAGTTCCTTGTAGGAGGCTGTTTTTCCACGTAACGTGCATTTCTCCTTCCATCTTCTTAAGACTTGAATCCTACGTTTCAATGGAGATGTGCTGTCCTCCTCGATCAGATATTCGTCGACCTCGCTCAGTCCTAGAAACGGAGCAAGCTCTTTCCAGTCAGTGATAACGAGTGCCAAATTACAAAAGTGGTCATCCGTACACGGGCGCTCAAGTGCTGCCGTAGGTACATGTATCTCCTTCAGAAGCGAGTCTAACGACGGTAATCGAACATAAGCCATTTTTGTAAGGGCCGAAACCTGCAAGCAGCGACCGCGGTCAAAATAGTCGAGACAGAAACAAAGGAATGGTCAAGCGGTCAAGAGCAGTTGATGACTTAATAAGTGCAGTCTGCATTCCCAGGAACAGCCATGCAGTGATGCACATAGATATAAAAATTTAATATTGAGCTATAAATTATTTTACACTGTGTCTAGAGTGCCGGCAGTGGGCGTATATAAATTCGTATATAATGAACCAAACACTAAACCCTAAACCCTAACTTAATAACCACATTAACTATGTACGTATTTATATACGCCCACTGCCGGCACTCTAGACACACCGATTATTTTAATAGTCATAATAATGTCACTAACAATAACAAGACCACACCCACTATACACAACAGCTGCTAAACTAGTCGTCTGGATCATCATCACTATCACTGTCTGCAACTATACGAGAGTGCCGAGCGTGCTCCAGTGTTCTGTGCTTATCCAACTTCTCCAGCTCAAACTGAGAGAAAGGAGAGATAGAAAAGATCACACAGAATAAAGATTTCTAATATAATCATGCCATGCAGTCGGTGTGTACTTGCTGTATTTCGACACATTCAGTTCTGTAATAGCAGTTTTAGCTAGCCGTTTACACCACTCACCTTAAATTTTCATGGCGGCCAATTTGTTTTCATAAAATATAATAATAAAATTAATTATTCTGGTGCCAGTAATTTGCAATGAATTAAGCCATAAATGCCAGGTGCCAATATGTTTGACCAGCGGGTGCCGAAAAACCACTGGGTTTTAAAAAGTATTTTTGTATTCTTCAATTTGGCTTTATGGTCAATTTCTATGGTCAATTTCAATATGCATGGTCAAAGTCACTAGACTGCTTTGTAGTAATGAAACCACATTGTCAGTAAAAGTTCACATCACAAAAAGAGACATATATAATAGCTTACTTTTAGTTGAATTCGTCTTTTCTGTTGGATCATTTTCTTTGAAATATTACGCATTATAGGATCATTGAATGCAATCTGGACAGAGAGAAAATGACGTGTCATCTTGTACACCATTTTATATACTATTATTATGTTTCATAAATCTTCTTTGTACATGTATACAGTGCACAATGAGAGATTGCACAGATGTATCTATCACGCCATGTGTTAAGCACTATTAACACTACAAAAATTGTGATTCGTACCTGAGTCAATTTTTGCACAGCAGTAACCTCCTGAGCCATTGTTTTGAGTTTCATGAAGATACTGGTGGTGTCGTCCAATGACAACAGACTCTCCTCGCTGTGTTTGAATATTGCTATAGCATAGCGGAACACCACCTACAGGGAGTGGTATCAAAAAATTATTTACTTTACTAAACTGCTAGAATTTTTCTTCACACCAAAATTTTTGGTTTCATGGTGCAAGTAAAAATTTCATGTCTCTACAAAATTAATGTAGGGCGATACATTTGTACTTGTAGAAAAAAAACTGAAATTTCCCATGTATTTTCTACATTAAATTTGATATACCTTGCTTCCCTCAAGTAAAAAGGTATCCCATACTCTCAGCATTGTCTAATAAGAGAAATAGATCATTATAGTTTGCACATACACAAACCTCTACTGGTAGAGTGTCGATGAATATAGTACGAAACCAGATAATGGCGATTAGTGAGATATCAACACTGAAAACAAAAGTGAATAGAGAATGAAAAACGCAATAGGAGATAGCTCACCCGCAGGCATCCAGATGAGCACTCAGTCTGGGCATCTTCTCTGTAATCAACTCATGGAGCACGCGCTAGGAAACAGATAAAGAACAACACACTAAAGCTAGTACACACACACACACACACACACACACACACACACACACACACACACACACACACACACACACACAAGCTGGTAAGGTAGAAAAACAAACCAATAACTCACCAGGTCAATTTGTGTACCAAGATGTATCCTATTGTAGTAGTTCGGTGGTAGAAGACAATTAAATATTGTGACCAGGCACCAAAATGCATACTCCTCCTCAAGGAGCAGTAGAGCAATAGCAGCCACTAGATTGAATCCTGAGAGGTACCTAACTTGTGTGTCGTACCAGGAGTAGGCTACTAACACTCGACGCAGCTTAGCAATCTGCGAGAAGCAAGATCAGAATCTGAGTTTGATCAGGTTTGATTCTTTAAGTAAGTTGAGTTAAAAATGTGGTTTGGTTCACATTTGAGGCCCGCCATACAAATACTATTATGCTGTGCCATACAACTATTATTATGCTTTCTGCTGGTCTGCACCAGTTGAGAGTACAAGAATTAAGGAACGACCAACAGCTTCACACCCCTCTCACAGCTCGGAAATTCACCCCCGAGAGTGAGCTGTTGGCAGTCTCAACCAAAAAGAGAGGGATCGATCGGAGGGTGTGTTCCAATGATAACAGTACTTTGTGATAAAATAATTCAACAAGGCAGTTTGTATGTTCAGCAATAAAGGAAAGTAAGTTTATGGGATATATTGGAGAGAGTGCTCAAGTTTCCAGAGTCCTGTATTTATTACTTTTAACCAGAGAGGTCGACTGTTTATCAGTGATTCCAAGAAAGTGGTCGTGTACAAACTATCATAACCAAAGCCCTATAACTCATTCATCACTGTATCTTTTCTTACATGTACTGTATTCTATATAACCTAATTATGTATCCATTTTGCTTGTGTTTGAGTTAGCGATCAAGTAAAGCTACACTACTCTTGAGCACCATAAATACAATCTTATCTTTGACATACTATAGAACAGCAAAGAATTTCACCTGAGAAACCTATAACTATTATTGACCAAGCACTTTTCGTAAAAATAATGAGCAGTGCTTAATTTTAGTTGTAAGAATGCTACATTATGGTACAAGCCATACCCCTGGAGCATGTTGACTATTGTAGTACTTGTTGGTTGGTAAAGGGCAATGCAGATCAAGCTCAATCTGTTTGGTTGCCATGGATGACTTGCCAGCCTGCGTGTAAGCATGTGAAGAAAACAGAGGTAGAGAGCTGTTAGTAGACCAAGACTGTGTATTTCATGAACTAACATTCTCCTTGAGTATTTCCTGGTAGATATTGGGAGCCTAACAGAGAGAAACGTACATTAACGCACAAAAATTAATGATAACACACTCACATATCTACTACCAAGATGTGACAGTATACACCATCTCCAGATGGGTCCTCTGTACCGTCGTGGTATACCACCACGAATAAGGTTCTTCAGCTCATTCTGTGTTCATGCAGACATTTACTCATTTCAATGTGCATGATACTGTGTGCATACCGATTTGACAAGCTTGCTCAGGTCTTTGCCGCCGTTGTGAGGAATCATGAAGTTGTCCCACCGTGCCATGTGACTGGCTGATGACTCCTGACCAATCAAACAGTAGATAAATGGTGCAAATGATTGTGAATTAGAGTATAGTTATTTCATTTATCGACAACAAGAAATTGTGACAATTTGAAAGACGGCTTGAGTTAATGTCCTTCTAATCTACCATTAAGTTTTTTAAGCAGACATTTCATCATTGGGCTATAATACAGGAGCACATAAAGAGATGAATCGGCCAACATCCATGGTTTGGAAGAAACAATAATAATAGCGAGAATTAACTACATGTATACTCAATATTACAAATATCAGCTACAGGTAGTGCTCAATCCCAATGACACGTGTAAATAAATATGTGAGTCATGACATTATCTTGTGTGTTTAGGTTGCAGCAGCCAAGCTCTCATGCTGAGGTAAGCGATTCTGAAAAAGCCAGGAGTACAATCAGAAAGAAGCAGCGTCTTATTTGGGATTTGCTATCAAAGCAAGGTTTCGGCTATATCAACTACAGGTGGGTAGTTTCAAGAAATACATGTCTGACTCGAGTATATAAGATGGAGAACAAAATTCACTACTCCCAACAGTTTTTTATACTACCAGTACGTGAGAATCAACTGTATCGTAGATATTTCGAATATATGGTGGTTGAGAGAAGTTTTAAATGAGTAAGAGAGTGATATAAGCTCACATCAACTTGCGGGTCTATTGTTTTCTTTAGTTTATCCTCTTCTTCATCCTCACTTCCATCTCCCCCTCCGTGACGGAATCCATACGGATCATAGATTGCTTCGGGACTACAGAAAAAAGAGAGAGAGGGGCACAGATAACAATTACCAGCTGCAGAATATGTACAGAGCACACATACTTGCTTCTAAAACTACTGATAGTAGTGTCTTCTTGCATCATCTGACAGACAAGACCCATGTCAGTACCAGCTTTGAATTCTACACAGACAAACCAGCACCACGAGACCATTATCCATACCAGGCCAAAATGAATGTTTGATGAACCCATTGTTTAAAATAAGAAAACATGCTCTCTTTTGAAGCTTGTCTCAAAATTAATGTTGTCTTTCAACACACTATGTGCGAAATCCTCTAGACCTGTATGACTGACACACACAATGGTTGCTGTACCTCCACTAGGGTATGGTTCCTTCTCTTCTTTTCCTCTCTCCTTCTTGACTTTCTGATTTGACTCCGACACAAGTCCAGTAGCGACTGCCTATACATATTCCACACACACACATCAAACAATATGGAGTGGACAGCAGCCAGTTTGGGCTGATTCGGGAAGGGAACATTTTTCCCTCCTGTTCCTCGACAGCAATTCTGACATGCTAATCTTATAAAAGCACGGCTGCAGTACACGCTCATGCATGAATGCACACACACACACACACACACACACACACGTACACACACACACACACACACACACACACACACACACAACTAGCATGCATTTCTCTATCTGTACAATAATTACTATGTTGTCTCAAATAACATGCACATTCTCTCTCACTTATATCATATCAAGCTCACTGTTTTTGACGTGGGTGGTATCAGCTGCTGCACTTCTTCTGAAGACACGCTCAGCACCTCCCATTCTGAATCCCTCGAGTTCCTGGGACTAGGCCTGGGCGAGGCGTCTGGTCTACCAGTTGTTGTCTCTCTCTCCTCGCGTGCCTCCTGCTGTTGCTTCTCGGTATGCTCCATCGTGTCAGCTCCTCTCTCCTACTGCTCACTGGGTCTGATCTACATGATCTAGCGCCGGGCAGAGTCAGCTGTTCATGTGGACGTGGCTAATTAATTCATAGGCGTAGCTAGTTATTATTCCAGCTTGCAGGCTCTCAAATCCATGGTTTCAGCTTTCCGCTCCTTTATTATAAGCATGTAATACTATTAGCTGATGCAGCTAACTTTTATCAGTTTGCATGCTACAACTACAAACCCATAGCCAGCATCAATAAGCTGGAGAGGGGACAGAATTTAAATATTAGTTTTCATATTTGTCTTGCAGTAGTGCCTAAGGTATGGCAATGTCTTTGCTAGCATTTCTCTCAAACTGTTATTAAGACTGCAGTATGGTCTCATAAGAGTGGACCTCAGGCATGATGGAGTGACCCTCACACCGCTACGGGTTTGAACTAGTGCAGAAAGCTCTCTGAAAAGCACCATCTGTATTACCACGCAACAAATCTAGCTATGCTCAGCTTGATACAAATGCAGCCTTAGGAACAAGTATCATGCACACATAACCATTAAAAGGAAAAAAACTTGCAAGAGTGTTTATTGCAAGTGAAGATAGGTTATAAAAATATTGACCTGTAATACAATTGTCATAATGTCACTAATAATAACAAGACCACACCCACTATACACAGCAGCTGCTAAACTAGTCGTCTGGATCATCATCACTGTCACTGTCTGCAACTATACGAGAGTGTCGAGTGTGCCGAGCATGCTCCAGTGACCTGTGCTTGTCCAACTTCTCCAGCTCAAACTGAGACAAAGAAGAGAGATAGAAAAGATCACACAGAGCAGAGAAAACTAGATTCTTATATTCATGTCAGTCAGTATGTGCTGCTACTATTAGTCTTACAGGTAAAAAATATTATCAATGGACAGGTGGGTACATGAGTGCATCATAAATATGGCTTGACACCACTCAGTTGATGGAGGTGTGATTTTGATCATTAGAGGACACACCCTTTCCACGCCCATAGCCCTATATATACACACACAGTTACATGCATACTACTTCTTTTTTCCCAAGCACAATTGGAATTCGGAACAAACTGCCTAACTGGTGTCATACAGACTCCTTCATTGTATTCAAAAATTACCTTATTACCTAATCATTAGATGGTAGCCAGTAGCTATCATGTTGCATAAACTCTTATATTAAAAAACTCACCATCAGCTGAAGACGATGTAACTGTCTTTTTTGTTGGATCCTCTTCTTTGAAAAATTCCGCATCATAGGGTCATTGAATGCAATCTGGACATGGAGAAAGTGTTTGGAAGGTCGTTCACATTGTGATTCTATACCTGAGTCACTTTCTGTACTTCAGACACATCTTGAGCCATTGTTCTGAGTCTGTTAAAGATGCTGATGGAGTTGTCCACTGACAACAGACTCTCCTCACTGTGTTTGAATATTGCTATAGCATAGCGGAACAACACCTACAGGGAGTGGTATCAGGGTTAAACATAAATAGTACATATTCACTAGCTGTTCATCTGATAACATTTTGACACACAAATACACAAATGTAGTGTGCATTTGAAAAAAGAATTTTAGACATACATATACTGCCTCATAAATTGCAGTACTTCAATACGATTACTAGAAATTTTCATGCTTGAAGGTATTCACAAAAAGTTCTATACGTGAAATTTTCTAAGTCTACAGCAGTCAATAGCTTACCTTGCTTCCCTCAAACAAGAAGGTATCCCATATTCTCAGCATTGTCTAGCAGGTGGGGTAAGAAGGAAAAAAGATCATTTTCATGACATACAGTATTCCTGTGCACACCTCTACTGGTAGATTGTCGATAAAAATAGTGTGAAACCAGTTGAATGTGATGAGAGAGAAATCGATACTGGAAAGAAAGTGAAGAATGTGATAAAAAAGCAAAGATAAAATAGCTCACTCGCAGGTATCCAAATGAGCGCTCAGTCTGGGCATCTTATCTGTAATCAACTCACGGAGCACGCGCTAGACAGACAGACAGACAGACAGACAAACAGACAGACAGACAGTAGAGTAATGCATGTATGAATAAGACTGACAGAACAGAGGCTCACCTGGTCAGTTTGTGAGCCAAGAAGTGTCTTGTTATAGTAATCAGGAGGTAGAAGACAGTTTACTATTGTGACCAGGCACCAAAATGCGTACTCCTCCTCGAGGAACAGTAGAGCGATGGCAGCCAGTCGATTGAGTCCCTGGCAGTATCCAACTATTGGGTCGTACCAGGAGTAGGCTACTAACACTCGACGCAGCTTAGCAATCTGTGAGGAGATGAGGTTGATCTCAAATAATGAAATTGAACCAACAGTCACTATACGCCCTTAAACTACAACTATGCAAATTTGCAGACTGTAGTAGCTTATACTAACAGAACCAGTAAACTTTACATGTAGTGAATTTCAACAAGAGAGCTAGTTACAAGCATAATATTATTAGTCAATATCTCAATAAAGTGGGTTCAGCATAACTACTCACTCGGTTATGAGCATAGTTATGTAATCATGCATCCACATACTCAATGAACAGTTTAGGGATACTTTGGAGACAGTGATGGTTTCAGCTTCATACATTTATCACATTTTTAAAGCATGGATTAAAATTTAGAACACACGGCCGTGATTGGCAACGGGCGTAATTTTGCAGACAGTCAATGTTGTAATAATTATTTTGACTGCGCCCACAAGAAATCTCTGTAAATCAAATGCTGGTTTGACAATACATGTATTAGACAGCAATGCTTGTCACACTGGACTCTACTGCACGGCTGAGAACTATCCAGCTTGACTAACTTACCAGCTAGCTAGGCTGAGCTAGCAAGCCATAAAGAATTGCTGTTCTTCTATGTAAAGCATAAATACTCACCTCATTGGTGCCTATCATACCTACAGCCTAACTAATCCTCCCAGCTCAATTAAGGTTTGTCCAGACAAGTCACATACAAGCAATTGCAACTCATTCCTTATTATGCTGCATTTGTATCCAAGCTGACAAAATTAGTTACGAGAAACGTTCTCAATTCCTCATTTTGTATTAATTCAACTACTTGCTTACCTTACCACACACTACACTGCATTATTACTAACAAATAGACAATGCAATCTGTATTTAAATTTCATTTACTCATAATTTTGAATGCTACATTAAGGTACAAGCCATACCCCGGGGGCTTCTGGACTATTGTAGTACTTGTTGGTTGGTAAAGTACGAAGCAGATCAAGTTCAATCTGGTTGATTGCAATGGATGACTTGCCCGCCTAGTGTGTGAGTGTGTGAGCGTGTGTGTGTGCGTGAGTGTGTGTGTGTGTGTGCGTGAGTGTGTGTGAGTGTGTGTGAGTGTGTGCGTGTGTGTGTGTAGAAAGCATGGAGACAGCTGTCAGTGAGAAACACACGCGTTTCATGAACTAACATTCTCCTTGAGTGTTTCCTTGTAGACATTGGGAGCCTAATAATATGATAACATTGACAACATAATATTCCACGCATTATAGCACACTCACATATTTTCTACCAAGATGTGACAGTATACACCATCTCCAGATGGGTCCTCTGTACCGTCGTGGTATACCACCACGAATAAGGTTCTTCAGCTCATTCTGTGTTTAGGGCGTTTATTCATTTCAGTGTGCGTGATACTGTGTGCATACCGATTGGACAAGCTTGCTCAGGTCTTTGCCGCCGTTGTGAGGTATCATGAAGTTGTCCCACCGTGCCATTTGACTGGCTAATGACTCCTGACCAATCAAACAACAGTAGTTAAATGCATGCGCAAATGATCAGTGAGTGAGTAGGTGAGTGAGTGAGTGAGTGAGTGAGTGAGTGAGTGAGTGAGTGAGTGAGTGAGGGGTGAGTGAGTGAGTGAGTGAGTGAGTGAGTGAGTGAGTGAGTGAGTAGGTGAGTGAGTGAGTGAGTGAGGGGTGAGTATTAATGTAGAATCGTGAGTGTGTTCAGCTCACATCAACTTGCTGTGCCTGTTGGTCGATTGTTCTTTTAAGTAATTTATCCTCTTCTTCATCTTCACTTCCATCGTCTCCTCCATGACGGAATCCATACGGATCATAGATTGCTTCAGAACTGAAACAATAAAAACAAGAATCTTTACCAGACCAATACTAGAGTGCACATACTTGCTTCTAACTCTCCTGGCTGTATTGTAGGAATGATCGAGAGCTTCTTGCATCATCTGGCTGACAAGATCAGTGTCTGGACCAGCGTCATATTCTGCACAAGCATGTCCTCAAATAGTGTGACACAGTATTCACACACCACTCACCCAATCTTGGAGTCTGAGCTTCTTTGAGCAGCACAAAATACTTGCTCTGAAGTCTGATAAACTCGGCTTCCTGGTCTGCTAATTCACTGAGAAGAGTAGTACAGAATGCATAGTCAAACAATGACAATATAACAGTAGGTTATAGTGGATTATACACAGCAGTGGAACTTTGTAAACAACCAGAGAACAAAATTAATAATTACAGAGTCTCCTGGTTAATTCTGTCAATTGGAACAACAAATTCAGAAATGATCTAGGCAATGAAAATAGGTATCTTGATCAGTCTTGAATTAACTTTTGAAGAGACACCATGACCAAATAACCAAGGTGTCAAGCACACACCATGCACACTATTGAGTACAGTACTTTATTAATAATTATTAATAATTATGTTGATCATGTCTAACATGAACGAACAACATGTCCATAACATGACATAACAGTGTGGGATTGTGCTTTTGAGTGAGACGAGGTGTCATTACCCGTGCGCAGTATGCGCTAGGGTTATGCGTTTGTGTCCGTCTATATGTGTGTGTGTGTGTTTGTGTGCGGACAAAAAACACGCTTGTTTATGTCTCACCGCTCGAAATTCGCCACAAAAGCGCACTTTGCAGCTTCTTCACTGAATCTATAGTCCTATGAAGACGTTTTCTGTGCTGGCAAGCCTTGCTCGAGCGGCTAATCCATGGCTTTCTAAAGCTACATGTCCTTGTAAGAGCATTTTACGGTATTGTGGGTGTGTCGCCCTACCTCCATATCGATGTCCTCACTCAGTCTCACATGTACCGTACGCCAGAGTCACTTCTTGCCAACCACCTGTTACTTCATGTATGGTAGCTATGCTATCATCAATATTTATCTGGAGCTTTCTATGGAGTAGCTGTAACGCAGTGAGTGTTGCACACGGTAATGCTAGAGTACTCGTGTTTAGCTTAGTGCATTGTGGTAGCTTTGCTATCATCAATATTTATCTGGAGCTGTCTATGGACTAGCTGTAACGTGAGAGTAGTAATGCTGGATTAGTCGTGTTTAGCTCTTAGCTCAGCGCACGGGTATGTGTTCATTAGAACTCTAGTTGTTGGATGTATTTTTGTTTTCTACTCTTTCTCACTCAATGGTATAATCTGTCACCAAGCTAGCTAGCTAGCTATATACAACTTGCTGGCTACCTTCTAAGCTTGCACATTGCCTCAGCATCGGCTGTTCTCAGCTGGTGTAGTTCCATTATTTCGCGCGAGAGGAATACGTTCTGTTGCTTGTAAGCATCAACTGTTTCCTGTGCATTGAGAGAGACAGTAAACTCAGGATATCTACTCAGGATATCTTTGTGCATGTAGTGACCTTTAATTTAATAATCTCGTCTTCTAGAGCAGCTGTGGTAGTGGGCAGCATCGCATCTTGAGGACTATAAGGGTTAAAATTTTACCAGCTGTCACAAAATCAGGGCAAAAATTTAATCACTTACTTTCTAAGAACTTGACCGCCTGATTCGAGAGCAAATAACTAAGAGACAAACAAAAGCAGCAAGTATCCAGATTTTTCTTTAATTTCAAATTTGTTCCTGTTACCTGATTGGTCAGATCGACTACTATCTGGTCCTTTGCTGTGACGGTTTCCTTGTACAGAGCGATCTCATCTTTCAGAGAGCCACACTCTCTCTGGGTACGCCTGTGGTAATCAGGATATCTCAGGATATTTTTGTACACAATTGATAAAATACCACAAACACAGAAAAAGCTAGATTATGATTTTGAGATAGATTAATGTGTAATTGCCCATTAATTTTTATCAAGTGCTATTAATAAAAATTTACACAACAAAAATGTCTCTATTTCACTTCAATCACTTACTGGAGGGTATTTTCTAAATCCTGATTCTCTGTGGACAATTTTCCTAAAGTTATTTGTAACTGCAGACACAGAGTAGACAAAATATTAAACACTTGTGTGAATCTAGGCATGCAGACAACTAAATTTGTAGCTCTAACCGATTGAATAAGTTCATCACGTTGAGTGAGAATATCCACATGGTTCTCAGGAACTGAATTGTCTGTAATCGACAGTTCTTGCCTGTACCAGACAAAATCAGTATACTATTGCACACATCAGGATACTAGCTAGGATAACAGTCGTGCATGTCAGTATACTCTACCAAAATACTGGTTTCATTGCTACTACTATTCTGTGCATCTTGCAGCTGCATACCTCACTTTGTCCTTCAACTGAGCTTGCCTAACAAATGACATGAATCATTCAAACTGACCATGAAGATGATGAAAACTCACTTTATCTCTTCCCGAAGAAAGTCAATAACCTCACTTCTGTCCTTGACCTCTCTGTGACAAACAGATCAAAATCAAGTATGAGATTTGCACTTAACAAATAATTATTGTACACGCAATGTTAGCATTAGAATTGGAACTGTGACACATCGAATTGACAAACAAACAAATCACATGTGAAATCAACTCTAATCCATTCGGCCTTTGTACTGAACCGAGAGAGTAAATCTAGTGAGTATTCTAAACTATGTTGGGCATACATTTATACAATTCAACCATCATTTTCCAAACAATGCAGAATGTGTAGTACAGTAGACTAAGTATTGCCAAATACGGCTCAAATGGAGTAAGGCAACCAGCAACAACACTGAATTAGGTGAAAATAAGTTGTGAGATACATTAACATATGTACATGACTACATGGCACTGAATAGTGAGCCAGACTTAACTCAAGGTAAGGGTAGCTGCTTGCTGGGTTACTGAAGCAACACCCATTACCATAACTACAAGGGCTAGTCACACACAGAGCTAGTAATGGAACTCAGGAGCGACCGTGTCCGTCAAAACATACACACTCACTCACTCACACACTCACCCACACACTCACTCACTCACTCACTCACACACTCACTCACCGTTCTTTGAAACCAACATCAGCTTGGAGCTCATTGATCAATACTTGATACTGCATGAACAAAACTCACAACACAACGCACTATCTCTCTTGCATACCTCTAGACATTTAGGACAATCTCCTCCTTCAGTAGCTCTGAAAATAGAGAAATTGATAGCCCAGTCACTCTCTTCTTGAGTCTCACCTTGTTGTACCAGATCTGGATAATCTGTTAGTGATCCATTCAGGCATGGACCTACAGTCGATAAGTGGGTTAGTCATGCAGCAGTTACTATACATGAGTACTTACGGGCGCCATGATCTTGGACCATCAGACTCAGACTGGGGTGTGGTGGTTTGGGACTCCGGATGGTCACTCCTGTGAACAGTGAGTGAGTGAGTGAGTGAGTGAGTGAGTGAGTGAGTGAGTGAGTGAGTGAGTGAGTGAGTGAGTTTGTGTGTGAGTGAGTGAGTGAGTGAGTGAGTGAGTGAGTGAGTGAGTGAGTGAGAGAGTGAGAGAGTGAGAGAGTGAGTGAGTGAGTGAGTGAGTGAGCGAGAGAGTGAGTGAGTGAGTGAGTGAGTGAGTGAGTGAGTGAGTGAGTGAGTGAGTGAGTGAGTGAGTGAGTGAGTGAGTGAGTGACCAGGCAAGCATGTGATTGTGACAAATGAGGAACACTCACTGCTGTTCATCCTCAGGAATAGAAGCAAAGAAGTTTGATCGTCGATTGCTAGCATTAGAGACAGCTTGAGGTTGGCTATGGCGCCTGACAGTAGTAACTCTAGCATAGAGAACAACATGCATGTAGAGAAAACAAGAGAGAGAGAAAGATACTGTATAAGATGACACTATGCTAGCAACATAAAGCTATACTGTGCTTGTATTACTAGTATGATGTCATGTACTTTATCATGTGCTAGAAGATACTTCACTGTACTCATTCACTGACTTACCTAGTCAAGTGCTTCATTATCTTGTGGAGGTTAGAAGACTCAGCTACTGAAGAATGACCAGGTGAGTTTACAGGTAGGTCAGAGTCTATCACGACTAGAGAGATAGAGAGAGAGAGACATGATCTCCCGTGAACAGCAGATTATCCAGGTTTGTAAATGCTTTTATACGCTAGTCCGCCCACTCTTGAATACACTCGATCAATGAACTGTTTTGAACTACACTGAAACTACTCTACAAAGAGAACAGGCTTTTACATCTCAGAGTTGTCTTCCAACTTTCAAAATGCACTCACGCAGTTTGTTACAGCAAAAGGAACAAAGGACAGTTGTCATAATGATAGACCTTTAATGATTGACACACACACACACGATGGTTGCTGTACCTCCAGTAGGGTCTGGTTCCTCCTCTCCTTCTTCTCCTTTCTCCTCCTCGATCATCTTGTTAGACTCAGACACCAGTCCAGCAGACAATGCCTGCAGAACATACATTCCAACACATCACAGGAGCAGCGTGTAACAACCAGCAATACAATACTGTTGATGCTATTGAAGATAATTTGTCAGGCACAATGACATTATTGCTAATTTATTTATTTCCGCCCAAAAAGGAAGCAAAAATTTCCAAATAGCCTACAGCAAAGGACTGCTGTTTCCGGAACAATGCCTGAACAATCAAAGCTATAACATGTCTCTGTAAAACTGTTTGTACTGGTCTCCAATGTATTCCCCCACTTCCATTCTTGAATGCGATAACTATAGCTATGTAAACAGTACATGGGAGCAACATCTGCTTCTGAACAAAGTGAAAGTTAACATTATCTTTGCACTCACAGGATTGGTAGCCAGTGTTACATTAATGGGTTCCTTCTTTCTGCGTTCACTAAATCTCCGGCGCTTCTTCTGCAGACAAAAGAAGGAAGGAAACACATAGTTATCCTCGAACCACTCATAAAGACACTCTAATAATTATTAATAGTGACAGTTTCTGTACAAAGCACATATCTGTGGTCCAACACTACTATCATGACTAATCTCTAGGGAGACACAGAGTCTGATTTCTCTTCATAGCTAGCTAATGACCATGAAGGTCAAGGTTCTAAACCACCAACCTGCTACTGACAGTGTAACCATAGAGACACGTTTTTCTCTGCTCCAAGCTATGTATAGGCACCTGTTTATTTGTTATTTGTTATGACAAGGTATACACATCTTTATGCTAATGTTTTTAATAAAAATGAGGTGACCTTGTTAGCTTAAAAGATCAAAGCTTTCAACAGACTGAATACTGGTTTAGAACATAGGTTTCAAATGCACTTATGTGTATGGATATCAGCATTGATTCCACTCTCAAACCTGCAGAGCAGCAATCCATTGGAACATGGCGTCTTGCGAGGCTGCTTGAAAGTTGTAGACCATGTCTGCCGTCCGTATCTCAAACTGGTTCTTAGACAGGTTCTCAACGCTGTACGTGAACGTAGCATTGGCTACTATGATAGAACTAAGAGAGAGAAAGAGAGAGAGAGAAAGTAAAATTAATGATAAGCAAAGATGAAGATGAAATTTCCTAGAAATGCTTCCTAGTCACCAAACATGTCTGGAATTGACACATGTGACATTATAATATTGCTGATTTTCTTGGAATTTTTGAACATTTCTGTCCTTAGGTACACAACTAAGCTGCAAGCAACAACACGGTGACACAAATTTGTTCACTCGACCACCGTTTAAAACACAAAGGCTAAAAGTTGACACTAAATGGTTCATAGTTGACAATTACAGTATCACCAAAACCAGATTAGTACTAATTGCCTGATGACAAAGCAAGACTTAGAAATAAACAAAACAATAATTTTATTTTCACTTTGAAATAAGAATGTGGACAGCACCTACCCTTGAGGGGCGGAGTCAGTCTTGTTGTTAAAATAGTACAAACAGCATCTTTCATCGTCAAACACAACCCTGAGTGAAAAAGAGAAGTGAAGAAAATTTTCCAAGAGAAGGTCAAAATTAAACAAAGTGGTTCCACTTGCATACAGTACACAATGCCTGAGCTTATGAAAGAAAGCTTGATAATTTGAATACAAGCAAAGTGATGTGTACACTAGAACACTCAAGTGACAGATATAGACACTGGCTAAAATACACTCAGACAGATGTACCTTGCACAGGTGTGTGCAAAAATTGACAAACACAGTTTCGACAATTGTGAACTGCACACCGCACACAGTTAACTCAAGTATCCTGTGTTATACTAGAGTATCCTGAGCTATCCTCTCACCATCTCTGTTTCCATTGCTTGATCACGCTACGAGTGGTCTCCTTCTTCAGATAACCACACAACACTTTGGGCTGGTCCTGGAAGGAAGGAAAATCATCATTATCTCCGAACACGATCGACATGCATACAATCACAACAATGATGGAGCAACAATACATGTTCACGCATAAATGCACACAGACATGTACACACATTTTAAACCTGAGTAACTAACATGCATCTCGACATCTCAGCTATGTTGTTTCTAGTCACATTTTGAGCGAGTGTCAAAATCTACGTTCTCTTGCTATTTTAAGCTCACTGTTTTTGACGTGGGTGGTATCAGCTGCTGCACTTCTTCGCTGTGCGGTGAAGACACGGTCAGCACCTCCCATTCTGAATCCCTCGAGTTCCTGGGACTAGGCCTGGGTGAGGCGTCTGGTCTACCAGCTGTTGTCTCTCTCTCCTCGCGTGCCTCCTGCTGTTGCTGTTCATCGACATGCTCCATTGTGTCAGCTCCTCTCTTCTGCTGCTCACCGGATCAGCTGACCAGCTCTCTGCAGCAGCTTGCTTGCTTGCTCCTTGTTCACTGAACTTCGCGCTACAGAAGTGGATACACAATTTCCGGTAACTGTAAACATTTCAATTTTTCACATGTGTAAGACCACGCCCTTGCCTAACGTGAAGGCTAGTAGCTAGCTAGCTGGAGCTAGCTATAAAGATGGAAAGCAACAAAACAAGTCGGTTGAGTGGACAATATCTTTAATTTTCACGAGCTGGTTTTTTCTCTTCGCTAGCACGTCGAAGTCTACAGGAACGTCTGGATGCAGGCGAGTATGTGATCTGTGCTGAGGGCTACGTCTTCACGTTCACACGACGTGGCTACATAGGTACCGGACTGTGGACGCCGCAGTTTGTCCTCGACTACCCGGAGGTGCTGCGTGAAGCTCACTACGACTTTGTTCGTGCAGGATCGGACGTCGTGCAAGCATTGCAGGTAAGAAGAGGAAGCCATGAGTCATTCCACCATCGTGAAGTGATTTTATCATAGATAATACTATGCACATAGAGAAAAGATCCGGCAAGTTGGAAAAGAGGATTTTCTTGAGGAGATCAATCGAGTTGCTCTGCGAACTGCAAGAGAAGTAGCTGAAAAGACAGGGAGGTTATTTGCTGGTAACATCTGCAACACCAATATCTGTAAGGGAGACGCAGACGATGAACTGAAGGCAAAGATCAGAGCCATGTTTGACGAGCAGGTCCGCTGGATGAAAGAGGAGGGAGCAGAGTTCATTATCGCTGAAACATTCCAATTAATGAATGAAGCAATGATTGCACTGGAGGTGATTAAGTCATATGGACTGCCTGCTGTGATTACATTTGGCGTGCTAGAGACACCAGGTGTTCCCAAGACAGAGTTTTCTACGTTCGATGGAGTGACTGTTCGTGAGGCATGTAAGAAGCTGCTGGACAATGGAGCATACCTGACTGGTGTCAACTGCAGCCGTGGACCAGAGCAGATGTTGGAGATTGTGGAGAACATTGTGAAAGTGTGTCCGCCTGAGAAGATCTGTGCTCTACCTATTGCTTATCGCACCACAGCAGACCAGCCTACACTGTTTGCCCTTCGTGATGAATCCTGTCCAGAAAATGACCCGCCTTACCCTCACGGTTTAGATGTCCATTCTATCGCACCTGTGGAGATAGCAAAGTTCACTCGTCGCTGTAAAGAGCTCGGTCTGAAGTACATGGGTATATGTTGCGGCAACACTGGCAAGCTGACCCTGGTGATGGCAGAGACACTGGGCAAGAAGACTGAGCTAAGCTGCTATCATGACCACTCTAACAAGGGAACTGATGTCTACAAGTATGTCAGGAAATAGCATCTCAAAACTGTAGCGATGCACTAACTGTATCCACTAAATTATTTTTCTCATGAATCTTTTTCTATGGTTATGATGTAGTATCAAGGGAATTTTATTTAGTGGTTTAATTGACAATATTAACTAGGCACCAAAGGTGCTTATGCCTCGGTGGAATGTTATGCATACATGCCTGTCTGACTAAATATGCTGAACTGAAACACACAAGCAGTAAAGAAAGTCTGCTGTTGCTAGTTGACCACTATGCTAGTGGCTGACAAATCTGACATGGTATTCAATATTGGCAAGGAATATTTTACATAATATTATACTAGTGAGATGTAAGGAGTAGAGAAAAGAAAATAAAGATACACAGTAAAAGTTAAACTGCAGCTGTTGTACCTTTCTGTACAGCAATCACAATGCTATAATAGTTATGCAATCAGAAGCCAATCAGTGCTGACCACTAATTCAACCGGGCGTGTCTATGTTGTTCAGGGCACAGCACGTACAATGAACGAGCGAGATAGCGTCCATAGCTTGCTTGCACTATTTCTTTAGACATACGATGTAACCTATCAGCTTCTAGGCAGTCAACTGTGGATAGTTTTGTCTACGGAGAACTCTAGATCGCCAGCAACGGCGAGGTAAGCAAAGCTACGCCATAACTCTAGAACGCAGCTTCATATACAAGTCTGCCGTGCTGTTCTGAAGTAAAGGCGAACTCACTAGCTGTAAGGCAGCCAGCATTAGACAATTTTGTCGTTACATCAGCAACTAGATCGCCAGCCGGCGATCGCGAGGTAAGCAATCACGCTATAACTCACGAACAGAGCTTTATAACCAAAATCCTTACAATTCATTTTCAAGCAAATATCGACTTTAGCTTGTGTTGCACGTTTCAGCGCTTAGTTTTCAGCGAGCGACGAGAAATCCTGCCGACAGACAGACACATACATACATACATACACAAACGAACTACTGTATGCCTCGTGGCTCCGCCCACCGAGGCATAATGATGAATGTGTGCAAACAACACTTGTAGCACTGAACAACTAATAATACCTCCATGAAGTTGTGTTTTACAAACATGTTATCCACTACAGCTGCTCCCTAACTAGGGCCTTGTCAGTGATAGCTATAAATTGTGTGGGTGTTCACATGTAGCATTCCTAAATTTTTATTCCCACAAATTAAAATAACTTATGCTTGAAACCACACAATAACAACCAAAATTAATGATTATTACACGCCATACAGTGTGTTCACAATGACATAATAATAATTATTATTGAAAACTGCTTTGTACCATAATGGGATAGGGGACTGCATTGGAATAATAATAAACATTAAGTGTGAATAATAATTGAAAGAGGTACAAGTTAAATAAGAATGGTATGATAGTGAAAAAGATGATTATTACCATTTTATCAAGTGTTTATACAGTTCATGGATGTGTGGTGATAGCTGAGCTTATTATATTGTGATCGATGGATTTTCAACTCTGTTAATTGACTTTTGTTAGCAGCTTCGATGAGTTTGAGCACGTTAGTGGAGATTTCAGTATCATAATTGTCTATCCATCCCATATAAAGTACTTCTAGTGAGTGGTGTGAAACAATGCACTCAGTGAATCAAGAAAGTCACATAAGCTTCTTGAGGTTAGTGTTCCTGTGTGGAAGGAGCTCAGTTCTAATAACGTAGTTTCCATAATATCTATTAGATTCAGCTCTTTTAGTGAAGATTGTTGAAATAGTAGTGGGATGATAAATGAGGCTGTTTTGGTGCAGCCTTGTAGTTTTAGCCTCCTCAGTCCGCTCTCCTGTGCAATCAGTTGTTGTATAATAACCTCATCATCATGATCAATGCTAGCATCGCATAGCAGAATTCTCTCAAAGGAGTGGAAGTTTGAGAAAAAGCCAAGTCCAGGTAGAGATGCCGAATCCTTTCTTTACCAGCTGGAGAATACCTGAGAACGTTTGAAAAATATAATTATTCCGACATTCGCTCATTATTCATTGCGGTTTTTTGTATGCAAAGATACCATCGTTCATCAAAGTGACTGATACAGTATCCCGTGACATATCAGTCAAAGCCTACTACTGGACTTACAATTAGTGTGTCATAGTTAATTCACTTTCACATATCATCCATGATACCTTGATGATACTCATAAGCACAATAGACTAACAGCAAGCCTGCATACTCTTGAATGCTGGCAATAAGTTTCATTAACTTCAGATACACAAGGTGTTTATGGTAATCTTCGTGTCTAAAAATTCCTGCAAGAAATTTATCACCCTACCCTGTGTTAGGGGTAGTGGCCCTAGTGGGGCGTGACAATGATAGGCGCATGATCGGTAAGATGGAAAGCAACAAAACAAGTCAGTTGATTGGACAATGATTGTCTTTAATTTTAACAAGCTGATTTTTTCTCTTTTCTAGCACGTCGAAGTCTACAGGAACGTCTAGATGCAGGCGAGTATGTGATCTGTGCTGAGGGTTACGTCTTCGCGTTCACACGACGTGGCTACATAGGTACCGGACTGTGGACGCCGCAGTTTGTCCTCGACTACCCGGAGGTGCTGCGTGAAGCTCACTACGACTTTGTTCGTGCAGGATCGGACGTCGTGCAAGCATTGCAGGTAAGAAGAGGAAGCCATGAGTCCGTGAAATGTTTTTATTTGGTTTCCCATTATTAGTACTATGCACACAGAGAAAAGATCCGGCAAGTTGGAAAAGAGGATTTTCTTGAGGAGATCAATCGAGTTGCTCTGCGAACTGCAAGAGAAGTAGCTGAAAAGACAGGGAGACTGTTTGCTGGTAACATCTGCAACACCAATATCTGTAAGGGAGATGCAGACGATGAACTGAAGGTAGGGTCCGCAACTCGAAAAATCAACTTCTGATTTTTAGGGTGCTTAGTAGTTATACATCGAGGACTTACTGAAACTTAATCAACGGCGCATAGAAACCTCGAATCAAACCGTTCCCTTTCCAGCAGCAACATTTTTCGCCGTCAAGCTGAGTCAGCAAATATATGACGTCATTAAAAGATTTGCTAGCTAGCGCTAGAATTCAAATTGCTGTTCTGCAAACTTACACGTTTGTTCCCCAAGACCTTGACGTTGGCTACGTGGCTGATAGCCATCAACAACTAGTAGCAGTTGTGAGGCAGAAGTTATTTTTGACAGGAAGGTGAGCTAGAAGTAGTGACCTTAGAGTATTTATTGGTTCTTGGTTGATCACCATGCATGTTGGCACGAACGCTCCTAGGTGGGCTTTGTAGTACACTAGTACAGCTACCTGTATGCCAAGTTAGATTGATTATAAATGATGTTTGCCATCTGGCTGAAGTGAATGACTGTGTGGGTTGGTATAATTAACCATAAATTGCAAGCTTAAGTTCTGCAATCATAATAATCTATGCTCCAATCACCACAGCTGTGTACAAATAATGACTGGTCCGACATACCAGCAGCTAATTGAGCTGTTGGAGGAAGCTGAGCAGTTGGCAGACTCTGAACATTCAATAATAATTATTGCAGATCGAGCTTCTTACTATCGACTTTTTCCTTTTTCAGAAATGTGTATAACAACCAGTGATAGTTATAAGAAGAAAAGAGAAGAGACTTTAAATATGAGAGAGAATGAGCTGACTTAATAGAAACAGGGAGACTATTCCTTTTCACGGCTGTACCCACTCATCAAGATTGGAAGGCCAGGACGATTTCTGGAAACAGTACACTGAATAAATAGTCCACTAAACACTGGCAGAATATTTCTATGAATCTTATCTACTTAAAAGAGTGGAGGCCTCGAAGTAGGAACCCGGGCACTTCTCTATCTGCAGGTATAATAAGTATACCCTTGCACCAAGCATATTGTCCACAGAGATGCTAGCTTAGAATTTTATCCCATGCTATCTCACACTGTATGTGCTGTAGCATGATTGTATCAACTTAATAATTATTTATTACACCTGCAGATAGAGAAGTGCCTGCATGTGGGTTCCTACTTTGAGGCCTCCACTCTTTAAGTAGATAAGATTCATAGAAATATTCTGCCAGTGTTGAGTGGACTATATATTCAGTGTATACTGTTTCCAGAAATCTTCCAGGTCTTCCAATCTTGATGTGTGAGTACAGCCATGAAAAGGAATAGTCTCCCTGTTTCTATTAAGTCAGCTCATTCTCTCTCATATTTAAAGTCTCTTCTGTTTTCTTCTTATAATTATCACTGCATGGTCGTTATACACAAATGAAAAGGAAAAAGTTGATAGTAAGAAGCTCGATCTGCAATAATTATTATTGAATGTTCAGAGACTGCCAACTGCTCAGCTTCCTCCAACAGCTCAATTAGCTGCTGGTATGTCGGACCAGTCATTATTTGTACACAGCTGTGGTGATTGGAGCATAGATTATTATGATTGCAGAACTTAAGCTTGCAATTTATGGTTAATTATACCAACCCACACAGTCATTCACTTCAGCCAGATGGCAAACATCATTTATAATCAATCTAACTTGGCATACAGGTAGCTGTACTAGTGTACTACAAAGCCCACCTAGGAGCGTTCGTGCCAACATGCATGGTGATCAACCAAGAACCAATAAATACTCTAAGGTCACTACTTCTAGCTCACCTTCCTGTCAAAAATAACTTCTGCCTCACAACTGCTACTAGTTGTTGATGGCTATCAGCCACGTAGCCAACGTCAAGGTCTTGGGGAACAAACGTGTAAGTTTGCAGAACAGCAATTTGAATTCTAGCGCTAGCTAGCAAATCTTTTAATGACGTCGTATATTTGCTGACTCAGCTTGACGGCGAAAAATGTTGCTGCTGGAAAGGGAACGGTTTGATTCGAGGTTTCTATGCGCCGTTGTTTAAGTTTCAGTAAGTCCTCGATGTATAACTACTAAGCACCCTAAAAATCAGAAGTTGATTTTTCGAGTTGCGGACCCTACTCACTCAGAGCCATGTTTGACGAGCAGGTCCGCTGGGCAAAAGAGGAGGGAGCTGAGTTCATTATTGGTGAAACATTCCAATTAATGAATGAAGCAATGATTGCACTGGAGGTGATTAAGTCATATGGACTGCCTGCTGTGATTACATTTGGTGTGCTAGAGACACCAGGTGTTCCCAAGACAGAGTTCTCTACGTTCGATGGAGCATGGATGGAGTGCCTGTTCGTGATGCATGTAAGAAGCTGCTGGACAATGGAGCATACCTGACCGGTGTCAACTGCAGCCGGACCAGAGCAGATGCTAGAGATTGTGGAAGACATTGTGAAAGTGTGTCCGCCTGAGAAGATCTGTGCTCTACCTATTGCCTATCACACCACAGCAGACCAGCCTACACTGTTTGCCCTTCGTGATGAATCCTGTCCAGAAAAATGACCCACCTTATCCTCACGGTTTAGATGTCCACTCCATTGCACCTGTGGAGATAGCAAAGTTCACTAGTCGGTGTAAAGAGCTCGGTCTAAAGTACATGGGTATATGTTGCGGCAACACTGGCAAGCTGACCCTGGTGATGGCAGAGACACTGGGCAGGAAGACTGAGCTAAGCTGCTATCATGACCACTCTAACAAGGGAACTGACGTCTAGTATGTCAGGAAATAGCATCTCAAACTGTAGCAATGCACTACTGTATCCACTAAATTATTTTTCTCGTGACTCATTTTTGGTTACGATGTAGTATCAAAATTTTATTTAGTGGTTTAATTGACAAAAACACAAAATTAATGATGAATGTGAGCAAACAGCACTTGTAGCACTGAAAACCAATAATACCTCCTCCGGCAAACATGTTATCCACTACAGCAGCTCCCTAACTTGAGCCGCCTTGTCAGTGGTAGCTATAAATTGTGTGGGTGTTCACATCTTAAAATAACTTATGCTTGAAACCACACAATAACAACCAAAATTAATGATTATTACACGCCATACCGTGTGTGTTCACAATGACATAATAATTAATATTTTTGAAAACTGCATTGTATCATAATGGGATAGGAGACTGCATTGGAATAATAAAAATTATGAATAATAATTGAAAGAGGTACAAGTTAAACAAGAGTGAGAAACAATGGTATGATTGTGAAAAAGATGATTATTACCATTTTATCAGGTGTTTATACTGTTCATGGGTGTATAGTGATAGCTTATTGTGTTGTGATCGATGGATTTTCAACTCTGTTAACTGACTTTTGTTAGCAGCTTCGATGAGTTTGAGCACGTTAGTGGAGATTTCAGTATCATAATTGTCTATCCATCCAATATCAAGTACTTCTAGTGAGTGGTGTGAAACAATGCACTTAGTGAATCAAGAAAGTCACATAAGCTTCTTGAGGTTAGTGTTCCTGTGTGGATGGAGCTCAGTTCTAATAAAGTATAGTTTTCCAGCTCTTGTAGTAAAGATCGTTGAATAGTAGTGGGATAAATGAGGCTGTTTTGGTGCAGCCTTGTAGTTTTAGCCTCCTCAGTCCGCTCCCCGGTGCAATCAGTTGTTGTATGATAACCTCATCATCATGATCAATACTAGCATTGCATAGTGAAAGATGCTCAAGTTGACAAAATTCTCTAGGAGTAAAGGAGTAAAAGTTTGAGAAAAAGCCAAGTCCAGGTAGAGATGCCAAATCCTTCCTTTAGCAGCTGGAGAATACCTGAGACCCTTTAAACACAAGAGTTTAATGGAACACATACCCGTGCGCTGAGCTATAGATAAGCCATTAATTAAGAACAATTTCAATCTGTAGTGAGGTCATAAAACTTTGTGTTTTTTTGTCATAAAGATGTGTTTGTGATGAGATGTGATGTGTTACCATTAAATTAATGCACAAAGAATGATTCAAACATTTGTTCGTTTGTTCATCAGTCTGAGACTGCTTCATAGGTCTTTTTGAAGAATCGTCCCGGCCCTATATGAGTGGCATTGTCATTCTACAGGAGAATGGTTCTAGCAGAAGCACATACTGTTCACGTATGTGTGGTGGTAGCTTATCATAGTCTGATTCATCAAGCCTCAACACTTCTAATTGGTTCTCGCTTGCAGCTTCAATCAGTTGGAGCATGTTAGTAGAGGAGTCAGTTGAGCCATCAGAATCTTCCATCTCTCCAATCTCTAGCACCTCTAGTGCGTTGTGTGACTGCACAATGTTAGTGAGAACAGGTAGGTCATTGTCTAGTGGATGAAATATTATTAAGTAGGTGAGTGAAACAAAACTCGGAATCAATGCAGCTAGTGAGCGAGGATTATGTGAGATGGCTAGCTTCTTGAGGTTAGTATTACTGTGTCCTGGAACAAGCTTGGTTGCTATATTATCATCACATAAATGCAATGTCAATTCTTGCAGTGATGATTGTTGAAGTAGCAGTGGGATGATGTCTGTGCTTGAACGACTCTGTTGACACTCTAGCTTCTTCAGTTCACTCCCCGGTGCAATCAGTTGTCGTAAGATAACCTCGTCATCATGATCAATACTAACATATAAGGGTAGTTCAAGACTATGGAGTTGACAGAACTCTCTCAATGGAAGAAATGTTTGAGCAAAAGGCAAACCTTGCAGGTAAAGATATCGAATTCTTCCTGTAGCAGCTGGAGAATATCTGAGACCCTTTAAAAAGAGATCCATTACCTCATCATTCATATTTAATTCATGCATGCTAAGATACCATCGTTCATCAAAGTAGTTGATGCAGTATCCTGTGGCGTACCAGTCAAAACCCACTTTCGGTTCAATTTCTATTGTATCACGTTCACTATAGTCAACTTTCAAATTATCCATAATGCCAGGATACTCGTAAGCACAATAGACAAGCTGCAGACCTGCACCCTCTAAGTTGCTGGCGAGTTCTTGTACCAACTCCTGGTACACAGGGTGACTATGATATTCATCATGTCTGCAGATTCCTGCCAAAAACCTCAAAACAACACTATCTTCTTCCACTAGCCATTCTAACATGTCAAAGTCACCAGGATTCACAATGGCAATATGGAGGGCAGTCAAGTATTCCTCAAGAGTGAGATGGAGGAAAGAGTAGGAGCACCCAGGACCTGTGCTAACATTCAGACTCGTGGTCTTCTTCATCATCCCAAGGTGCTCAAAGTCTTCACCAAGATCAGTAAATACATACTTTTTCTTACGCAGGCTCTCATAAGCCACTTTGGCTAGCTGAATAAGCTGCTGAGCCACTAGAGAAGGAAGTTCGTTAATGTCTTTTGTGCGCTGAAAAGAAGATGGCATGTGATACTCACGAGGAACCCGATGTGTGGACACAAGGTGCCTGCGAATGAGAGCACGGGTAAGAGCATCAAAGAGCTGTGTCATGGTTGTAGGGAAGGGAGTACCAGTGTCGTAGCTGTCCTGGTATATCAGGGCTACAATGACGGCATTGAGGGGGATGTACATCATACCATATACGGGAGGATTACTGGTGATGTAAGACAAGAACCCTGCCAGGATATCTCCACTAAACACGCTCTCAGAAAACCACTTGATATGCTCTTTAGTGAAGCCTATCACTTCGAGGTGCTTGTCTATGTTATGCTGACAGAGACTCCAGAGATCAGCGCTTACTGAAGGACGACTGGTGACAATAATAGTAGCCTCTGGTAGGAGCCTACCCTTGAGTAGATCTATGTAGACAGAGCCCTCATGTCGCTGCTCACGAGGAAGCTCATCAAACCCATCGCACACAAGAAGCATGCCTTTCCCTCTTCCTATTGCAGCCAAGAGCTCTTCCATGTTAGTGGTAGTATCACACGGCAGCAGGTCCCCAAGGCAGCGTGCCTCTTGAGCCCTCTTTTCCCTCAAGCGAACTAGCACCACTAACTCGTACTGCTTTACACTCTCTAACTCCTCCCACTTGTGACACACCTCCCATGCCAGTGTGCTCTTGCCAATACCTGGTGCACCCTCCACCAGGACACAACGTACAGGTCTGCCTCTCCTTCGGCACTTTAGTATGTGCTTTAGTTCTATTGGAGCTTTCTTACACAAGATCTCTTCAGTTAAACCGTGGAGACTTTTCTTTGTGAACTCATCTGCTTGTTTCCTGGTGATACCCTCCTTACTGATGACAGCTAGCTCAATGTAGTGCTTGCTGGCAGTAGTGAGTAGCTTGTCATCATCAGGGAGTGGTTGTCGGTAACAGTCCTTTAGGAACTGCTTGTACTGGTCTCTGGTAGTAGCTGAGAAAACACATCATCCACTGGTTAATAATGACTAAGTAGGTCATTACTGACCTGTTGTGCTTGAACGATTTGAGGAGGCAATGGAGGAGGAGGATGGTAGCATGCTATGTTGTGCTGTAAGACACTGTCATCACACATTAATTTTGTTGAATATCTTTACTTACCAGCTGATGTGTTTGGTAGCGACAATAATTGAGGAGACTGAGCAAGTTGTTTCAGAGCATCTTGAAGGAACTGTTTGCTACGCTTTTCCTCTGGACCATTCAGCCACATGGCTAGCATATTGATCTTACACATCTCAACCTGTCCCCTCTGGTTTGCTTCAATTGTTTTCAAACTAGAGTAGCTCAAACCAAGATGGATTCCAAGTGGGAACCATTGATACACTGTACTCAGTGCCGCTACTAATACTGATAGGTGAGAGTTGTCTGTAATAATGAAATTACACACAATGAAATGTGAGACATGCTCATTACCTAGTGTACCATCAGGAACTTCAGATAGGTCAACAATGAGTACTGGTTCTTCCAGAGGAGCAGAATGAGGAGGATTGTAACTGGTTGTTTGCTGTACTGTAAGATACAATGTGCATGTATTACACGTTGCATCATACACAAATATTTCTCTACTCACTAGCTGATGTGTCTGACATGGTCTTCTTTCCTTCTCCTCTTCTTGGAAGCACACGCTTTTTCATACTTGGTGGTAGTTGAGGAGTATGTGACTTGAGTTGTTGAGCTATATAATTTTTATATATTATATAATGCACTAATGACACACACACATATTTCTCTACTCACTAGCTGATGTGTCTGACATGGTCTTCTTTCCTTTTCCTCTTCTTGGAAGCACACGCTGTTTCGTACTTGATGGTAGTTGAGGAGTATGTGACTTGAGTTGTTGAGCTATATAATTATCATGCACTAATGGTTTAGTGTGTCAGAAGCACTTACCTGATGTGTATATGTGAAGAGGTATAGACACCAACAACACTAATCTGGCAGAGGAGGATGGCAGCATGCTATCACTAGTCTGTTGTGCTGTAAGACACTTCCATTACATTGTACCATACATTCTCTTTTTCTCACCAGATGATGTGATCGTTTTTCTTCGTCTTTTTGAACGCACTACACACTTTGATGTGCTGGGTGATTGAGACGACACAAGTTGAGGAGAGTGTTGACCTACACCAGTAAGAACACTGTACTGCACTGTTCACTAACACAAACTCACCACATGTGGACCTCAGCTTGCTACAGAGCTCTTTCAATGAACTATCTTTTTCTAGCTCTACCACAAACTTTTGGAAATTCTGAGGTTCTCGCTTGATTGTTGCTTCTATTGCATCTAAGATTTCAGACACTTTCTCTGAGTCTGCCAGTCCTCTTCCGGCGATTTTCTTTCTAGTGTCACGTGACAGTAGACCAGCTGAGAACAGTCTCGCTGCTAGCGTGGTAGGGTTGGAGATGGACTCAAAGAGGCCTGCATAGTGACTCTGGAACGAACGATACTCAGCACTTTCATCGCGACACTGCTAATGTAGAATTACAGAATCAATCCTTTAGCAATGTAACCCCATCCGTATCTTACCGACTCCTGTGAATCGTCCATATCCAGCTACAGTGGTCCGAACATGCAACAGAGGCGGAGAAGGGGGTTTTTCGTAAAAGTGAGCGCGCTTGCGCGCCAATTTTTGGCGCGCACGCCCACTTTCGGTAGAAATACGGTACCTGTACAACGTATACTAGAGTATACGGCCGTGTTGCACGTATGTTGTTTGGTTGTACAGTGGGACCTCTCTAATCCGGACATCAATGGGACTTCAATTTTTGTCCTGATTAACGAGGTGTCCTTTTTTAGGGATTAAAAATTAATATACAAGCGGCATCAACCGGTGCCCACATTTGGTGTCCTTTAAAGCGCGGTGTCCGCTATTCTGATGTCCGGATTAGCGGGGTTCCACTGTACTGCACTGTAAAAACTTGCAAGTGAGTACTGTACATGTACTTGGTAAGTGATACTTAATGTAAGTCGCATTACTGCCAACATGTGCTTTGAATGTTGCAGTCTCCATATCATATTACTCTAAACGCAAAGGGACCTGATGAGATAATATTTTAATTCCCTGATCACCTAAGCATCTTGTGATGACATCACCTATTTGTTTAGCCTCGCCTCCAGGCCTGGAGGCTACTATTTGTTGTGACAGCATGAGTTCTAAAAAAACAAAACAACAGGCAATAGTTGCAGCAATACTGTGATACTATCATCAAATGCAGTTCACAGTACTAGTTGAAGGAGCATGGAAATTTCTTTTGTAGAACCTGTAATGCATAAGAAATCATCCAATGTACTCTCAAGAGAGAAAGGTACACACACTGTTGAGGTACACCTCCTTCCAGTTCCCCGCCATAAGAGTTAATCTGTATTGACTACTAGTGTTACAAAATCACAGAATGTAAGTAGCAGGAGTTGATGATAGATGTACTATATCAACACACTGTATAAACTGTCTTCTTGCTTTACTTGTTTCTTCACAACACAGTAACTAGCACACTCACTGCTGGCACCCCAATCACCACACTGCAGGCACTCACTCCAACAATATTTCCAGGAATAGTTGTTGCTAAACTAACCAATAACCATCATGCATCCCGCAGTTGCTCATCGTCACCAAACACTGACAGCTCCTATGAATTATATTGCAACAAACTTATTGATCTAGATATTCAAATTATTACAACAGGTAGGTCTGTCTTGTAAGAAAGGTTCTGTGAATGTCACTGCTCAGAATAAGAATTCCATCCCTTATTGTGTAAGAACTAAGGACATATGCATACTCTCTGCCCTATAAAAATACTTCAACTGGGTGCAACATAGGCAGCGCTCAGCACACACTTGCTAGTGCCAATCTGTTCGGTTTATTTTGAAAAATTTAAACATATTTATGAAAATCTTACAAATCACTAAAATGATTATATAATAGTTCTGTCAGAGCTGAGGCCAAAGGAATAAAAATTTATGGATGGTCGGCCCAACACCATCCAGGGGAAAAAACCGGAGAAGTAAAACCCGATGGGATAAAACCTTCTCTGGAAAAACCCAAATGATAAGTACAACAGCTCAAAATTAAAGATGAAAGTGCAAATGGATCTTGACCTGTAGTAACAAAGAGATTAGACATGGTACAGCAATATACCTCTCAGTGATCACACAAGCTCAATCTGTGGGAGAAATTATTAATGAAGTTAAAAAAGTGTAAAATGGGTCTTTCGATCTGTAGTAACAAAGAGATAAAACAGCGTACAACAATATACCTGTCAGCATTCTGTTGGTAAAATGGGTCTTGAACTGGATTGAAAGAGGTAAGACAATACTCTGCAATATACCTGTCACCATTCACACATGTGAAGGTGTCGGAAACTAGTGAACAATGGAGTCTTGTCCTCTAGTAAAATGAGGTAAGACAATATACAACAGGTACCTTTCAGTATTTAAACAGGAGTTGGGTACATCTGTAGCCTCATTCCCAGGCTCCACTCCTCTCGGTTTTGAGAGTAGTGGAGACGGGAACAAGGCTAAGAAAGATAGCATGTAAACAGTAAGAGTACCTCTAATACAGTGTCTTTGTATAGCTGATTTATCTGCTGAAAAAAGAGCATGCAGATTAATAATGATTCTTATCTTATAAGAATATCTTTTTCTATTCTGTATTGAAAGACATGTGGATAAACAATAACAATACCATACCATCAGTTTGGTTCTGTTGCTTGCTTGAGACCTATCTAGAGAAATCACATGAAGATAATAAACACAACATGAATTGGTGTGATAGAATCGACGACTCAAAGATTGATGTGATCGAATCGATGAGTCGATGATTGGTGTGATCGATGATTCGGCGATCGAATCGAAGAGTCGGTGATTGTATCGATGAATTCATCTACATTGAACCTGTACATTAGACCAGTGAGAGGTAAGCTACATTGAACCAGTACATTAGACCAGTGAGGGGTGAGCTACATTGAACCAGCACATTAGACCAGTGAGGAGTGAGCTACATTGAACCAGTACATTAAACCAGTGAGGGGTGAGCTACATTGAACCAGTACATTAGACCAGTGAGGGGTGAGCTACATTGAACCGGCACATTAGACCGGTGAGGGGTGAGCTACATTGAACCAGTACATTAGACCAGTGAGGGGTGAGCTACATTGAACTACATTGAACCAGTACATTAGACCAGTGAGGGTGAGCTACATTGAACCAGTACATTAGACCAGTGAGGGGTGAGCTACATTGAACCAGTACATTAGACCAGTGAAGATGTGAGCTACATTGAACCAGTACATTAACCAGTGAGAGGTGAGCTACATTGAACCAGTACATTAGACCAGTGAGGGTGAGCTACATTGAACCAGTACATTAGACCAGTGAGGGGTGAGCTACATTGAACCAGTACATTAGACCAGTGAGGGGTGAGCTACATTGAACCAGTACATTAGACCAGTGAGGGGTGAGCTACATTGAACCTGCACATTAGACCAGTGAGGGGTGAGCTACATTGAACCTGCACATTAGACCAGTGAGGGGTGAGCTACATTGAACCTGTACATTAGACCAGTGAGGGGTGAGCTACATTGAACCAGTACATTAGACCAGTGAGGGGTGGCCTACATTGAACCTGCACATTAGACATAATTATTTACAACAACAACAGTAATAATATCATCATCTCCAGCTTGTATCCATGGTTTCCTACAGAACAAAACGCATTGTGAACACATCATCAGATTGTTGACTTCACCGCAACATTGAATCTTGAATTGTCTTCCATCTGTAAACAGTTTAGCATCTTGATTTCTCCAGTAGAACTCTTCCTAGTTGTCTTGATCTTCATACTTCCGACTACCTATCTACCTAACTAAGGCTTTGATTATGCACAAAATGTTCATCCAATAATGCTTCGACTACACTACCTAGCTATCTACCTAACTGAGGCTTTACTACACAAGCTAGCATACACCAATACATCACAGATCAATGAAACAGCACAGCAATATAACATGCAACATTATTAAAGATGATTCATAATGCACACTCTCACTCACTGTCATGCCGCGCTAGCAGATACATACAAACACTCACTAACCTTGCTACTATCTATGATGTCGCATCGCACGCTAACATGCTGGCATGCAAATACATTCTAACATTGCTACCATACAGCCTAGCATTGCTAAAACCACAGATGGTACACTCTCTTGTGCCATAGAAAGTGTAGCATCCATGGTTACTATACTGCTTAGCATTTGTACATAACCTTAGAACAACTATAAATTACTGGTACCATAGCACATTGGGAAGATGTATCATCAGTAATCAAGTAACCAGTAGCAGAGAGTAGAGCCAGTAGCAGAGAGTAGACCTAGTAGCTTGTGGTAGCCATCAGTAGCAACAATAATGTAGTGAAGCTGTAGTGGGTAAAGGTGATTGAGTGTGTTACAGATCACTAGCTACTGTTACCTCATGGTCCAGTGTGTTTCACTGCTAGTCCCATTCCTGAACTCCAGTTGATGTTAGGAGTTTATACACTGGACCCTGTAGTGGATTGAGTGATCAATGCTGCTAGCATACAGTGATGTGGCACTGACCTTATACACACTGTACACTGGTTCCATATGATAGGGAATGAGACCATCCTGCGTGATTGATTGGTGGTGATTTTGATTAGTTAATGGTGATCTTGACTGATTAGTAGTGATCTTGATTGATTGGTAGTGATCTTGATTGATTGGTAGTGATCTTGATTGATTGGTAGTGATCTAGATTGTGATTTTGATTGATTGGTAGTGATCCTGATTGATTGGTAGTGTTCTTGATTGATTGGTAGTGATCTTGATTGTGGTTTATAGTTTGGGTTGATGTTGATCTTGTCTGGTTCAGGGTCTGCTCCTCTTCATGCTCTCTTGATAGCTATCTACCTATCTAAAGCTTTGACTAAACTACCAAGCTATATACCTATCTACCTGGCTAAGGCTTTGACTACACTACCTATACTACAAAATGTTCATTCTAAGGCTTTGACTACACTAGCTAACATACATCAATGCATTAAAATCGAATGAAACAACACAGCAATAATCACATGCAACATTATTAAAGATGATTCATAATACACTCTCACTGACTCACTCACTGTCATGTCGCGCTAGCAGATACATACAAACACTCACTAACCTTGTTACTATCTACGATGTCGCATCGCACGCTAACATGCTGGCATGCAAATACATTCTAACATTGCTACCATACAGCCTAGCATTGCTAAAACCACAGATGGTACACTCTCTTGTGCCATAGAAAGTGTAGCATCCATGGTTACTATACTGCTTAGCATTTGTACATAACCTTAGAACAACTATAAACTACTGATACCGTAGCATATTTGGGAAGATGTATCGTCAGTAATCATGTAGCCAGTAGCTGAAGGTAGAATCAGTAGCAGAGGGTAGAGCCAGTAGCTGAGGGTAGAGCCAGTAGCTGAGGGTAGAGCCAGTAGCAGAGGGTAGAGTCAGTAGCTGAGGGTAGAGCCAGTAGCAGAGGGTAGAGCTAGTAGTAGAGTATAGAGCCAGTTGACTGAGTTCACGAGTTGCATTGAAATTGGCGCGCTTTTGAATTCAAGTAACGGATACCCACTTCTGTTTGTTCTATCTCAGGTTGACAGAGTCTGCTGTCGGCGTCACATTTCTGGAGTAGCGTTGTTAGTTGTGAAGGGTAAGGCTATGAGTGGGAGATATATACACACAAATTACAGCCTTCTCGCTCACAGTTGTGGAGACTAACCGCTAACGCATTCAGTGAGGTAGCGAGACGCTCGTGACAGCATTGTGAAGCTTGCTTGGCTATAGCTTGATGGTTTCTTCTTTGTCAGTAGCTCTTGTCCTTCACAGTAGCATCAGATGGCACAGACTGACCTCGCGCTCCTCTGCACAGCTCTTTTTATGGCAATTCAAAATTGGCGCTCAACTTTACCCGCCTACACTGCTGCGCATGCGTTATAAGAGAGCGCGAGCGCCGTAAAAAGGCGCGTTCGCTTTGATTTAAACTACAATCATTGTATTTATAGAGCTGAGACTACGTGTATAGTCAACTAAATATTTTAAATTAATAAATATTATAAAAATGTGTAGCTCAGCTACACATTTTAGTACAGCTACAGTAGCCTTAGCTTATGAGGAGCTATTCCACTTGTAGCTTGTGAAGAAGTGAGTGATAATTAAACCACACCATTGGTACTGCATGCTACAGACCGCCAAGTTTGCAAGTTTCTTAACAGCGGAGATTGTAAAATAGGTGGTGGTCTATAACAATACATAATATGGTTAGTTAGCCTAGTAGCCACTGCCCAATTCACAACTTCTGCTTTCAAGCAGTTGCAAAGGTCTGTACTGCATTCATTTAATAACACCTCAGACTAGTAGAATTGCAATTTTGATAAACAACAGCATTGTAAGTACAATTGTGCCCAAAACCTCTTCTATTTGAATCTCCTTGGAATCCCACAAATAGTGTCCTGATAGAAAGGCATCATGATTGGGTTTGTTAATATACTACAATGCAATTTGAGATCACGTCCAGTGTTCAAAAGTTCATAATTATTAATTTAGAAATTTTCACAACTGAGTAGGACTTTCACTGTAGACATCACTTAGTCAACCAGAGCTGAGGAATTATAGTCTTTCTCACAGAAAACTGATAACAATGTAAACAGCCATGAGCTTCTACGCACATTCTGTCTAATCAGAGGAGAAACTGAACTGAGGTATAAAGGTGTGTTTCTTTGTATTGATCATATTGAGTATGAAGTTGCTGGAGCTGTTACATGTGTTCTTTGGTGGTCTAGTGGAAAGTGGATACAGAATGAGTGACTATGAGGCAAGCTCAGCTCCTTCCTGAGACCTTTAATGTACAATGTTCAGCATTTTCATCGCCGGCTGCTCAGCAATAGCATTAGCATTTAGCAGTGATAGTTATACAGATGTACATTTAGATTATGAATGCAGTATGTTACTCACTTATGTGATGTGTTTACAAAGTAAGCGACTTCGTACTTTTGCCATGGTTTTATGAAATTTAGTGTAGTGCAAAGGTGTATAGAGCCCCTTTAATTAATCATGCATGCGCAAGCTGTTGATATAGAGACACTTGGTGTTGCTTTATTACTTTTGCAAGCTCAAGCATCATCCCGTCTTGTTCCTTGACTTTTTGTTAAAGCTTTTTGTTAACTTGTGCTACAAACTAGTAAACAGGATATGATAGAATACTTACAATCGTCAAACATACTCTCATAGAAAATAATATTGTTACTGTACATAAACGGTAGAATTATTATAAACAAGTCACATTCTTCCAGTGACTAAAGAATGTGGGTGCAATTTTATCATGGTAGTGATCATGACGGTCATGACGGTCAATTCATGATAAGGACATATAGATAAAGAGTAGCCACGACGAGAGGAAAAATTATTTAATGCTGTCGATAAAGTATCACTTTCAATAACTTCCTCTGCGTAATCAGTTACAAGAATTTCTAGTTGTGAGTTTGATTCAGGTGCTGTAATCATCTCAATGAACTTGCTGAGTGCCTCGAAACTGTACATTTGGCCAATCATGGGTAATATTGTTATTGATATATCCAAGCACTTCAGAGTGGTATTTGACTGTAATGACAGGCCCGCCCATCTCAAGCAACTGCTCATCTTTTATCATATTTCTTTTATCCACATTTCTTGCAAATTTCAGAAGAAAAGAAGCACATTCGGCTAGACCAGTGTTACTACTAAAGTCCAACTCGTATAAATATCCAGCTTGATGAATGAGAAGAATGATATGGTACACATGTCTACTAGTCAAAGTCATACTGCAGTCGTTGAAACTAAGCACAATAATTCCAGTGTTAGGTAGATTCTCAGTTAACAGCTTTAAAGTTTGAAATCCAATCTGAAATCTAAGACCAAGTCCAGTAACGTTCACATTTTCTAATGCCATTACTTCAACAAAGCTCGATACACCCTTGTGTGTAATACTATTATCACAAAAGACGAAGCCAAGATTTGCTTCTGAAGTTGAATGAGGAAGACGATGCTCCTTCTTGATAAGAGTTCTTACAGCCGACTCGAGTCCATAGTCATCAATGAAGCAATTATTAAAATGAATGCAACCATATCGGGATGACATTTTCGGGCTATATCCAACATATAATACCATATTACATTTAGATCGTGAACAGAGAGTCTGTAATATCCAAAAGATACATGCACATGTAGTCCTTCTTTGTGCCATATTTTATCAAACACCTATTGTCGTCTGGCTTCAAAAAGACAGTGTAGGTAAGTCAAGAATGATCGTCGTGGTTCACAGGCAGCAGAATACTGAACCAAATCTTGTACCAATTCCTGGCACACCAAACAATACTATACCTCAGTTCTTCCATCTAGCCATCCAACATGTCAAAGTCCTCACAATGGCAATGTGGACTGCAGTGGCTATATGCAGGCTCTCAGAACAGCCTACATGCCAGTCAGGAGCGCATATAAATGTGCGCTCTTGGCCAGTACAGCAGCAACTAGCAGTCTCATATTTATTTCTCTAAAGTTTCACACTATCGAACTAGAGAGATAAGTCGCATAACAAGGGTCCCCAAGAACATTCAGAGACTCTTTGTTTTGAATCACAACATTTAATTTGCAGACACAAACAATCTGATTAGCCAAAAATAGCATTGCAAAATTGGTTTGACTAAGAAAAAACTTTAATGACGTGTGCAATCATTATTCATAAAAAATAATGAAGTCTGTCTTAAAAGATGTACATAAAGAGAACAATAATTATAGTTATAGTGATTTGACAATAACATACGTAAAAATTTCAGATTAAAGACTCAGAGGCCTGACAGGAGAGAGAAACTTAGATTTTTACAAATTAATCATAATTCAACATCATACTTCTTGGAAATGACATCTACAAGTCGTTTTTCTGCTAGACCTTTCAAAATGTCACATGCACTTTTCCAAGTAAATGGAACTGGCTCGCTAGACTGCCATATATTAAAAACTTCAAGAAAGCAGAGCTCTGGTTCTGACTCATGTTGAGATTCTATTGCTTGAAGTCTGTAGATAGGAATGCGAAGAGATAGTCCATACATGGACCATTTTTCTGGAATAGCTTGAATCACTGTGCTACTAAACTCTCTTTGAGATGGAACTCTTTCCTTGACCGTGGCAGAATTTGAAACTATAAAATAAATAAAGTCAGTGAATAAAGTCAAATTATTTACATGAAGCGCTGCTTTCACATGCATAGGTGAAGCTGAGTGATGTATCAGTATCGAAACCAATGACCCCAAGCGCAATAAATCTTGTACTGCACAAGCAGATGGTACTTTTATTGGTATGTAGCACAACAGCCCGCCACTGTTGCTGGATCTTTATGGCCTGGTGACTTTTTCTTGAGGTCGAGCAATGGTCAGTCTCTGCCCATCATGCTATAACTTCCCTGCCCATGCTGTATTTTTCCACCACTCGCAATATGGAAATATATATAGAATGGGCAGTGCCTTTGATATGCCCGCGCAGAGTGCTACAAATGTACCATTTAGTGCCTTGTATGTCAATAGAGAATACATTCAGGACCACTTATATAGTGGCCTGAAACATCTAAAAACACTGAGTACAGTCTAACTCACATGCAACTTTCTGTTCCATCTCACGAAGCTCTTTTCTTAGCTGATCTTCTCTCATTTTGCTTTCTATGCAAAAATTAATAAGTTTTGTCTATAAGAAATCGATATAAAGTGCTATCATGGTATAAGAGGCCGCATGAGTACAAAGGGGAATTTAGTCGGTACCTTTCTCAAATTCTAATCTTTGATCAAGTAGCTGTGTCCGTTGTTCTTTCAGATGAGTTATCTCATCAGCTTGTGCAGTCATTATCTTCCCTATTTGTTCCACTCTTTTGAGTGATGGAACTGTAGGATTGCACATTGTGACTTTCAATGGGATCACCAAAAATGGAGTGACATAATTATTAGCTAAGATTTAGTATAATAAATAATAATTTAGGAATCATTAGTACATTATATCACAGACGAGTACATGAACAGCTGAAGCTGTGAACATCTCTTTTTACTGTATGGAATCATGTCATGGTTGGGTTGATGCTAAAATGTGAACAATACCAAGGGCGTATAGAGAAAGAGGGCATGCAACCGTCAATCACTCCCGTAGGATAGCGAAATATTAATTGTTACTAAAATTAGAAGTTACGCCCATCAATTACTGACGTAGAAAAAAGTAGGCGGTAACAAATGACGCATAAATATATTTTCAGATCCATCTCGAGATCCATGAACCAGTCAACCAGCTTACCTACGCCGCGCCTAGGCAATGTGTCCCGCGATCTCAGGCACAGCTAGCGACGCATACCAGTCCGCCGGTGTTCTCTTGGCGCCTTTGCCGTCTACGTGTTTGAATAGCCTAGTGCAATGGCCTCCAGCTTGAAGAATGCGTGACTAGTGTGCCTTACCTCGCGCATTTAGCAACAAGCAATCATCTAGCGGTTACAGACAAGGGCGAGCAGCTACTACTGTCACTACGTCGCCGTTTAGATACAGGTGTACCAGCTGGCTACCTGTACTAGCCATTTCTGCACTCTCCGCATACGCTCTGACGTATGCACTGTATACTAAAAGTATACGGAGTTTAATTGATGTTTATTTTTAGTAACAATTAATATTAATTTTCGCTATCCTACAGAGTGATTGACGGTTGCATGCCCTCTTTCTCTATACGCCCTTGACAATACTGGTGATCATAGTAATCATACTGTCAATGGCTATAGTAGTTTAGGAACAAATCTAGTATAGTAACTTACCCTGTTCTGTTTTACTAAGCTCAACAAGCATTTCTTCAGCAACAGATTGGAGATCTTTATCCATTTTCATTATGTCAATGAGGCGCAGTAAACCTTGTACATCTTCTATATGTAGTGCTGTGAGCAAGGAAGATGCTCTTTGATCTGGCAGCTCTAGTCTGAGCTTGGACACCAGGTTTTCATCCATTGACAGAAGTGACTTGGATTGTAATAAATGAACAGCTGAGTTGTAAGTACTGCGATTGGCAAATGTCTGTGTTAGAAGATCTTGGCACACTTTCATTCTGTCAAAAGGCTCTTCCTTTTCTTCTTCCACATCTACAAAATAAAAGGAATAATGAAAGAAGCAGCATAATTTAAATTTTGTGAGTTTCAGCACCATTTACAAAATTCTCTCGTAAGTTTATTAAGGAGTTGAATAGAAGGCAAAACTTTGTGGAGAGCTCTCATTAGTCTAGCGGCTAGACCAAGCTCTCATAATTATACTTATGTACTCATCCGATTCAAGGGAACACTGCCTGTATAATTTTAGGAACATAGTAGCATAATTGTTTCTTTTTTTGTTGCCTGTCACTATTACAGAAAAAAATTTGAACATCTAAAAATTAAACCGTGATAAATAATAACCCAATAAAGGAAATGTTGCTATCATTCATAGATTAAAATTGGAACACCCAGACCTTCGAGAGAGGAAAGCATGTAAACAAAGCCATGGTATAATGCATAGTGCATAAATATAATGCTACTTCCAGAAATGTACTCTCATAAATTTCTTTGAGGTATTCCGCTAGTCACGTGATGAATCGAACCTATAAATGTATCTTTTGCAAGACTAACGCTTGTCTGCAAGGTAAGTTTATCTGATTTATGTCCTGTACTGGCTCGTAAGCTAAAAATAACAAGCAAGCACTGCACTGCACCGTGCTAAAATTAGAGCAAGTACAGCAGGCAATGTCTCCTATTATTACATGCATGCATTTCAGTACAGGCCCTTAAAAAGGCATGGATATGTACAAGGCTATTATTTTCAAATGCCTGGACATTCAGTGTACAATATTATGGCTCCTCAATACAAGTTTCCTATAGTATAGTGCTAACTTACCTCCATGTATTCGTAACAAGGTTTCAAGTTGTTTTTGCAATTCAACTCTTTGTTCATCATTTGATTTCCTTTCCTTTTTTGCCTCTTCAAGCTGCTTGTCAAGATAATCCACACGTATTTCCAATTCTTCATTTTCCTTGGATAAACTTTCTGACAATTCTTTGTAGTCACTCAATTGATCCTGTGTACCTACATTAAATGCAAATAATTATGTATTAATTAATGTTGGGGAGGAGTGCTGTGTGCTGTATGAAAGTTATTGTCCATTCAATATCACGCTCGTGAAAATACGGAGATTAGAGTTTGAGCGGGTGCCTTTGATGTCAGACAGGAAGTAACAATAAACAGTTATAGACTATAGTTATAATGTACTATACGTGCACACATGCCAGTGCTCGCGATAACGTTCGGCAAACGAAAAATATCCAGACGAATTAACTGTGCGTCCGCATAAATTGTCTAATAACCAGATAAAATGTCTGGACAAAAGCGATCGTCTTGTGGAGGTGCGTCTGACGCCAAGCGACTCAAGGTTCAAGTGAAAACTGTAGAGAAATGGATACAGGAATACGACAAATCGTTGAGCACAGCTCTCTGGCTACAATTTAAATGAGCTGATTGCGACCACGTGCTCTCCATTTACTGTGCTGCCTGCGTCAAGACAAACTCATGTCGAGGCGCAATTTTCGATCTGCTTTTATAGAAGGTACTTATAATGTCAAGACTTTGAAATGCCTTCAAAGATCACACTGCTACTGATTATGCATGTTCACGCAATGAGCTTGTTAAAGAAGCGACGCTCGTCAACTCCTACCGAGTACGCCCCGATTGCTATGGCCATGGCTAGTTCCACAATGCACTTTCTTGCTCGTGACCAGCAAGAAAGTCTTGTAGCTACTCTCTCACTGAAAGGCAAATTTTTAGTATTCAAATTGACTCCAGTACTGATGCTGAATTGCTGACGATAAGCTGTTTCCTGTACTTCACTTTGACCCCATTCAAGCAATGGCAATGAAGACTACGATAATAGTGATGATTCAAACAGTGACTTAGAATTTTAAATTAGAAACACAAACAATACCCTATACGTAATTTCTCATTGTTAAAAAAATTTAGCCAGACAAATTTTACAATGTCAGAACAAATTTACTATAATCAGCTATTCATGCTGGACAATCTAAAACACTTATCGAGAGCACTGACATGCACAAGTCACAATTTTTGTGCAATAACTCACCACTAATTTCAGCTTCAAGGATATTTCTGTGTGCTGAGAGTGCATCAAACAGTGATTGAAGGTGATATAAAGCACCTAAACAAAACAATGATTATTGCACTACGATAACAGTTTATTCTAACCTACAGAGGGAGCTTCCTGTGATGGTGCCTATAGAGTAAAAAAATAACAGTCAAAGAAACGGAGGATGAACCTAGCTTGAGTAGCCTCATACCCAGGGGCTATATGAGGCTTAAAAAGAACTATGCATGCAATGAGATCAGAGAGAATAATACCTAGCCTACAGCCCATAATCCTTAAAAATAACCTATAGGACATCTATTTATAAGAAACATATTATTTGAGACAGTTGTCTGTTCAAAATAGCCGTTTGTAAGTGTAAACACACTCATCAGGGACCATGATGAAACAAAAACTACTTTCTGAAGCAATTCAATGACAGGAATGCTGTTATTGTTACTGAAATAGCTGATATAGTGGTGATAGCGGTGAGCATGCATGCATATCACTATAGTGATAGTGATTGAGGCATGCATAATTAACGAGTCAGGACACTATATACAAGGAATGGTTACAAGACTAATGTTGTGTAGCGTGGCAAATTAGATTTTGATACAGTTACACAAACCTTCAAACGAGGCTTTTTAAGTTTAGCACCAGTGTTTAGTATCCCTGCAATACAACAGACAAGCAGAACAGCACATAAAATTAATTATCATACCAGAAATGTAGAAAATGTTCGCGGTAGCTTGCGAATGCTAGTTGATACCGATTTTTGCCAATAAAAATGGCAACACCCAAAAAATAAATTAACAAATTTGGGAAAAATTGTAAATACTAACAATACTGCAAAAGTTCTACGTTTACAGATAATAACAATAACAGACATCCAGAACACATATAAATGCTCAACAAAAAGTAGCAGGTACCTCTGTCTTCATAGATTTTCAAGTAAAATTTATCCTTTTAATTTTCACGCTAAACTGACAGTACAAATTCTATACAGTATTACAGGCACTTTTTAGATGCATGCACTCATGTTCCACGGGAGAGAAATAATGCACTTAAACACAAGATATGCCAATAATATAGCACTTATCACTACAACTGCATGTATCAGAAGCAAAGTACGCACAATTAGCAACAATATGCATAGATATAATGATTATAGCAGCTTTATAAAACAATCATACATACTTACCAGTACGTGAGTACAATGTCTTCCCAGCAACAGTAACCTCTTCAATATCTTGTTCTTGAAACAAAGATGAATTTTTCACAGTAAGTTGCCGCACCGTAGCTTCAAGCCTCCTTGGAAAGAACCAGGTGATCAAGATCGACTTGGGTATTACATTGAAACTGATAAAAGTCGTGTGGCTTTCTTCAAAACCCTTCTCAGCTAGGGTCATGACGTCTTTTAACGTCTTTCTGTTTGCCCATTTCTTAGAGACTGTAATTGTAATGACCTCTTTTTCCTCAGGAACAGCAGGTTTTGCAGTACACAGAACTGCTTGTTGGAAATTGAGTACAGTCGTGCTCTTCAAGAACTGATCCATTTTCTCTTTGTATGTTTGTACACGGCCAATACCATCTTCTCTCTCAAAACGGATCAAAACTTGCTCGAGACAATGAGTGTTGAAGGTATCAAGATGGCGCTGACGTAGCTGGTACAAAAGTTCCTCCATTGAGCCACAACTCTTGAATTCGTCAGTATCTAAGTGGTCACTGAGAAAAAACCGTGCATCAGCATGATCACTGTTGGCAAGAAGATTTCGAATATCAGTGAGCATGTGTGAGAAAGAAAGCTGAAGATCTTGTAGTTGCTGAATTACTTCGGTATCAGCAGGAATTTGAGGTGATGTTAAACCTATCATAATAAAAATAGCCTTTTATGAACAATTGTTCGTCATAGAAAAATGATGATGGATGCAACTCACTCCAATAATACACATCAATGCATGACTAGTTACGGAACTACCTTCTGCTTCAACAACTTCAGATGAGGGCTTCTGTAGGTAGGTACTACGAATTTTTCTTGCCAATCTGTAATAGCCGAGTTGATCAAGAACATCAACAATGATTCTCCAGCTGGGTGCATCAGCCATATTCAGCCAATATTGATATACTTCTATCTTCCATTCCTTCACTCCTCCGTTTGACTGTTTGACTTGATTTAGCACATACACTGGTACACCAAGTGCCACTCCAAGTGATTTCCAGTCGTCTACTTCCTTTAACTCGAGCAAGAGCTGTTGAACGGTTGGCTGAACTGTATATATAATTATACAAAAATAATAATTATATTTATTAGCACTGAGTACTGAAGCTTAAGTTTCAGCATTCTGTAGTGAAGGGATCCTGTTCTGATTTCTATACTCTTTACTTACCGTCAGACATTGGCAAAGAGAATATATTGATCTGCAACAGACCACCGCAAGACCGTCGCTAGCTGGAATTTTTAGGGGAGGTTCTTTGTGCACAGGTTTTTGGGCGGCGCAAAGCGCAGAAAATAATTGGAATAATAAATTATTATTCATGACGGGCGTGTCAATTGATTTTTGCACTGCAATACTTTCGAGAAAGCAAGCTGCTTCGATTTTGGCTAACAAAACAGAAGAAAAGTGGTTCTTTCAGGAGACTGGGTGGTTCATCCGAACCCTCCCTGTTTGCAGGCTTGCACAGTCAAAGAAATATCTCTTGCATATGTTGCATGCTAGCTTATTGAGCAGTGTCGTGCCCCTGGTTACAACCCTATTAAAATAATATATCACAATGTCAGGGGAAATTAATTAAAAAATGAACGATCAATTCCTACACTTGATATTAAAAATGCATTTTCTGGATTTTGATAATTTTGTGAATTTTAGATTCTTGAAGTATCTCGGCCAAATATGTATGATTTGATCCAGTCACACACCAGTAGCACCTTAGTACGGTGAGAGGCACACTCACTAGCATAGGCAGCACGCCATAGCCACATTACCCACCAACCACTGAGGGCTCCTGGACAAAGAGAGGGAGGGAGAGGGAGAGGGAGAGGGAGAGGGAGAGAGAGAGAGAGAGAGAGAGAGAGAGAGAGAGAGAGAGAGAGAGAGAGAGAGAGAGAGAGAGAGAGAGAGAGAGAGAGAGAGAGAGAGAGAGAGAGAGAGAGAGAGAGAGAGAGAGAGAGAGAGAGAGAGAGAGAGAGAGAGAGAGAGAGAGAGAGAGAGAGAGAGAGAGAGAGAGAGAGAGAGAGAGAGAGAGAGAGAGAGAGAGAGAGAGAGAGAGAGAGAGAGAGAGAGAGAGAGAGAGAGAGAATATAACTTCTTCTCAACAATCATAAAATGAGGTAAAAAGTAATGAACACATTTCTTACCAAACACTGGTACCTCCAGTACAGCCCTGTCATTGCCTACATAAGCAAATGATCCCAGATGATGATATTCAAATGGTTTCATAGTCTCCTCTAGCTTGCTGGTTGACTGACTAACAATGTTACCATTAGTGTTGCTCAGCAGTGCACCAAGATACTTGCCCTGCTGGTCAGCAACCTGTGCAGTAGCTGGCAGACTCTTCATGGATCGATCAAGACGGTGAAGCAACTCTTTAAACTCCTCTATATCGAGTCTCTGATCTCCACTGGTGTCCATTTCTGAGAATAGTCTGCAAGACAAAATACAGGCAAAGCAATACATACCACATTGTATGTTCAAGTCAAAATTGAAACTAAAATTTTTTTTGCATTGTATCAACTATAGTGTTTGCTGTTTACTCACTTGTTCACATTGTGCTCTGCCCTGCTGAACAGCACTTGTACCTGAGGGTACTTCTGCTTGGCTTGCTCCATCAGTGCTGTGAACTCTTCTATAGAGAGGGTACCATCACCATTCACGTCAGCCATCTTGAACAGCTCCTCTGCCTTCTCCACCATTTTGTCTCTCTCGATAGTGGAGCAGTCGCCGATAGCAAACACTCCCTCAGCTCCTTTGACACGCAGGAAATTGTCAGTGACCAGAGACCTCCTGAAATAAGAGCAGTGAGTGAGTGAGTGAGTGAGTGAGTGAGTGAGTGAGTGAGTGAGTGAGTGAGTGAGAGAGCGAGTGAGCATGAGTTAGCGAGTATTGACTTACGCATTTCTTTGTTGTGGTAGTTTTGTGATCAATTTCTTAGTGATATCTTGTGGCGCTACTCCAGTAGACCACACACACATGCCGTAAGGTAGCTTGGTGATCTCTTTCGTGGCTTTATCCTTGAGTATCACCTCTCTGGGAGTCACTTCAACCACCCTAGCAAGTACACAAAGAAAAAGTTTTAATCCAGATCATGGCTACAAATTTAATTTCTCTCAGTAACTAAGCAAAGGCTTTGTGAAGCTCTTCAGTTGACAATATTCATGATCTGGCTGTCTCACCTGGATCCAGTAACTGTTGTTACATGGCTCTCTTTCTTCTTGAACTGAGCCTCTGTGAAGCGACTGATTTGAAGGTCATAGTTGTTCAGGATATAATCTCCGCTCTGTATCATAGTGATGTTAAAATCATCCAGCACTGTTGGATATATCGCGGGAACATCATCGCGAAGAAAATCTCTCAGTTCCGAAGCAAACTCGACTCCCGAAGGCCCGCCACCAACTACAACAAAGTGAAGGAGTCTCTTTCTCTCTGATTCAGGCTGTCCTGGGATGGAGGCGGATTCCATGAGGTCAATCATGGTGTTTCGAATGCTGTGAGCATCCTCCATTTCTTTCATGAAATAGCAGTTCTCATGGACCCCAGGAGTGTTGAAAGTGTTATTGGTAGCCCCAACACCCATTATCAGAATATCATACTCGAGATCAAACTCAGAAACTTTCCCAACTATACCCGACTCGTCCTTGCAGTGAATTTGTTTCTTGTCTGGGTCGATTTCTACACACTTTGCCTCCTGGAATTGCACGCCATTTTTGCCGTGATGGTGCAGAATCAGCTTGCGTACTGGTTCAACGATGCTGCGCGACTCAACAGTTCCCACAGTAACACTCGGGAGGATGGGAGAGAAGAGGAAGTAGTTCCTCGGAGAGACCACAGTGATGTCAAACTGGCCTGGGTTGAGATGTGACATCACACTCATTGCCCCCCATCCTGATCCCAGTATGACCACCCTCTTGCGAGGCTCGTTCGGAAAACTGGGTCTATTTGCTCTCTTTATCGCTTTCCAACCATAGTAGATGATGCTGCCCGATAACAGAGCGCCAAGAGTCCATTTCAACACTTTTCGACCTCTAGATCTTCTGGGTTTCTTTCTCCTTGGCTCACTCGCGAATTGGGCGACACGGATAATTGACTCGACTCTTTCAGAGGACAACGGAGACAGGACGGCAGACCTGAAGATAGGGAGAAGGAAACCACGGCGAGACAAGACGGAATACATTCTTGCGACGACAAGAAAGCATTAACAACTCGAATTAATGCGCACCGTGCTTGTAGGCGTGGCTGGTCAAATTCATTCACAGCAGGTTCGTGGTTAGTGTTTGTGTTTTGGTATCCATGGAGAACCAACAAAACCGTCTCCACTTCTATTACACTGCAGATAATCGATAATCGCGCAAAGGAGCTGAACACTGGAGGGAGGATCGTGCAGCACAGCAACGCAGTCCCAGTGCATTGTTGAGTAGCTAACAACAGCAGCCATCATGGGCAACAAATTATCCCGCCAAGGAAGAGTGGCTCCTGGAGACACCACAAGTAAGATAAAAGTCCCTATAAAGCAACGACTATGTGCATATTGCAGCCCTGGATCATTTTATGAATTTTTCTTTTTTCTTCCTGCAGCAATCTCAGTTGCTCCAGCACCAGCCAGTTCCAGTGACAGCAGTCAGCAGAACCTCAACTCTTCGTTTGGAAGAAGAGGCAGTGCTCGATCACGGAATATTTCCAGGCCTACCAGTCAATTGTCTAGAACAGGCACTGGGCGATTGTCCTCAGGAGTAAGGCGTCGTGGGTCACAGCCTCCAGGCTCTCTTTCTAACTCATTCAACATGCGTGGAGAGAAACTTTCCGACAGATTATTCCAGCCGACTAGAGTGGATCCATTCACTCCATCAGACTTGGCTTTCTCTCTGAGTAAAGCTGGACAGCACCAGAGACAGTTGTCTTTCAACAGTGAAGAGATGGAAGGAGATGCCTTAGTTCTCAGGGTCCATCCTGCAGCTCAAAGAAGTGACGGAACATTGCGGTCAATCACCTGCCCCTCATGTAACAGTAAATTCTCCTCTATAGTGCATGTACCTCTACTTCTTCTTTGCGGCCATACATACTGCAGCAGTTGCATTGATAAAGCACTGAACAGAGACCCTTCCTATCTAAGATGTGGTGTTTGTCAAATATGCACTCCAATCGACCCTCAGACACAACTTGAGGACTTTAGAAGAAACAAGCCTATCCTCGACTTACTAGGCTGCAAGGATTTCTCCTCAGTTGTAGCAAGTTCAAAGGTTGACATGTGTGCTGAGTGCGAGAAAGAGCCAGCAGTTCTTTACTGCAGTGAATGCTCAGCGTCATACTGTGACTATTGTAACAGACAACAGCATACGAACTCTAAAGTTCGCTCAAAACACAAACCAGTCTCGATAAATCTGAAGCCCCGACCTCAGCCAACATGCAAAAAGCACCCGGGACAGAGCTGTGTTCTATACTGTGAAACTGAGCGCCAGCCCATGTGTGTCTTGTGCAAGTTCTACGGCCAGCATCGATTCCATAGCTACCAGTTACTGAGCAATGTTGCTGCTGCTTACAAGACTACTCTCACCAAGAAAATGTCACAAGTTGAGGACATGGAGCACACGCTGAATGAGGTTGCATTATCACAAGCTGACACTGTAGTAGAGATAAGAAACAAAGCCATGGAGGCTCAAGACAAACTGGAGAAACAATTTGCAGGTAAGAATGAACTATCTTCACAAACATTGTGATAAAAAATTTGCTGTTTTCTCTACAGATGCACGACAGGAACTGATCGCAGCTCTTGACCAAAAAGAGGCAGTTCTGCTGAGTCTGCTAGACAAGCAGGTCGAGACCAGAGAACAGATTCTACTGGAACAGAGAATGGAAGTTGCTGCAGCTCGAGCAAAAACCCTTGCAGCAAAAGAAGAAGGTAGTTTAGTTACCAATTCATAAGTACTCATTCACTCTTTTTTATTTTCAGCATTGAAATTGCTAGAACTAAATCCAGTAACAGCTCTTCTGGCTAGAAAGCACATTGATGTTTCAATGGATAAGGTGTTGAAGCAAACAACTACATTCTCACATGTTCAGTCGCGAAGAGACAGCAGCAAGGACAGAGAATCAATCAGTCAACTGCTTCCAATTGGACTACGAAAAGGAGAATTGACAACACGACTACAGCAAGTACTGACACAATATGGTGCGATCTTACAGCTACCTCAGAAACCGGTATTCACTGAAGTAAAGGTGCATCAAAATGCTATTTCCCTTCGCTGGGAACTTTGCGGCCAGACGGAGGTCACAACTGACAGAACACGAGTCTATGTTGTCCAGTGCTTTGCTGATGCACCTTTCAAGTATAGACATGAACGAATGCTGCAGATGAAGAAGAGGTTTCTCTCTGTTCCATCTGGTGTGTCTCCTGAGAGTGGGTTTGATGAACCCAGTGATGTTTCATCACAGAACAGCGAGGCTCCACGTAGCACTCTACCATCCATTCCTCCCTCTCTACTCTGCAGTCAGAATATATCTCTTGTCACTATGAACTCAACAGTAGCTGCAGCTGCTGAGGAGAACCAACGAACAAATGATCCTGAAGCTGAGGAAGGAAGACCAAGCAGGAGAGAGAGTGATAGAGGAACTGGTCTTGGACCAAAGCCAGGCCAGAGAGCACCTAGGATGATGAAACCAATTTTTCCTGAACCAGTCAATGTCCCTCGTGGAACAGACAGTCCAATGGCTAAAAGGCAGCATCAGCTACTGCGAGATCCCAGTACACAAGCATCAGCTGCCCTCTTGAGCCTTCCTCCACTCCTCACAAAGACGTCAGAGGAAGGAAGAACTAACGTGTGCGAGGATGGTGTTTCTGCTGCATCTGAATCGAATCCTGACCTCTTCTCAGACTCCAACATGAGTGGGATACTCGGTGATGTTGAAGACTCACCTCGTCAACCTCCTCCTAAAACTATTTTCGAACAAGGACAAGCTGTTTCAACTGACAGCACTTCAACTCTGTCAGTCTCTAGCAGTGACTCTGCTGAAGATTTCACAGTTGTTGGCAGATTCTGTGAGGGCTATGCCTTTGAAGATATGTACAACGGACCGCTGTGTCGTTTCAGCTATTCTGGAGTCATCCCAGGAGTGACTTACTACTTTCGAGTGCTGTGCCACAACGCAGCTGGTGATGGGCCTTGGAGTGATACAATAAAGTGCACTGTACCAACAGGTAAGGTCTACCACATGATGAAGCTTGATTCAAAGTCACATGATTATGGTTACCAACTGCATGTTGACTTGTGAATACCATTGTTGTCATGGTCACACTATTTGCTTGACATATCGTTGCTATCTAACTATCTCTCCCTCCCCTTGTAGGGAGAAAGTGATTTTCAACAGCTAACAATTCTCTTCCTCTTCTTGCAATTGACTAATCATGTGTTACTACAAACCACAAATTATTTTTAAAAACCACAATGTTTGACAAATTATTTTTAATTCAGTTCCATTGCAAAAAATTATTATGAAAATTGGATTGTTTACTTGTGAATGTGTTCATGATTGAGAGGATTGTGTTATTAGAATTAATGACAGTTTAGATGCACTGAAGATCGACCCACATGTGTAAGTCCTTTGCTTTTTGAAGGAGTTTCTCCACTGGAAGATCGGCTTTAGATCCTTTCATCTTTCTGTCTCTTAGTTTTCTGAAGATTCCTCGTTTTTCTTCCCCGATAGTAAGAACAGCAATCTGTCGAGACGCCATTAACCCGCCATAACTGAGTGTCATTCTCTGCTTAATTTTTACTGGGTAGTCTTCCTTGATTTTTACAACTTGCACTAGCTCAGTTCCCCAAGAGTCTTCTAAAGCATCTTCGGGGAATAATGACGCAATGTGTCCATCTCTTCCTAAACCGAGAAACACGAAATCGAACTTTCCTTCTGGTAAATGTGACACCAGTTGTCTCTCGTATAATTCAGTAGCAGCGTCTTGACTAGAACACAGCCCATGGTTCATGCTGATCAGCATTGGATGAAAATGATGATGTGGGACTGGAACATATGTGAGAAGGCTGTCAGAGAGTTGAGCACTGTTGAGGTCAGCCTTGCTAGAAGCACAGCGTTCATCTGTCTGCCATATGTGGGTCTTCTGCCAGGGAAAGGTGTGCTTGTAGTTCAGTGTTAGGACTTGATGGAGTGGTAATAGAGAGACACCGCCTGGTAGAGCCACATGAAAGACACCTCTCTCTTTAACAGCAGTAATAGCAGCGTTGTAGACAAACTCAGCAAGATCGCTGACTAGCTGTGACCTGGGAGACACATGCACAGAGAAACCAAGTAGCTTGGATAAGGAACGCTCTTGGTCATGTAATCCACTGGCGTTAGCTATGTTGACAATATTATCACCAGCAACATTAAGATCAGGTAGTTTAGTGCTGCCGGCATTAATCGATAAGGTCGTTCCGTTCACTTGCAATCTGACATGTTTCCACACATCAGGTGTGTACGTGAATATCTCGGGACTTGAGATCTCCAGCTCTTGCAGCAATGGCGTCCACACTCTCCAGGTCTCTAGCAAGTTCTCCACACTAACAAACATGGTCCGATCGCCCTTGATGATGCTGCTGAAAATGGCAGCGTAAGAGCTAAGAGAGCTGGTCTTTCCAGGTTGAAAGCAACTGTAGCTACAGAACGGTTGCAGAAGACTTGACAACGATTCAACAGCACATTCCTGCTTGTACTGCCAAGTGGAAAAAGGAGCAGTGAGCTCTAAGTTACTAAAGTGGTGTGAAATAAAGATTGCTGGCCCTTTAAATTGATCACCCTGAATGTAGAACACAATTTCAGGACTGCACTTGGTGGGAACGCGAACTGGAATTCCACGACTGCTGCGAAATACCACTCGAGCAAACGTCATCTTCTCTCCCATCCTCTTTCCCGAGGTCAACAGTAGAGGAACACCGTACCAGTCCGGGTCTTGAATGTAGAGAAGAGCTGAAGAGAAGGTGGGTGTACGGCTGTAAGTGTTGTTACCGATCGTTTGACTGACGCCATCTTGAATGAGGTGGTCCAAATACTCAGCATATTGTCCTACCACCACACTCTCCATGAGAGGTGGATAGATGCTGTGAAGAAACTCAAGCTTATCCTTTCGTATATCCTCAGAGTCCAAGTCAGCTACAACTAAAGCAACAATCTCTGTCAAATGGTTCTGAAGCATATCTCGTATTGCTCCATACTCGTTGTAATAACCACTTCTGCCCTTTACATCCAATTTTTCTCGTGCAACAACCTCGACATAGTCCACACTTCTTGAATTCCAAAGTCCGGCTAACAAATCCTGGTTCCTGGTCCTGAAGTCCCTGATCTGCTGTACTCCTAGTTTACCGAGATAGTGATCAATTCGCATCAATTCTTTCTCGGAGAAGTTCTCTTCAAGCTGTGTAGTCAAGGAAACGGCAGAGTCCAGGTCACGTCCAAAAGGTTTCTCCAAAGCAAGTCTGACCCAAGCATTTCGTTGAGGACGAGCGTACAAGTGAATATTTTGAGCAATTTGAGAATAAGCAAACGATGGGACCGAGAGATAAAAGAGCCGGCCGACCTCAACAAGGCTCTCGTTTGCTACTCTCAAGCGTATAAGTTCATTGAGTCGAGTGTAGTTTTCTCCAGTTTTGAGCTGAACGTATTGAGTTGATGCATGCATACGAGAGAGGACTGTGGTACAGCGACTGTCGTCCTGGCATTGAATATGAGAGAACATGGTATCGATGAGATTTTCTGTAGAATCTTCTGGCTCTCTGGAAGCAGCATAGAGCAATAGAGTGATAGAATTGTCAGAGTCGGACAGCAGGAACTCGTGGAGTGCAGGCCATAGGAACCTTCTGGCTAGGTCGCCTCGTGAGCCAAGTATTACCATGACCACGGCAGACCCTTCAGGATATTCATATTCACTGGGTCGTTCAGCTTGAGATACAAGCGAGAGAGATAGGAAGAGAAGCGCATAGACAGAGACACACGCCACAAGAAGAAGAAATCGGTTGAACACAGTCGACGCCATGTTGAGAAAGGTGTGGTCACGCCCACTGCATGCGAAATCGCAGCCCCACCTAATGTTTTGTATTTTGCAAGAGGGGAGGTGCCATGGCTACTCTGGTGTCTCCGGTCGCCTTTCCTGACGAGTCACAGCTACGTCAAGCGAGTCTTATAACACTGATCGTAGTGATAGTTGCGTGTGCAGTGGTATTGATTGCGATAATCGGAGGATTGATGTGCCTATTCTTCTGCTACAGACAAAAGAGGTGTGTTCTGCTAGCAGTAACGTATAACATCATAGTGCTTGCAGAATTTAATGTTAACAACGCTAAGCTAAAAGTTACACATTTACATACTATCGATTACACTAATTTTTGGTTTCTATTAGAATTTTCGTAACAAAAAAGACAAAAGCAATGAGAAAAGAAGTTGCTGAAAGTGTGCGACAGACTTCTCGAGAAGTTACTGCAGTTCAGAAATATCTCAGAACCTCTAGTAAACCACAAGCAGTGTCACTAGCAGCACTCTCATCATCTCGTGGTGCTGTTACTCCTCCTGCACCAAGAAGGCAAGCAGCAGAACCAGATGCTCAACCAGAGGAGATAGCCCTTGAAAATACAACCATCGATGAGGCAGATCAAGCTGATGATCGGTGAGAGAGGGGCAATGGCTGTGTATCAGTAGCTAGGGGAGTACTATTGTACTAATGAATATTGATTTCTTGTCTCTAGACCTCTTCCTCCGGAATACAAATATCCGATGGAAGAAATCGTTGATGACTCATTTCAAAAGAAACGGTATGTCACAAAAAATTGTGACAAAAGTTTTTATACTGATTTATTGATACAGTCACGAGAAGAGACCATCACCTCCAACTTACACCTATCCAGCATATGCCCTAGACTAAGTATTCACTACCTGCATTTTAAAAATTTGTGCAAAAATTAATTATGTTTTGGTCACTCCTTCCAACGTGTTACACCAGCCACGCCTTCAAAGTTCCCTTAGTAGACTCTGCTCGCTAGCCTCGCTATAGTCTCGCCATCAGGGGCGTAGCTGGCCCACTGTTGCTGGTAGGGCCTCATTAATTTTTATTGACCACGCCTAGTTAACTACGCCCACATCCAGTAATTATTGTTTAGCTATGCGGACTGAAGTAACACTATGGTTCTGTTTTTGTGGTAGCAACTTGGCAGAGTAGTTGAGTGGACTGATCAGCTGCACCGCTGCACTGTGGACTCTGTGGTACACTAAGTTTTGATTCTTATAGTGCGCACACACACGTGAATATAATAACAATTAATAATGAATATAATTATTTGCACAGTTTGATGGTAGGGCCCAGGCCCGTGTGGGCCCGGGTTCAGATACGCCCCTGCTCGCCATGCCAGCGTTAGAAGGGATCAGATACAACGCACAAGATGGTAGTCTCACCATTCTCAATCAACTACTGCTGCCCCACGAGATAGTCTACGAACCAGTCACTACTGTAGAGGACGCATGGAAAGCTATTCGTGAAATGAAGGTAGTTCATAAATTCATACACCAGCTAGCTATCTCTGTATGTGGTGCACGAACGTATACACCAGTTTTTAGTTTGTGAAGTTGGACATTTTGTCTAGTTTGTGCATCATGTGGATACCTTCCCAAGCAGGTCTGTACTGTAGCCATGAGGAACCCAGTAGCTCAGTTTCCTGTCCAGTGAGCTTTAGACTGAATAGTGTGGTTTGTATTCAACAGGAACTCAGTCATTGAAGACTGTCATCACTCCTCATCGATACCTATGTGTCATCGAAATGACTTATCTCTTTCTGCACAGGTACGAGGTGCCCCAGCCATTGCAATGGTGGCTGCCATCAGCATTGCAGTAGAGTTGGGCAACGGTCACGACCTGCCCACTCCGGAAAGCATTGCTAAATTCGTTGCTGAGCGTTTCTCATATCTCAAGACAGCTCGTCCTACTGCAGTCAATGTCTCTGAAGCAGCAGAGAGGTTCACTCGGCGTGCCCAGGCTCTAGTAGCTAGTGGACAGCCAGCACCTGAGATCAAGAGGATCTTGATAGAAGAGCTGGTTAAGATGTTAGCAGACGATCGACAGATGAATTACCAGATCAGCAACCATGGTGCTGATCACGTACTGGCTGGTGTGCCGGCTGGCGAGAAGGTGACCGTACTCACACACTGCAATACAGGAGCATTCTGTACTGGAGGGTTTGGTACCGCCCTGGGCATCATCCGAGCACTGCATGAGAGAGGACGACTAGAGCATGCCTATTGCACAGAGACAAGACCGTACAACCAAGGATCGCGACTCACTTCCTTTGAGCTCATGCAGGAGGGCATCCCATCCACCTTGATCTGTGACAGCATGGCTGCCTGCCTCATGAAAACTAGAAAGCTATCGGCTGTTATAGTAGGAGCTGATCGAATCGTGTCTAACGGTGACACAGCTAACAAAATCGGCACTTATCAACTCGCTATTGTAGCCAAGCACCATAATGTCCCATTCTACACCGCTGCTACTATCACCACTGTTGATTTCTCTCTACCGAACGGATCACAGATTGTGATCGAAGAGCGCAAGAGAGAAGAGATGACCATGATAGCTGGGAAGAGAATAGCTCCTGAGGGAGTCAACTGTTGGAATCCATCATTTGACGTTACTCCAGCTGAGCTGATAACTGGCGGTATCGTCACAGAGAATGGAGTGTTTAAACCAGAAGAGATCAAATCTCTCAAGTAAAGAAACAATTTCTTAATGACTGAATAATTATGTAAAACAGTATATAATGTACTGATTGACACTTAATATTGCGTTACATGAAACATAGGGGGTGGGGTCACATGACGAGACCATTGTTCAGTAGTTGCTGATAGTTAACGATGTCAGCTCGTGCTTGTCGGGCATTAGGAGAGCAGTAGACAAGGAGAGAGGTGTTGGCTGTGTTCTGTGACACAGCTGTAGAGCAATGGCTGACAGCAGAGGGCCCTTGTAGCTGGATAATAATCATTGAACCTGCAGCGAGAAAGAAAGAGAATATTGACTTTATTTACACAACTGCATCAGATTAGTGAGATCAGTGAAGACCTGATATTGTTGTTACTAACCGTTTACAGTATACTGTGGGGGAGAGGGATGGTTACTAAACAGTGTGGTCATAGTGACCTCCTTCATCATGAGCTCTTTAGTGGTCACAAATATCAACTACAGGAAGAAAACATGTTATAAGTTCTCTATAAGAATTGACCTACAATGCATGTGTTTGTCCTACCTCATCAATTTCTCTTAGGTTCTGTGCTAGTTCCATAGCTCTCTCGCTCGCATCTTCAGCACTGAAGAACATCACTAAGCATTCCTAGGCACGCTGGTATAGCATTATCTGATAAAGAGACTGTGTGGTCTTACCTCTGTTCCTTGCTTGATGTGCCTGGTTCCATGTGTGAATATGACCAAGCTACTGCTAGGATCAAACGATGCATTCACTTGTAGCAGAGCGCTGTCCGCATTTTCCGGAGGGAAGGACAGCTGAGGGACACTGGTTCCTGGTCGTATGAGACTCCAGGTTTCACCGATTTCAGGTGTGAAATCGTGAATTGAGCTCCAGTTATTATTGAACAGACTCAAACCAGCCGCCTTGAATTGAGCTGCAGAAACAAAAGCAACTCACAGACAGCTCCATCTTTCAACTTATACACACGCCCATTCACTACTGTCTTTTTCAAAACTTTGGCAAGAGAAAAATTAACAACTGGAACCATCATTCACTCTCTCTCTCTCTCACTTGCTTTACCAACTTGGTTGCTCTCTACCTCCCTCTTCTTCCTTCCCCACTCACTCACTTGCTTATACTCATTCTCTCTCTCTCTCTCTCTCTCTCTCTCTCTCTCTCTCTCTCTCTCTCTCTCTCTCTCTCTCTCATACCTCTAAGCTCAGGGTAACTGCATTGGAAGCAGCCAAATTTCATATCCAACGACTCCTCAATCACCGGCTGACTAATGCAGTGCAGGTAGATAGTACAGCGATTACAATCCCTTGTCCGAAACTGCTGACAGGCGACCATTAACACACAATCAGAACAGTCTCTTATAAACACACTGCATGTGTGTAGCAGAATAGTGAAACCTTAAAATAAAGATACAATTTTCATTCATTACCTTCCTTTACAAGGACCAATAAATATTTGACAATTTTTGCAGTCATCAATGTTCACCACAGAAGTATTGTCAAATATAAAGATAGTTGTATTCTACAGAGAGAAAGAGTGACAATTGTGTCAACATTAGGTGATCTTGGAGATAAATCAGAGTTTGAGCTACCCATACCTTGCAGTTATCAATTGCAAAGTCCTCTCCATTGATCTGACCCGGTGTCTTACCGACTACCCCTCCTTCGAGCTTCTCAAACACGTAGTCCTCGTCATTCTGATCAGAAGGCTGTGATATTCTAGAAAGAATAAGATTTTTTCAAATCTCATAAACACCGTATGTTCTTACTTCATGTACTTGTCTGATTGCTGCTGCTGCTGCTCTCTGCTGTGCTCGCTCTCTGCTCGTGGTCTCCTTCTTCTTCTTCCAATCACACACCCCATTTTGTTTGTTTCTTTACGTTCCGTGTGTTGTCGTTGCTAGGTTACAGACCGCGCCTACTAACTTGCACTAGCTCCAACAGCGCCAAAACACTCTCTGAATTCTGATCGAAAGCTTTGTGAGTCCTTGCGTCTCTCTTAACGACTCCACAAAGTCACAGCTACCATGGGAGACGAGGCAGTAAGAGTGATCGTTCGTTGTCGTCCCATGAACGACCGAGAAGAGAAGTTGACCTGCGAGACGGTTGTCAAAATAGACACACGGATCGCACAGGTGCAACTTTGCAAGCCAAAGTCGGCAGATCGCAGTGTCCCACCAAAGATGTTTACGTTCGACGGGTCCTACTTCACCAAAGACACGACGAAACAGATCTATGATGAGATCTGCTTCCCCCTCGTGGAAGGCGTCTTGCAAGGTTTGCAGACCGGGAGACTTAGTTGGGGCAGTCTGTATGTGGTAGTACTCTCATTTTTTCACTTTTCATACTGCAGGTTTTAATGGTACTGTATTTGCATATGGTCAGACAGGCTGCGGCAAGTCATACACCATGATGGGTGTATCTGACCCACCAGAACAGACAGGAGTTATTCCGCGCGCCTTTGACCACATCTTTGACCATATTGCTGTTGCAGGTGACACCAAATTTCTCGTGCATGCATCGTATCTAGAGATTTACAACGAGGAGGTTCGAGACCTGCTCGGCAAAGATGTCAAGAAGAAGCTGGAGCTCAAGGAGCATCCCGAGAGGGGAGTGTATGTGCAGGGCCTCTCGACGCACAAGGTGCACAATCCAAAAGATTTAGAGCGTGTGATGTCAATCGGTAGTAAGAACAGGTCAGTTGGAGCTACTCTGATGAATGTGGACTCTTCTCGGTCACACTCTATCTTCACCATCAACCTGGAGATGATTGGAGAAGGTCCGGATGGAGAAGAGAGCCTCAAGAGCGGTAAACTAAACCTGGTAGATTTGGCAGGCTCAGAGCGACAATCAAAGACAGGATCGACCGGTGAAAGACTGAAGGAAGCGACAAAGATCAATCTCTCCTTGTCGGCACTGGGTAATGTCATATCAGCTCTCGTGGATGGGAAATCCACTCACATACCTTACAGAGATTCAAAGCTGACTCGGCTGTTACAGTCTTCCTTGGGCGGTAACACTAAGACACTAATGATAGCTTGCGTTAGTCCGGCAGATAACAACTATGATGAAACCTTGAGCACTCTGCGTTACGCTAATCGCGCCAAGAACATCAAGAACAAGCCTCGTGTGAACGAAGATCCGAAGGATGCTCTTCTCAGAGAGTACCAGGAAGAGATCAAGAAGCTGAAGATGCTGCTGCTGGGACAAACAGAGGTGCCAGGCAGTTTAGGAGGTGAGTATTGCTGTGCTAACAATAAATTGCAATTAAAGTGTTTTGAATCGCGAAGTGTTGAATAGTGAAAACCTGAAAGGAGGTTTTTCACTATCTTAACAATTCTAGCTGTCAACAGCCAATTAGCTACGATCTTTTGATATGATCATAATTATTATCATCATAGATGTGGATACACAAGACAGACAGTTTTGAAATGGAATATAACTTGGTGTTGTCAAGATTCAATGCTGTTTTATGTTATGTGCAGGAGTGGGAGGACAGCCAGGTCGCGACTTTGATGCTGAGCTAGCTGCTATTAGAGAAGACTATGAGAGACAGATAGCAGAGCTGAAGGAACAGTTTGGAGACGAGCACAGCAGCAAGACTCAGCTGGCCGAGGAGCTGCGGAAGCTCCAGGAGTCCTACGACAGAGACCTAGCATCAGCCAAGGTATGTCAGAGCATGCTTTAAATGAGTAGTACACTACTTATTCCACTTGAAGGAGCAGCGTCATGCCCAAGCTACTGGAGGTATGGCGCCACTAACAAACGGAGCTATGGCTAGTGGTAACGATAGAGAGATACTTGTTGAACACGAGAGAGCAGTACAACGCTGGGAGACACTCCAGACTGAGATGATTGGAGGAGAAAGAACAGGCAAATTACTCTACATCTTACTGAACTCGGTGTTTATAATTTCTGTTGTTATTCTACTAGATGACCAACAGCTGAAAGAGAAGATGGCTGCTCGACAAAAGGTAGCAGACGACAGACTGACTGCTCTGAGAGAGGCTAACAGTGGTTTAGATGACGACGATGACGGAATCTTGGAGAGAATATTTAACTCACTCACAGGTGACCAGATGTCTACCAAATCTTTGTACAACAAAATTTCTCCCTTCTTGCAAAACTGTAGCTAATTTATAGTGCATGAAGGTAGCAATATTATAGAACATACAGTTTGAAACCTAAAACTGCAATTTTTGACTATTAATAATTTTTTCATCTTGTTTACTCACAGAGGAAGTCCGAGCAAAGACACGTGCTCTTGAGCGTATGCACGATCGGCTACAATCAGCTGAAGGTGATATCAGCGACCTACAGGCAGAGTTCCAGGAAGAACGACAAGACTACCTGGACACTATACGTCGACAAGAGCAGACTATTCTACTGCAGCAACAAATCCTGGACACGATGGTGCCACTGATCAGACGAGAGTGCAACTACCATAACCTAGACAAGGTGCTCTCCGAGTGCAAGTTTGATGAAGACAGCGGAAAATGGATTCTTCCTAAAGTGTCCACTGCATCTAACTCACTCTCTCCTGTCACTTCAAAGAGTCTAGTTACTTCTTCCTCGTCTGCTTCTTCCACTTCTCACTCTCCTCATCACGTCAAACCCAAGCGACACACCCTGGCAGACAATGGCCGAGCTGTCACTGAGGACCATCTCTCTCAGCGGCTACAAAGAGCTGAGGAGCAGAACTACTTCAAGCAGAAGAGAGCCCAGGAACTTCTAGCTGAGTGCTCCATGATGAAAGAAATGTCTAATACTCCTCCGACTACTCATAGACAGATGAAGGGAGGAGGTGTCAGTCTTGGTCCAATGCAGCATAGCAGTATATCAATATCACACGACCCTCCGCTGACGCATGGTGTGGACAATCGATTCCTTCCTGCCAATGATTCACTAGCTCGTCCACGTAAACTAGAGTCTCTTATCCCTCTCCCAGGCACCAGTGCTGCCGGCACTCCTCTTCTGCCCCTTCCCGACAAGCAGACAATGGTCAACAAAGCTGATAAGATGATAGCAGCACAGAAGAAGAGAGGACCAGAAGGACCAAGAAAACCCTACCTTTAGACAATTATTATTCAATAATCGATCCGTTAATGCAATGTTGGTTAATGCTATTCTGTTTGTTCTAAAAAATAATTTCTCTGTGTATGTGAATGGGGAATTAGCTCACATGGTAGAGTGCTCGCTTAGCATGCGAGAGGTACCGGGATCGATGCCCGGATTCTCCACTTTTTGACTATTCTATGTATAATTGTGTAGTGTACAGACATGAACTAATTAATCGCTTTTGATTTTTGTATCAAAAATGAGCACCCATCTTCTTTTAGCACCATTTCTGGCTACCCACCTTAGCACTCTTGTGATTCAACGACTAATCTTTATTGCAAACAATGGTGCAGCCAGAAATGGTGGGCACAAAACTGGCGAACGAAGAATTCATTTTGATGAGGACTGGACATTATGCTACTGGCTGTAACATAAGTGCTCATCTAGTCTTGGAAATAATGGGACAAATTTGTTGATCCTAATGCCCACCTAGGCCCCACCTTAGCAACGACACTGTAAATAAACCAGATTGAGAATCAGCTCAAATGGTAGAGTGCTCTGATCATGAGAGGTATCAGTATTTGTTTTTCAATATGCTTTTGCTCAACAAAAAAATGTAGAAAACGGAGTGTTTGATAACTCAATTTTGGCCCTTTTGAGTTGCAACACATTAGTTTGTATTCAATTTCACCATAAGTAGATAGAGTTCGTATTATAGAAGTTTGCAATCTTGTTGTGTGCTCCTGATAAGTTTCAACCAAAATCAGCTTTTTGTGAAGAAAAATTCAGAAACGATGCACTTCAGCGTGGACGGGGAATTAGTTCAAATGGTAGAGCGCTTGCTTAGCATGCGAGAGGTACCGGGATCGATGCCCGGATTCTCCATTTTGTTGCAAAAGGTGTCTCCAGCAGGACAACCGATGAAATAACACTTAACAATACTTTTTGTGAACAGCTTGTATCTGTTCTTATTTAAAACCCACTACAGACCTTTGCAAGTTGCTTGACAGCAGAGATTGTGAAATGGGCGGTGGCCTCTTTATCTGCTGTCGAGCAACTTGCAAAGGTCTGTTGTAATACATGTAAGTTAGGAAATATTGTGAAACCACAAATTTTACAACTCCTCAAAACAGTTGGGGAATTAGCTCACATGGTAGAGCGCTCGCTTAGCATGCGAGAGGTACCGGGATCGATGCCCGGATTCTCCACTTTTTATAACACAAGATATTTTTTTGCATAAAAATATTAGACATAATTCTATTTGTTATAGCTGACTAAGCCGAGCTGTTAACTTGTTCTACAAGTTCTTCAGCATAAGACACCACCTTTTTTCTCTCTTCGTCATTTTTCAGCACCATTACCCAATAGTTCATACAGCTGTTCAGAGTGTTGCCTAGTGTCCGTTCAATGATAGCTTCGTGAAGAAGATGCCGGACAAACGGAGCTTTTAGATGTTCTAATTCAAACTCTCCCAAGCACTTTAAGATCCGTGTAATGCGCAGATAGTTGTGTGTGGAATGGTTGAGATGTCTAAAGCGATCCCTCCATCTGTCAGATCGAACTACTTCACCTGCAGGAATGAACAGCAGAAGATAAACCAAACAGTACAGATAGCAATGCATTGTGAATTAATGCCTTACCAAATACCAAGAGTTCATACATAAGATTATGGTGTTGTAGAACAAACCTGTCTTCTCGTTTTCTAGTTTCAATCCATAAAAATCGAGCATCATCTTGTAAGACTTTAGTATTCTCTTGCGTGCGTCTTCATCTTTGAGAATTTTCTAACATAAGACAAAAGAGAATGAAAGGAACGAAAAAGGACAAGCTTCATCTCACCTCTATCTCGTGAGGCTGAAGTGGTTTCGCATAGTAATTCATTCCTCTCTCGCGGATAGGAAACAACCTAATAGTGTGATATCAGAAAATAAGCATGTTTCACATTCACGGTAAACAAAATCAGTATGATGCGACTTCGAATTTAGCACTCTAGCCCTGAAGTATTATTTGCTACGACCAGGTGCTCTGTCAAACATGCAGTAGTACCATTGTATGTACTGATGGTTCCACTCCAGTAGTTCATAGTTGCCCCACCAACTTTTGTGGACCACATCAATGAAGACGCCTAGATACCAATGAGTAGGTCATAATCATCAGAGACACGGCACACTTACCGTCTGGTTTCAATGGACATTTGTTTGTGTAGAACAGTAAATTGTCTTCAACATCATCATAGACATATTGAGACTGAAGACAGAGCAGGAGAAATAAGAAAAAAGCAAAAGAGGATAAACAATAGTGTTTGTGTCTGATTAAAATCATTATGTGTGAATAAGATGACAGTGACTAGAGATAAATAGCACATTAGTGCATGAAGGCAAGTGACACTCCACCACTTACAGGATATCCATTGCGATACTCCTCGGTATCTCGTAAACTCCAAGAATTCACTCTGGGTAGCTCTAGTCTTCTCATAGCTTTTGTTTTACTTCTAGTCGTCTGAATAAGTAGAATTCACATTATCATAATTCAAATCCTAAAATTCACCATTACTCTATTAGGGGGCGGAGACTGCCGCATAGTATCTTTTGCACCTGGACTAGTTTCTTTATTTACTCTCTGACCAGTTTCTTCATCTTGGCTGCTGCTCTCACTGCTGGTAAGAGGAGGGCTGCTGGCAATTTGTTGACTATCTTCTCCCTCAGTGCCCTCCATGGAACTCTCATTTTCCTTTGACGCCATTTCTTTTCCAGCATGATCCTCACCATTTCCTCCACCATCTTCTACCTTCGACGGCGCCATTTCAGCATGATCCTCACCATCTCCTCCACTACCATCTACCTTCGACGGCACCATTTCTTTTCCAGCATGATCCTCACCATCTCCTCCACCATCTTCTACCTTCAATGGCGCCATTTCTTTTCCAGCATGATCTTCACCGTTTCCTCCACCATCTTCTACCATCGACGGCACCATTTCTTTACCAGCATGATCCTCACCATTTCCTTCTACTTTCGACGACGCCATTTCTTTTCCAGAATGATCCTCACCATCTCCTCCACCACTATCTTCTATTCCTTCATCCACATCCATTTTCTCGACTTCATCCTCCTGACTGATCTCCATCTGTTCTTCGCCATTTCTTATATCCTCCGCTTTCTCCTCTTCTTTCAGATCACTGAAATTCTCGTGATCTGTCTTGCTCTGCTCAACGGCTCCTAGGTCTTCTTGTTCCGCCATCCACTCAGTCAGTAATAAGACCCCGTGTTTTGAAAAAATAAGCTTACTGAAACCCGTGAATCCGTTCATGTCTGTGCATGTCCGTGATCGCCCCGCCCTCCAAGGTTACGTCACATGCTAGTCACAAGGAAAGCGACTGCAAGAACTAGAAGCCGTTGCTGCTGATTTGACGCCATGTCGGAGAAGGAATACTGGCTGGTGGCCGTACCTGGAGAGACTAGTCCGAGGAGAGCACGTGATACACTCTCAGAGCGGCTCAAGAATCATGCGGTCGTGGTAGACTATCCAATCCCTGATCTGAAGGTACGAGACACTGTTTGCACACTGCTGGCACTGTGATCAGTACGGCTACTTGCTCTACACAGGTCGGTACGCTGGACAGTCTAGTCAGCCTGTCTGATCAGCTTGCTAAACTGGACCCCTTCATAGAAAAGTGAGCAACATGAGATGAAGTGGGTGTGGTCATCAGGAAGTACGGTATAAAGTTCATGATGCAGTTAGCTAGCTGACCTAGTAATTAGAGGAGTTGAATGCTTCAGGTTAAACTCATTCTTCAGAAATTCGTAATTTATTCAACTAGCAGCTAACTAGCACCCATTGACCTCTGGTCAATGGGTGTGGTGTGATGGCAGCAGCATGCAGCAGCTAATGTTGCCCTCTGTGCATGTGGTGCTCTAGCAACAGTGACACCTTGTATGTGTGTGTATGCTAGTGAAAGGGCAGTATGAGTGTCACATGTGTGTCCTCATTGAATACAGTGTGTGTGTATGAGCAGGTTGTGTTATATACAGCCAGGGATTTTAAACACTTTTTATGCCTCGGTGGGCGGAGCCACGCGGCATACTGTAATCGTGTTGTCTGTCATTCTGTCAGTCTGTCTGTTACACCATTTTTGCTGCACACGCTGAACGGTGACCTCTGAAACTTGCAATGCAGGTATAACTCGACATTATCTCGGTTGTGTATTAGCGAAAGTTCGATGCAAAGCTTTGTTCTAGAGTTATGGTGCGGTTTGCTCACCTATAGATGGCTTTGCTGACGATCAGGACTTCTCAGAAAACAAAAGTACTCACAGCAGACTGCCTAGTAGCTTGTAGGTTAAATTTATACTACATGATGGCAGCGCAGGTCCGTAGAAACTGCGTGAGGAAGCTACTTGTAACCAGAACCCGGCAGGTTACTGCCATTCAATGCATAGGCACGCCCAGTTAATTAAAATAATATTAATGATAATTACTCAGCACTGTTTGGCTTCTGATTGCATAACTACAAGTTTGCTATATTGCTTCTGCTCGTGCTATATTCGAATGCTGGCAGCTGAATATGAATATTACTCTGTTATAGCATTACATGCTCAAATTTTAACATCCACCGAGGCATAAGCAGCACCAATGGTGCATTTTTATATATATAAACACTTTTAACTTTTTATAAGTTAAAACACTTTTTAAGATACTGTTTTACAGAGCTAATAGTGATATTGTAGACGAGCACTCTTTACTGACACATGTGCTAACATATTCACATAATATTGTTTGGTTCAAGCTAAAAATAACGAATGTTAAATCCAAAAAGCTGTGCAGTATTTTAGACAGTTCAGACCCAAGTAGATTTCAAATCTGGTTATTTTCTCTCTTACAGTGTTGTACGTAAGATGGCTCAGTACATGTCGGATATTCTCGATCCTGATGATCGCGTGCGTCTTTATGAGAATCTTCTGGTTGGTCCCAGCAAACAGCCGATGGAGACCTACGTGTCACGATTCCAGTGGGACATTGCAAAGTATCCTCTTCGCCAGTCACTGCCTAACCTCGTGGACACCATTAGCAAGGCAGTGTCACAGATAGACAGCGATCTCAAGCAGAAATCATCGAGCTATAGTAACCTGCGTGGTAACCTGCAAGCCATTGAGAGGAAGCTTGTGTAAGTGCCCATGAGTTAGTTATACTGAGCTACTATAGTTAGTATACTGAGCTACTATAGTTAGTATACTGAGCTACTATAGTTAGTATACTGAGCTACTATAGTTAGTATACTGAGCTACTATAGTTAGTATACTGAGCTACTATACCTAGTATACTGAGTTACTCTAGTTAGTATACTGAGCTACTATAAAACTAAGCTACTATAGTCAGTATACTGAGCTACTATAGTTAGTATGCTGAGCTACTATAGCTAGTATACTGAGTTACTATAGCTAGTATACTGAGTTACTCTAGTTAGTATACTGAGCTACTATAGTTAGTATACTGTGTTAGTAGTTTGTTATTTCTTGTTTACTCTTCAGTGGTAATCTGATGACCAAGTCACTCACTGGTATCGTCAATGCTGAAGATGTGGTCCAAAATTCTGAATATCTACAGACCCTTATGGTGGTAATACCAAGGTATATTCTACCAAATCTTCCTTTTCACTCTTTCTCCATTTTATTCTCCTCTAAAGAACCCAGTACAAGGAGTGGTTGAATTGTTACGAGCAGCTGACTGCTATGGTGGTTCCACGCTCATCTAAAAAAATTGCCGAGGATAACGAATATGGTCTTTTCACTGTGACAGTGTTTCGTAAAGTAGTGGATGAGTACAAAGGAAAAGCCAGAGAGAAAAGGTGAGTGTAGCTAGTTGATGTGGACAGCTTAGCATGAAGTTAATCTGTTATCACTTTTTCTCTCTTTCCCTTTTCTCTTCTTTATAATCTCTCCCTCTCTTTTTCCACCTTCCTCCTCCTCCATATCTCTTTCTCCCTCTCTCTCTCTCTCTCTCTCTCTCTCTCTCTCTCTCTCTCTCTCTCTCTCTCTCTCTCTCTCTCTCTCTCTCTCTCTCTCCCTCCCTCTCTCTCTCTCTCTCTCTCTCTCTCTCTCTCTCTCTCTCTCTCTCTCTCTCTCTCTCTCTCTCTCTCTCTCTCTCTCTCTCTCTCTCTCTCTCTCTCTCTCTCCCTCTCTCACTCGCTCTGTCCCTCCCTCCCTCCCTCCCTCTCTCTCTCTCTCCCTCTCTCTCTCTCTCTCTCTCTCTCTCTCTCTCTCTCTCTCTCTCTCTCTCTCTCTCTCTCTCTCTCTCTCTCTCAGGTTCAATGTTCGTGATTTTGAGTATGATGCAAAAGCTATTGAGTTGGAGAGAAGAGAGAAGGACACTCTTGAGAGAGATATGAAGAAACAGTTTGTGAGTTAACAGATTGCTTATTATTATTAGCTTATTATTGCCCCTCTATCAGGGTCCACTAATGAACTGGTTGAAGGTCAACTTCAGTCAGGTGTTCTCAGCATGGCTGCATCTCAAGGCTCTTAGAGTATTCACTGAATCAGTGTTAAGGTAACTCATGATATGCTGACAAGATTCCATCTGGCTGGCTTTTTCTTATTTTCCTCACTTTAATTTATGCTCTGTTTATTATTACTCGATCTATCTTTCTCTTTCTCTCTCGTTAGATATGGTTTGCCGGTTAACTTTGTGTCAGTTGTGATTAGACCTCATCGCAAGGCTCAAAAGAAGGTGTCGGAAACTTTGAAGGAACTGTACGGCTACCTAGACTCCAAGTTTGTAGCCAGCGAAATTGATGTGAGTTCTCACTAAAATTATAGCACGGTGGATTGTACTGTGTTGTGTAAACGAAACCCAGGAATACGCTATCTTTGTGTCACAGCATAATTCAGGAAACTTCTTTGCGTCATCATTTTTTGTGCACATTAAAATGTTTGTTTATGCATTATTGATTCGATGTGTACAAGCGGAGCTATTATTCGCCATGTGCATGTGTTATTCTCTCTCTCTCTCTCTCTCTCTCTCTCTCTCTCTCTCTCTCTCTCTCTCTCTCTCTCTCTCTCTCTCTCCTCTCTCTCTCCGTAGTTTGAAGTTCCTGGTCTTGGATTAAGCACACAGGATTATCATCCATATGTATTTTTCAAAGTCAATCTAAATGTACTAGAGAGATGATTCGTCATAACTTGATACTAGCACTTGCTGTCATTCTGTCTATAGAAATGTAGCTATTAGGACCTTATAATGAGTGTGTGTCGTTATTATTGAGTGTATTATTGTGTACATTTGTATCTGTGAAGTAAAGTCCATGTCAAGTTTGTGTTATCATAGAGAAAGTGTCGTAATGTTAGAGTGAGACAGTCTCATATTGTGTCTGAGTGTCATTTCACTCAGTCTGCTGGTATCGTGAAATGAGTGCGTAGTGCACAATGCATGACTAAGTTTGAAAAGCAACGATGACGAAACAACAAGAACTGAAACACTTGTGAGCTCAGCCCTACAAACACAAAAGCGCTGTGATGGTTGTGCATAAATCATGTATACGCAGCTGTTGCTGTGCTTGTAGAATGGTAGATAGTTTACTGTGTTTGTGGAATGGTAAATAGTTGTGTTTTTGTGTATGTTTTTATAACTTTTACTGTTCCAAGATAAACGCACCTTGGTGCTTTCATTTATCTGTGTGTAGTTGTGTACGTGATACATTCATCTCAAAGAGAATATGTTGATCAAGTGTGTCTTGTTGGTGTTCTGCTACCATCAGCTGCTAGGTGGTGCAGTGAGTGAGTTCACTCCAACTGTCTATCCTGCTAAGATATCCTCACAGTGTGGTCAGCCCCTCAATGATGATGAGCAGCTGTTAGAGTCACTACAACAAGTCGAACAACAACTCCCTAATCAACTCTTTGCCTCATGTAAATCCATCTACAATGCTGATCCATTATCTTGCTCAGGCTACTACAATATCACAATTGCTAACGGCTCAGTTGTACAGTCTACTGTGACATGGAGGGGACCAACTGTGGAGGAGAGGGAGGCTTGACAAGAGTGACTTACATTAACATGACACAAGCTGGATCCATTAGTCCAGTGGGACTGAAGGAATGGAGCTTTAGCAACAAGTCCTATTGTGCTAATACTGGTCTACCAGGATGTATTGGAACAATGTTTCCCACACTAGTTGAGTACTCTCGTGTGTGTGGTCGAGTTCGTGGATACAGTATGAACAACCACTTTCATTTTATTCTTACTATATGAACACTGATCTCACTATTGATGATAACTATGTTGATGGAGTGTCCATCACATATGGGAGTGCTCCACGTAAACACATCTGGACATATGCTGCTGCACCATATGATCATAAAACTACATACTATGGTGACTGTCCATGCAAGCAAAACAATACTATCATAGCTCCTCCATTCATTGGTACTGATTACTACTGTGAATCAGGACAAATAGTTGCTGTGGCGTTGATATCCACTTGAATGACCTCTCTGGGATGGGCAGCAGTGTGGTGCTGAGTCTCTCTGCTGTACTCACCCCAACATGCCATGGTTCATCAAGACACTCAATGAGACCACCACTGAGAATATTGAGCTGAGACTGTGCGAGGAGGCTATTATTATTTCACAGATACTCACTGGACCTCATTGAAATTTTGGTCCAATAGTTATGGATACACATTCATACTGAGTGCTATTTTACATCAAGAGTGACTGAGTTAGTAGTGAAAGATTAATTAAAACTGAAATGTTTGTAAAAATCCATTGTCTTGTGAACAAGTATTTTTCCTGATAATAGGGAGGCACGGTAGTGACTCGCTATGTAGGGATGAACGAGAAAACAAAATGGCGGCTACATGCAATGTACATGTGTATTAGCGTTCAAACGCTGATATTTAACCCTCGGCGCATGCGCGAGGGTTACGGTACTGGTTTGCAATTCGCTGTCCATCGAGCTGCAGAGAACAGCGATCACTTTTACGCGCTGGTAAAGTTATGACATGATAAGCATCGCAAGGGCTTGCAATTCGACTCGTGGATTTTGCTAAAGTGCTTTCGTTCTTGAGTTATGGCTAGCTGGCTCACCTTGACGGCCATCTTGGACCTCTCTGACGACTAAATCGCCCATAGTTGACTATCTAGGTACTTGTAGATTCCATCTAAACTTCAGGACAGCTATAGGGGTGCGTAGATATGTCAGAAAAAGCCTATCAAAGCCATGAGCAATGGTAGCCTCGTCCCCAGGCCCCGCCTCCCAAAGCTGAGGAGAGGGCCTGGTACACACTGTGTGCGCATGCGTCTATTATTCATGGGAATTTAATTGCGATGACGTCGTTAGATGGTAATTATTTATGTGGACGTATATAATAATTTTGCCTACGGGCGATATTATTGCAGTTTCACTCCCTTTTGCCGTAAGCCATCCACCTGGTCAGCCATAAGAGACAACTACTACTAGGCTGTCAGTACGACTGTACTTGGTGGTTGAAAACGAATGGTAAAACTTGACACCACAATATCTCCACACGAAAACATCACAGCCTTCATATACATGGCTAACTGTTCTGGCTTTGGTTTCAAATCTGAACATCCGATGCACTGGAGTGCATACAACATAGTAGCCTCGAAATCTGCTCTACTAACTTCCGCCATGATCTGTGACGTAAAGTGTAGCAATAATGAACGGAAAATATCCGGTGATTTCTGGAATTCCGTGAATTCCGGCGCATGCGCTGACAGTCTGTACCAGGCCCTCTCCTCAGCTTTGGGAGGCGGGGCCTGGGACGAGGTTACTACCCAGGGGGGGTACGACAAGCTAATTTATTCTGACGTAATGCTGACGTAGCTTCACGTAGGCAATAATTTAGTAAACCAGAATACATTGCGTCTTTCCTGGTCTGCTACGCCTTTCGAGGACAATTTGACCGGTAAGTATGTTGCGAAATGGATTCTACTGCCCAAGACCTTTCGTTTAAGCTACCGTACCCCACCCGTACCTCTTTTAGTTTTTGCAGTACAGAGAGATGAAGATAGATAATTGGTTGGCAAAATTATTCACCCAAGAAAGCACCAACGTGATCAAAACAGCATTGCTATCGTTCTTGAGCATCAGTCGGTTAATAATGTAAAGAAATTGCGACTGTGACGCACAAACTCTGGCTGCAATACGCACAAATGTTGTCCAATCACTATAACAGCAGAAAACTTGTTTCAGCTATTTTCAGTAGATTGTTCTGGAATATTACTTGCCTTGACCTGGAGTGTAAACAATGCACGCTTGAGCTCGATATCATGTACTATAGCGCGATGGCAAACTGTTAAAACTATCCTGCATATCATTATTCGTTAGTGGGCGTGTGGTATGTCAACAATACGTCATATTAAATTAGCTTGTCGTACCCCCCCTGGCTGCTACCTACTCAGTGATCACAGTCACGCCCACTTGTCACACCTTGTCTTGTGGTCAGCACTTTGCTGTCTTCTGGTTAGCAGTGCAGTTTCAATAGCAAGCAGGTTGGCTTTAGCTGCATAGCTCCTTCTGCACACCATAACTAAGGAGGCACTGTGCAACATGCCGAGGGTTTGTGAAATCTGTTCATTCGCTGGTGATGAATTTTATACGTCCAAAGACACCTAGATCTGCTCTCTGGCGTTGCCCCATCTTACAGTAGCAAAGAAATCGCTCGAAATCGTTACTAAAGTGACGAACCTGGAAACGGTGGAAATCGAGTTTGGTTGTTTTTAGCGAAACGACGATGTAAATTTGACGAGTTTACGATACGCACGTGACCAATCACATGAATTCTAGAAGTGGAGTATCGCCGTATGGAGAGCGCATATTGGCGTCTGGAATCTTCGAAGAACAACTCACGAGTAAGCTCGTGTAGTATCCCCGTTCTGCTGCTTGCCAGATAGAGTTCAGTAATTGATCAAACTTCGTCCGGTATCAATAATCGGCAATCCGTATGCCGAGCCGAGAAAAAGGACTTTCCAGTTAGCGACTGTATGTTTCAAGAGCTGTTCATGTCCCTATAAAGTAGTGATAATTATAAGCGCTGATCTTTCTCAGAGACGGAACTGTGATACAAAGGAAGACG
>OZ024791.1:2178797-2219651 GCA_964017065.1 Haliclona indistincta
ACAACATAGGATCACTAAACACAGTCATACTAATTATAGTTATGGGCCTACTTCGTCGTTGATGCGATCCCAGCGAGCGTTGCAATTTAGATCACATTTTTGGCTGTCCGATTATCGAGGGCGTTACCTGTAGGATGTGGACTAGTCGCTGCAACTGAGCTTGTACTCAGACAGTTGCTGTCACCCATTACCATGTTAATAGAGCATTGATGTAGGTATTCACTGAACATATCTGTTTTAAATTTTAACTAATTGTCAGAGTGCTGACAGCGTTTGTCGAAAATTCATTATGCAGGCCTTACTATTAAACGCAAAAACAACCAGTTGTTATAATAGTGTAAATATGTACAGGGGAGGCCTAGCTTCACAGCTGCAAGAATAGCCGTTCGCTTCATCTAGCCAAATAGTTGTGACGGCGTCCGATTATTCATGGTGTCCGTTAATCGATCACTTCCTCTACATGTGTAGAAGCAATATAATTGGGGCGAGCCTGAGCGAGCCCCATACTGCTCGAAAGCGCTCCCCCGCGAGCTATCTATCTATCCATAGATGCGACAAGTCTTCAATCAAGAACTACAGACCTATTTCTCTCTTATGTTCAGTTTCTAAAGTTCTTGAAAAAATTATATTCTCCCATGTCTCTGATTTTGTTGCTGACTCCATTTCTTCTTCACAATTTGGTTTCATGAGAGGCAGATCCTCACAACAGCAACTTTTGGTGATGCTAAATGAGATATTTAGTAATAATTATTCTAAGACTTGCTCTGACATTGTTTATCTTGACATCAGCAAGGCATTTGACTCAGTCTCACACGATATGCTACTTATCAAACTTGAGCTCATGGGTATATCTGGTACTATTCTAAACTGGTTCAAGGCCTATCTGGACAACCGTCAGCAGCTTGTCTCGGTCAATGGCAGCTTTTCTGGTTTTCTTCCTGTTACCTCTGGTGTTCCTCAAGGAAGTATCCTTGGCCCTCTGCTCTTTTTAATCTATGTTAATGATCTCCCAGATTCTGTCTCATTTTCTAAACCTCTTCTTTTTGCTGATGACACAAAATGTCTCATTAGTTCACCCAAGGATGTTTCCTCTCACAAGATGCAGCAGGACTTAGACTCTCTTTATGAATGGAGTATCTCTAATTTCATGAATTTTAACGAATCTAAAAGTGCAGTTCTGAGAATTCCTTCCATTGGCTTACCCCCAGTATACCTACTCAACGGGTTTAGTATCCCCACCACTAACTTGTTTAAAGATCTAGGTGTTTTACTCTCCAGTGATCTCTCATGGTCGGCTCATATTAATATGATAGTTACAAGAGCTTATAAGATGCTTGGTCTTATCCGAAGGTGCTTTAGCCACACTGTCTCAGTTCCAGTCAGGAAATTGTTGTATATCTCTCTTGTTCGCTCCCATCTAATTTATTGCTCAGTTATTTGGAGACCCTACTTGCGCAGAGATATCATTGTTCTTGAAAAGCTACAAAGAAGAGCCACTAAATTTATCCTTAATGACTATACCTCTGACTACAAAACCCGTCTGTCCTCCCTTGAATTGTTACCTTTGTCTATGACATTAGAGCTTCATGATATTATTTTTTTTCTAAAATCGGTCAGATCCCCCTCTCCTTCTTTCGATATCTTGAACTACATTCATTTCTCTGTCTCATCTGGTACTCGTTCATCATCAAACAACAAACTGTTACATCCTTTAACCTCTAACGTATCCTCCAGCAATTTTTATTTCAACAGATTCCCTCGACTATGGAATAGTCTGCCCTCTGTCGATGATGATGTCTCCACTTCAGTTGTAATATCCCGCCTGAAGGCTCTCTTTTGGTCGCATTTCCTTCTCAATTTTAACAATGATGATCCCTGTTCGTACCACTTCCTCTGCCCATGTTCATCATGTGCCTACTCAAGTCCTAACTTTACCTATCTGTAGTGTTATTTAATTCCGGCTGCTGCACTTCCTGTGTGTGGTTGTCCCTCAGTACCTATCATCGTTTATTTTTCAGTCTACCTTTCTTAATCTTATAGCCTATCACTTTTCTGTATTGTGCACTGTAAAGTATATATAATAATAATAATAATAATAATACAGTACAAGTGTACTGTATCATCTATGATCTATCTATCTATCTGTCTGTCTGTCTGTCTGTCTGTCTGTCTGTCTGTCTGTCTGTCTGTCTGTCTGTCTGTCTGTCTCAACAAAAGAAAAAGGAGCTCCGCTCAACATCCACTCAGCTGTATCTTCTTCTAATCCTCATCACACCGTGCTGCATGAGCTTCAAGACAAACACCCTCCAGGACAGAATGCCTCTCCTGAAGCCCTCATACAGTCATCCTCCTCAGCCCCTCTCTCTCACCCCGTCATTTTTGATGAAATACAGGGTTGTACAATTCGCTCTGCAGCTCTTAACACAAACGGAGCAGCAGGTCCTTCTGGTCTAGATGCTGCAGCATGGAGACGGCTATGTACTTCCTTCCACAAGGCATCCAATAACCTCTGCAACAGTCTAGCTCTGGTAGCCAAAAAGCTCTGTACCACCTTCGTAGATCCTAATTGTCTGTCACCTTTCACTGCCTGTCGTCTAATTGCTTTAGACAAGTCCCCAGGTGTTCGCCCAATTGGCGTTTGCGAAGTTGTTAGAAGAATCTGCAGCAAAGCCATCCTCTCCATCATAAGACCCGACATCCTCAAAGCTGCAGGTACTCTTCAACTATGCGCAGGTCAAGAGGCAGGTTGTGAAGCAGCAGTGCATGCTCTAAGAGGAATGTTTGATGATGAAAACACCGAAGGTGTTCTTTTAGTAGATGCCTCTAATGCCTTTAACAACCTCAACCGCCAAGCTGCACTGCACAATGTCCAATTGCTCTGTCCTCCCCTGGCCTCCATTCTAATCAATACCTATAGGACAGATGCTCAACTATTCATTGACAAGGCAAGTCTCCTTTCTAAAGAGGGCACAACTCAAGGAGACCCACTTGCCATGCCAATGTTTGCTCTCGCCTCCATCCCTCTAATCAATAACCTCAAATCACTTTCTTGTGCAAGACAAGTCTGGTACGCAGATGATGCTGCCGCAGCAGGTAAAATCAAAGAGCTGGCAAATTGGTGGTCTCAAATTCGTCAACTTGGCCCTTCTTTTGGTTATTTTGTCAACCCTGCAAAAACCTGTTTGGTTGTAAAAGAAAAGCATCTCCAACTAGCAATTGACTCCTTCTCTTCCAGTGGCATCCAAATCTCATGTGAGGGAGCCAGATACCTGGGTGCCCCTCTCGGAACAGCTGAATACATCAAGCAATTTATAAGCCAAAAAGTATCGCAGTGGCAAGCCACAGTTGAGTCTCTGTCTTCCATCGCCACCTCACAACCTCATGCAGCCTACTCTGCAATGACACATGGGGTCATCAGTCAATGGCTATTCCTCCAACGTACTATACCCAACCTTGCTCCTCTCCTTCAGTCTTTAGAAGAATCCATCTCTCAAAAGTTCATTCCAGCCCTAACAGGTCGCAGAGGCTGCTCAGACCTTGAGCGTGAACTGTTCGCTCTTCCTGTAAGACTTGGGGGTCTGGGTCTAACAAACCCCGTCCAATCTGCCAATCAACAACATTCTGCTTCTCTCAATATCACCTCACCACTAACTTCAGCCATTGCAAACCAAGACTGCAACTACTCCACCAATATAATCGACCAACAGCTCAAAACAAAACAGTCAACTCACAGAATCAGCCGCCAACTAAAACTTGCTACTGCAAACAGTGTTAAATCCAGGCTTGATAATAACATCTGTCGCGCAGTCACCCTAGCAAGTGAGAAGGGTGCCTCATCTTGGCTAACCGCACTCCCAATTGAGCAGCATGGCTTTGCCCTACACAAAAGAGCGTTTAGAGATGCCCTCTCACTTCGCTATAACTGGCCACTTTCCAATCTTCCTACAAACTGTGTCTGCGGCAAGCCTTTTTCCGTCGACCATGCTCTGTGTTGCCCAACAGGTGGTTTCCCATCCATACGCCACAATGAGCTTAGAGACCTTACTGCCAATGCAATGACAGAAGTCTGTCATGATGTATGTATTGAGCCCAACCTGCAGCCCCTGTCTGGAGAATCTCTCCGGTACTCCACTTCGAATAAAGAAGATGGTGCCAGGCTTGACATCAGAGCTGCTGGGTTCTGGGGTGACAAGCATCAGCAAGCATATTTTGATGTGAGGGTTTTCAACCCAAACGCTTGCTCATATCGCCACCTCACCCTTGCATCAGCTTACTCAAGACAGGAAAAACTCAAGAGACGTCACTATGAGCAACGAGTGACTCAAGTTGAGCATGGTTCCTTCACGCCACTGGTCTTTTCCACCACTGGAGGTCTGGGCAATGCAGCAGATGTCACCTACAAACGGCTTGCCTCCCTCATTGCGTCAAAAAGAGAAGTTGAATATGCCACCATTCGCAAGTGGTTAAGAAACAAAATCTCATTTTCGCTGTTAAGATCAGCTATCACTTGTCTCCGTGGCTCCCGGTCTTCCTATCATTCTCCTCAGCATGATCTCTCTGCAGATCTTATAGTTGCTGAGGCAAAACTCTCTAACTAATTCAAGTTCATGTAGTGACTATTACTATATCTATTTTAGTATTATTATTATTTGTATTTTCATTTTCATTTCCCTGGGTTCTATTATGCATTATACTTGTATTATATTCACATTATTTATATATTCTATGTATGTATGCTATTATAATAAGTTATTATTAATTTACAATAAAAAAAAAATATATATATATATATTATATAATAATAATAAATTCACCGGATGGTTTCAATTTTGCTCAACTGAGACTGAGCAAGCGCAAAGAGACGTGATGCAGAACTTGAACTGAAGAACACTTAGAACAGAGAGAGGTTAGGCCAGAGAGAAGGAGCATGAGCGACGTGATGCAGAGACTGAAGAATTACAGAGAGCGGTTAGCTTAGTCAGGCGTGGCCTGACTATTCGCGTTTCACGTAATAGCCAGGGGACATTAGAACATGGACAATATAATACCAGGAGCACATGAACAGAAGGAGCGTGCAACTGTAAACCGCCAACAGTGTATAATTAGATTCACAGATGTGTGCTCAGAACTTCCATATTTGGAAGTTTTTGTGCTTCATTAAATATGCGTGACGTACGTTCTGTGCACGTGATACATAATAGATCTAAGTGCGGCAAGTTGCAAGAGAGGATGGCGCGAACCCCTCGAGTCGCCCTCGACGTCTTAGTCAGGCCAGCTCCAAGAGAGAGCTGATCATGCTGTTTCCCCGGCGGATTCGTTTACAACAAGTGAAGAACTTGCCCGTGAGGAGCGCAATGAAAGCTGAGATGACCGTATTCGAGCTGAGCAACACCAGGCGCACTCGCTGTCGTAAACTTACCAAGTAAGCGGAAGTACGTCATTAATTATTAAAGTGCTGGCACTGAAGTTGCACGCTCCTTCTGTTCATGTGCTCCTGATAATACCTTAGGTGGACTGGAAACGCAATAGACCAGTTGCGTGTAAGCGCTAAAGAATTCATTAACGCTTAATTACGCGTGACGTCACGACTGGGTGCTGTGGTTGCCAGAGAAAATGTATGGAGAGCATTGGAGAAACGAGCGGAAGTGCGCATAAAGCATCTACTGGTCGTCAAAGTATACCGTATGTTCTTGTTTTGCGAGACTGATGCAAAACTTCAGACAGTGGGACGTCCGATGAACTTCGAATGAAGCTTCTACGAGGCGTGGTTGCAGAGAAATCCATACGTAGAAAAGACTATCTGTCTATCATGACTGGGCATAAGTGCTGCATCTGTGGAAATACTACTTCGAAAGATCCAAGTGTGCCATTCCATCGTTTCACTAAAGAACCAGGCAAGAGAGCACTTTGGTTACGCGTATTCCAATTTCGTGAGGAGAACATTTCTCCTAACAGCCGCGTTTGTGCGAGGCATTTTCCTGAAGGAAATGTGAAAAAGACGCCAAGTATTACTCTGGGTAAGCGATTTGCATCTCCAATCAAGCAAGGACCTAGGGCAAAGCGAGCTAAGGAAAGATCAGTAGATAAGCAATTGTGTGAAAGTCGTGCCCAGACTCCTCTGTCATCTAGCAGCAGGTCAGTTACTCCAGCATCAACATCTACAACCTCTCCTGAACCTGATCATGAGGTACTTACAACAGTAGTAGGAGATCAGTATGACAGCGACTACGAAGTACATGAATTACCCAGCGTGGAGGAGCCTGCACACCATCAACCTACATGTAGCTCAACTGAGGTAATAGTGAACACAGCACTTCTAGCACGCATTGAAGCACTTGAGGCAGAGAATCAGCATTTGAAAAGAAAGCAGAAGGGAAAAAGTGTGAGCTACTTCAAAATAGAAGATATCTGCCATGATGATAAGCTGGTGCAGTTCTACACAGGCTTACTGTCGTATACCGTGTTTCTAGCATTCTTCGAGTTCCTCGGACCGGTGGTCGAACATCTAAATTATTGGGGCTCAAAGGAAGGTCATCGGCGCCGTAGTAGGTCTAAAAAGCTGGATCCGAAAAATCAACTCTTTCTCACTTTGGTCAAACTAAAACTTAACTTAAAGCTTCGAGATCTGGCTTTGCGCTTTGGATTGTCCACTTCACTGACATCTCGCTACCTTACAACATGGATATGCTTCTTGTACCAACATTTAAAAGAAATTGACTGGATGCCCACTGTAGAGCAAGTATTAGGGACTCTGCCGGACTCCTTTCGAAAGAAGTATCCAACAACCTTCGCTATAATTGACGGAAGTGAAGTATTTATCGAGACACCATCCGATTTGCATATGCAATCGTCTACTTGGTCACAGTATAAACACCATAATACTGTGAAGTTTTTAGTTGCATGTACACCTAATGGAGCAATTTGCTACATATCACAGGTTTACGTTGGATCTATTTCAGATGTGGAACTGACACGCATATGTGGCCTGCTAACTAAACTAAAGGACAAACCGGGCATTTCGATAATGGCCGACAGAGGATTCACAATAAAGGACTTGTTAAAAGAAATAAATATTGGCCTGAATATACCACCTTTCCTAGATGGTAAAAAACAACTGTCTCCAGCTGAAATCGAGAAAGGAAGGAAGATTGCATCCCTTCGAATCCACGTAGAACGTGCAATCGGTAGAATAAAACTGTTCAGTATTTTAAAAGGAACAATCCCACTGTCAATGGCACGAATAACAAATCAAATTGTTTTCGTTTGCGCTTTCTTGACAAACTTTCAGCCTGCATTGGTCCCTCTGCCTGATGATGATGAGCTTACTGATGCTGATGTTGAAAAGTATTTTGAGCAGCTATCAGATTGCAACTCAGACTCTGATGAGGATGAAGCTGATCAAGATCACGACTAATACTTTTGTGATTTAAAATTATTATTGAATATGAAATAATCATTGAGAACTTTTGGTAAGATCTCTAACAGGGAGACCTAAACAGTGTACTGGGCTTACAATTTCAGGAGCAACACAATTGTCATAAAATGAAATCAGTTTAGGAAGCAGTTTCTCAGTCCAGAATGCATGATCAAAGGGTATGCGTTGAACATTCACACCTTTAGTAGTATATATTACAAAGTCACACCATGGACGTTCACCAATGCCCATTTGACCTTGAACCTGTGCAAAATACTGATGACTGGTTTTAAGCTTAAGCTCGTTGTTCCTGACTCTTTCACTACAAAATCCAGATGTTATGGATGCTTCTAAAGGAGAAAGAAATCTAACTGAGTATAGGCATTTGATTTCCAAGAACCCGTAAGGCTGCAAAACATTGGAAGGATCATAAACAACTCCATCTGGTGAAGCTCCAAGAAATGAATAGGCAGTGTTAATAATAAATCCATGCACTGGCACACACAGATAGCTCAGGGTGGCCATTGTTTTGTTGGTAAGCCACGTATTCCTTTACTGCAACTGGCTCCATGTCAATACCATACCTAGTAGCTTCTGTTGAAAATGCCTTTGGTTCGATAAGGCGAAGAACTAATTTTTCTGGAGGAGTGTCACGTTTGCGAGATAATACTGCTCCAAACATAGAAGCAGTGATTCTATACCGGCGCATATCAAACCACAAAGGAGACATTCGCTGTGCGCGAGTACTTCTCTCTATCTCACGAGCTCTTTCTTCAGTAACAACTAAACTCTGCTTAAATGCTTCAATTGCTTTCATTAATTCTGCAGAATCAGGTAAATGATGAGAAGTTGGCTGCTGGCTTATCGTCTCGGATACTGTGCGTTGGTATGTTTCATCAAACAACAATGAAATACATAGTTTTTCTCCTTTAAGTGTGTCCAAAAGCTGTGGAAGACGACTTGCGGCAGTTCCTCTATACTCCAGTGGTCTAGGGTCAAAATCCTCAATCATCTTCACTTCTCGCTTGTTCGGTTTAGCATAGTCGTGCTTCTGGATTTTAGCTTTAGACATCTCAAGTGAACTCTCTTTCCGCTTTTTTGGTGGTTTCCATTGGCATGGCAAAGAGGTACACGGGGTCTCATCAGTATCACTATCTTCTTGCAGTGGGCGAATATTTGGGTTTAGCTGAAATGGTGTAGGATGCAGTTTATCAAGAGCATGAAGTAGTGCTGATACATGAGTGCAGCTTGCTGATCTCCTGTAATCAAATAATGGAGAGTACGTTATTTTCCTGTTAATATAATTATTATGTGTTTGGTATACTAAACGTAGAGTGAGTACATACCCAGCAGCACATTCACATGTAGCTTCACAAATAGTAGTAGCAAGTTTTCCATCACGTGCAAGGAGGAGGTAGACATTGTAGATACCAGGTTTCATAGACGGCTTCATTTTGCAACGCACATGGCAGTATTCTGGATGATTAGTGTTGACCTCCATTTCTTCGAGCCTACCTGAAGCCCACTGATTGTATCCACTATCAAGAGCCCTGAAAGCACCCTCATCTCCATCACGCCCTACGTGTCCAGCTAAATACGAGTATAACAGACCTATAGGCAAAATAGCAAAACATTATTAATAACATAGTACTACACATAAGTAAAGTACCTGAAGTAACGACTGGAATGGAAGGAGCAATTTCCTCACAGGTAACTGAAGTCACTGCCTTCCAACCAGTAAGTGGTGGAGGTGGAGGTTCTAATTGTGCTACTGTTGTTTCCCCTGCTTCTACAATTGATCTGTATTTTCTGTACAGATAAGATCCATCTACGTCTACGATGTTGGTTCCTTCGCTTTCAGCCTGATTCACTCTAAATACAAGTTATATAGCTACATGAAATAAAGAAACACATGCTGCAGCATGCACCTGTCAATAATCTTTTGCTTTTTCCATGATGTCGGGAACCTGATGCCTCTACAGAGCAGCCACCAACGCAGAGCAGATACAGTATGCACTTGGTATGGTTTGCTGAGCTCAGCGCCTGGAATATCACTAGGGCAAAGTCTCACTTCTTGTACAGCGTCCATTTCACCAATCCCACGAGTAAAACTGCCTCGATCTCTGCAACCACGCCTTGTAGAAGCTTCATTCGCAGTTCAACGGACGTCCCACTGTCTGAAGTTTTGCATCAGTCTCGCAAAACAAGAACATACGGTATACTTTGACGACCAGTAGATGCTTTATGCGCACTTCCGCTCGTTTCTCCAATGCTCTCCATACATTTTCTCCAGCAACCGCAGCACCCAGTCATGACGTCAAGCGTAATTAAGATTTCATTAAAATTCCATTGCTTACACGCAACTGGTCTATTAGTTTACGGAGAAAATTGAAAACCTATCCGCGTAACCAGAGGAGGTTGGCCACGCGTCATCGATCATCATTTCTACATATGCAATCCAACATGAATAACTTAATTTAATAGACTTTTTGGAACCTTTTGGAACCTCATGAATTTATTCATATTACATGAATTTGCTGATTTGCAACTAGTTGGAGGCGCAGGACAGAGCGAAACTGTTTGCAAGCGTTCAAGAAGTTGTTAACCGACCAAAAGAAGGTCGTATTTCTAATTAATATTCATGACATGACGTCATTTTGACACTTTGATTCGCTAAAAGCCCATAACAAAGATGGCGCGCAACGTATGCCATGTATGCTGTACTGCTGAGTGTGTACTAGACTCACTCTCTAGGTCAGGAGGACTTCTAGAAGCTAAGTTCTGTTATTAATATGCTTCCGGTTCTTCAAAAGCGGGGGGGCAACTGCCCTACCGTAGTTACGCCACTGCCTATATGCACACTGACTTGTATAAATTATTACATAGAGTGAGAGATGCTGGTCTATTCACTATGTGTGGCTAGTAATAGTAGCTAACAGAAAGTTACTGTTGTGTGGATTCTTAATTAAGATTTTGTGATAACTATTAGTGGACCCAGTAGCCACACCAGTTGCAATGAGCATGGTAAAAATTGTTTAGATCATAACTAAGTGGTTAGTGAGATTACCCTGCACAAGTTCAGGCACTAAAATGAAATATTTCGTGTTGGAATGAGTACTGTAACTATTGATTCGAACAACTACTGATTTTAATTCTTGTTGGACCCAATGGACGTATCAATGAAGCAAATCAGTAATGGAAATCTAAGGCTAAGGAGTTTACTCTTTCAGAGATTACCCTGCACAAGTTTAGCACATCGCGTTGCTCGATTGCATTTTACTTGCTCTGCGAGTGCAAATATACACTTGGGTAGTAAACTGCCTGTTTACATATAGGTTAGACGACGGATCGAGGCAACTACGGGATTTAGAGTGCCGCGGGAACCGGAACCGATGTATAGACGTTCCGAGCGCGTAGCGCGATGGCGTCTATTTCGGTTGCCAAGGCGCTCTAATTCCCGTAGTTGCCGATGATTCGTCGTCTAAGGTATTTATACTACAGCTACATGGCAACAATAAACCGACGCAGATATTTTTTTGAAAAACAATGGTTGATGACCGTCCCAAAGCTGCTGAGTTCTTGCAGCATGAGCGTTTTTTCTTGCTCGAAAACACCTGCTGTGACCCGGCTGCCACACCCACAAACGCCGCTTTGCGTTACACGTGGCAATGGCTGAACTTGGACTCCAACGAACGGTTAGAATGATAGTTATTAGAGTCCAGCAGTCTTTTGTACTTGCTGTGTGCGTTTATTGGGCAATCTTTAAGCTGTCAACATAGCAAAACGTGGTAAGTTACTTGCTTTTTATGCACAACAAATCAACTTATCGTTGCATCGATCGTAGCCAAGTACCCGGGTCTATAGATGCTGTGCTGGCCATGCCAGAAGCGAACACAACACATACTGGCCCTGTAACTACCAAAGCTAGTACCTGTACAAAAGAAACTCATGACAGAGGAAAACATGATCATGAGTTCCAGCGGAAAAATATGAGTTCCAGCGGAAAAATACGAGTTCCCGCGGAAGAATACGTGATTTATTTTCCTCCAACTGACACATGTCAGGCCTCCATAGAATACTTTTCATTCGTCTGATAAAACGTAGAAGAGTGGCGTCGCTGCTTTAGTACATGCAGTGAGTACGCGTCTTCTTGGCGTACATGCAGTACGCGTCTCATTAGCCGTTACGAGGATCCCAGCGCAACTTCCGTATAATTCTCCGTAAACTAATTGCGTTTCCAGTCCACCTAAGGTATTATCAGAGATTATTAATACTACGTAACCGGGATAAGAAACTGTGACAATCTTGTGTCGCTATGCGCGTTTCGCTTGTAATGACGTAATTTGTTTATACCTTACAGTTGTTATGGTAACTACAACGTGCTCTCCGCCGACGGGACTAGTACCATGGCTGCTTCTACTATCCTGAGAGAGATTATAACGATGCAAGAATTAAAAAAGAAAACTAAAGTAGTCGAAAATGTGGTTTTGAGTGCGGAGAAAGTACTTCGTCTTCCTTTACCTGTTCTTTTCAGGCGTTCGCCCTTCGCGCTGTACAGAATGTAATATGCTCGCGTGATAGAGCACTCTGTGAGGCTAGCCGTTACTCATGCAAACCATAAAAGTAGAAGATTACAACTATGACATTTACACACACTAACAGTCCAAGTAGCATAAAAAACCATTAAAACTTGTACCAAATACGTAGGCTTTGCATGGATGTGTTCACAAAAACAGTGCTAAAAACAGCTTGCTACGCCTCTAACTAACACAAAAAGCAATATCCAGACACAAAATTATGATATTTACATGACCTACTACCAGAACTTTATAGTACACTAGAAAAAACTAGTAGAACACATCTCACAAAGCCATGGATGTGTTTACAAGCTGTTTTTACATCATACTCGGCCGTTTATCTTGTCTGAGATCCACCCTTGACCATACTGCAGACGAAGAACGTGGCGAATTTAGAGTTACTTGGTAAAGCTACGCAGAAACGCCTCCTTTCGTTACAAAAGGAAAGAACTATGAGTGTAAGAGTGGAAAAACTGTCAGTAGCTGTACACTCTATGGCGTAAATTCTTTGCGTCATTTTCGAAACCATGGTCGAAACGCGAAACGCGCATGGGTACACTCCGCGCAATACATTTTGATTTACAGTTTCTTATCCCGGTTACGTAGTATTAATAATCTCTGGTATTATCAAGGGCATATCGAGCCGCGAAGCGGCGAGAGGGCATGCAACTAATGTAGACGGCATAGTGCTGAGTGTTACTATAAATAGAATTTATAACTATTAATACGTTAATGTTTCCGGTTAGTCACGTGTACTAGCATGATCTGCTGATCTGAGAGTGCGCGAATACACACTTTACTGTCGATGTCGCCATCGATACTGCATAGCGCGCATGAAGCAAAGGCGAAGATGGACCTAGAGAGCGGTTCTGGAGAATGGCTCTGCGTCTGTACTTCTTGCGCAAAGCTGTGGCAGCCACGGTTGTACTCATAGGTGCTTTAGATACAATAGATCCAGGTAAACTGCTAGTATGCTTATACATTGGCACTGAGTCACAAGCTGCCGCTCTTGATACGCGCTGCCGCTCTGTGGTAACCGGAAGTAAGTCAGGACACGCCTGCACACTTTTGCGAACGGCCGTTTATGTTAAGTTTACGTGATTATACGGATAACTATTTATAGTAACAGTCAGCACTATGCCGTCTACACTATGGTATTCAGAGTTGCATGCCCTCTAGCCGCTAAGGTTCGATGAGCCCTGATTAGAACACTACCTGTACCAGAGGAATTTAATTACGCAACGTAGATGCAATTTTTGTGGGCGTGGCTAACCGCGATGGCCGGCTGCAGCTGTACGTTCGCAATCAGAAGCAAAGGCAGTGGCCTGCCTTTGCTGTTGAGTACTGACTCGCCACAATGGAGAGACTCGCCACAAGTGAGAGACTAGCCATAATCGCCAGATGCCATAGCTAGTACCTAGTACCGGCCTGAAACGCGAGGTTACGCCCATATTACGTCATCACTACATTCTTCGTAACGGTTCTGCAATCTGATTGGCTCTGCAACTATAGTTGCAGATGTACAGGTACAGTGTTCTAATGTCTCCTGACTATTACGTGAAACGCGAATAGTCTGGCCACGCCTGACTACGGTTAGCTAGGCTACAGCAAATGAGAGAGAAGGAGCTGAGCGACGTGGTGGAGAGACCGAGGAACAGAGAGAGGCTACTGGATACAGCAAATGGGAGAGAAGGAGCATGAGCGACGTGGTGAAGAGACCAAAGAACAGAGAGAGGACAGGCTGCAGCAAATGAGAGAGTAGCCTCGCCTCCAGTCCACACCCTTCAGTTAGTGGCCTGGTAATGACTGTCAGCGCTTGCGCGAGATTCTACGTATACTTCATAGTAAAATCTCCCGTTCACGTGCCTATAAAATATACAAGACGCGTATACGTGTACTAGCAAAGAATACGGAGTCAGCTCATGTCTGCTCTGCTTTTAGTGTAGTGTCTGGCCTTCCAACATGAGAGATGGTGTATTGTAGCACTTGTTCGAAGGACATCTTAGTATCTGAACTCTCGCACAAACGAACGTTTTCGATTGCAGGTATACGGCGAATAATCGATGATATCCGAATTACCAGGTTTTCTGGGTAAAATCAATGCATGCGCAGACAGTCATTACCAGGCCACTAACTGAAGGGTGTGGACTGGAGGCGAGGCTAATGAGAGAGATGCAGCATGAACGACGTGGTGCAGAGACTGACGAACAGAGAGAGAGGACAGCCTGCAGCAAATGAGCCTTCACGCGGCGGCACAATCAGTACATCACACCTTCTCAAAAGCACCTCCTCTGCTATTAGGGAGGCACGGTAGTGCCTCCCTATGTAGGGTTGAACGAGAAAACAAGATGGCGGCTACATACAATGTATTAGCGTTCAAACGCTGATATTTCGCCTGGTCATGAATTGTATACGTCAAAAGACACTTAAATCTGCTCTCTGGCGTTGCCCCATCTTACAGTAGCAAGGAGATTGCTCGAAGTTGTTACTAAAGTGACGAACCTGGAAACGGTGAAAATCGTGTTTCGTCATCTTCGTTTTCTTCTTTTTTTCTTTCTTTCTTTCTTTCTTCAGCGCGCCTAGCGCCTTTACGCGAGCAATGCCGAGACCAAAACACCCATGAACAGTCATGAAATTCTCCTGGCAGGTGCCTTTTGAACTTAGTTTTTAGCGAAACGTCGATATAAATTCCGCGATTTCTCGATCGTGATCCATTGTCAGCTAAGTGTTAGACGCCATTGATGTGATTGCGCAATACGCACGTGACCAAGCAGTGGTTAGCGCACGTGACCAAGCACTAGCTTGAGTATCGCCGCGCGCCTTATGGATCACGGAGAACACATACATGTACATGTATTTGTCTGGAGTCTTCGAAGAACGGTAAGCTCGTATAGGATCACCATTCTGCGCTTGCCAGATAATTACATGTCTACAAACAATTGTGGGCGGGGCTCGTATCTGCATGTGTAGGCGAGCTGATATGTACAGCATAACAATTATTATTAGCTACAAGTTTACAATTCTTAATAATAAAGAAAATCCACCAACAACAGGAAAACTAAACCAATGGTGGAAACAAAGACAGCTCAGTATGTAGTATCTTTGCGGAGCAGCGTTAACTAAGATTTATTATAACCCAACAACAGCAGCATACAAGAGTAAGAAGAACCAAGAGTACAATACAAGCAGAGTTTAAATAAGAGAAAAGTGTCACAGTCAGCATTCTATACATTAACATAATTTAGCACAAACAATGTTCTCACGGGAGATACTACACTCCTTCCTCCTACAGTTTGAGAGTCTTTCACGTGTGTTGTACTAGTGGTGCGAACCAGTCTGTTTGTTGACGGTTTCGAGTGGATCTCCGTGGAGGTGGGGTTGGCAAATGATCAGTCTCTGTTGACTCTGTATTGTCTTCTGTCTGTGAAATGTCTAACCAATCGTCATTGTCATCTACTTCTCTCTCTTCTGAATTACTGCTTGTAGCACGATCTCTCAAATTGTCAATGTGTCGACGGAAAACACGACCATCAGGTAACTCCACTAAATATGAGCGAGGACCTCTTTTTGCAATGATTTTACCTTGCATCCATGTTGATCCAGTGGGTAAGTCTCTCACATACACTCTGTCATTGATCTCCAATTCTCGCTTCTTGGTTCCTTTGTTCCGGTCTTCAATCTGTTTGTCTTGCTTTGTCTGTACATCGGTAGCTATATCAGGATGCATGAGATCCAGGTGTGTTCGTGGTTTTCGACCTAACAGTAGTTGAGCTGGAGTAACTCCAGTTGTCGAGTGTGGTGTGGTACGATAGTGAAATAGAAATCTGTTCAATTTTGTTTCCAGTGTACCGTTACTTCCTCTTTTCAAACCTTCTTTAACTGTTTGCACTGCACGTTCTGCTTGTCCATTAGAGGCTGGGTGGTAAGGTGTGATCCGAATGTGATGAATTCCATTCCGCTTTAAGAATGTCTCGAATTCTTCACTGGTGAATACTGCTCCATTATCTGATACAATTGTAGTAGGTAGTCCATGAGTAGCAAAAATCTTTCTTAGTTTCTCTACTGTGACTGGCGCTGTTGCTGAGTTCACAATTTCCACATCAATCCATTTAGAGTGTGCGTCAACAACAATGAGTAGCATTTTCCCCATAAACGGACCAGCATAATCCACATGCAGTCGTCTCCAAGGTTCAGTGGGAAAATCCCAAGATTGACATGGCGTTCTAGCTGGGTTGTGCTGTGTTAGTTGACATGGGTTGCATTCTTTGCATTGCTTCTCAATTTCCAGGTCAATTTTAGGCCACCATATCATACTGCGTGCTTTTGACTTCATTCGTGACATTCCTATGTGTCCTTCATGTAGCATTTGTAGTGCCTTCTCTCTCCCAGCTGTTGGTACTACAACACGGCTTCCCCACAATACACATCCTTTCACCACACTTAACTCATTCTGTCTTTGCTTGTATGGTGCTAGGTTATCATCATCAGTGGTACCAGTCCATCCTTTCTCTATCAGATGACTAACACGTGACAGAACTGGATCTCTAGCTGTCCACTTAGCAATTTGTTTGGTGTTGATTGGTGTTTCTTGTAGGCTTTCGATCAAGCAGATTGTTTCTCCTGGTTGGGGCACTGTATCTGGGCAGTCTGGTAGTGGAAGTCGGCTTAGAGCGTCTGCCACTGAGTTCTCTTTCCCAGGCTTGTACTGTATGTGGTACTCATAAGCTCCTAACTGCAATGCCCATCTTTGAAGTCTTGCAGATGCCATCTGAGGGACACCTTTCTTTTCTCCTAGGATGTGTTGAAGAGGCTTGTGGTCAGAAATTAGGGTGAACTTCCGACCGTAGATGTAGCTATGGAATTTCTTGACTCCATGTATCAATGCTAGTGCTTCTTTATCTAGCTGAGAGTAACGCTTTTCTACTGGAGCGAGCGTGCGGGATGAGTACGCTATAGGACGCTCTGAGCCATCTCGTTCTTTATGGGCTAGCACTGCTCCCACTCCATATGGCGAAGCATCACACTGCAGAATCAGTTCTTTGTCCGGGTCGTATGTCGTTAACACCACAGGTGATGACAGTTGCTCCTTTACATGAGTGAAAGCAGTCTGTTGTGCTTTACCCCACTTCCAACTGGAGCCTTTCTGTAAGAGAGAGTAGAGGGGAGAGAGAGTGTCAGCAAGGTTAGGTAAGAATTTGAGATAATAGGTAACCATTCCCAGAAAGGATTTCAGCTGAGTGACATTCTCCGGGGTTGGTGCTGCTAGGATTGCTCTGATGTTCTTCTGTGACGGTTTTAGTCCATTTGCTGACAACACATGACCCAGGTATTCCACTTCAGGTAGCAAAAACTGGCATTTTTCTTGCTTGAGACGAAGTCCAGCTTCCTCTAATCGGGTCAGGACATCATCCAGGTTCTTCATGTGCTGCTCTGGGGTAGATCCTGTTACTAGAATGTCATCAATGTACACTGAAGTGTCCGGGATGCCTTGCAAGACTGTTTCGATAGTTCGCTGGAATATTGCAGGAGCTGAAGCAATCCCGAAGGGTAAGCGATTGTACTGGAATAGTCCACGGTGTGTGTTGATGGTTGTCAACTTCTTGGTTTCATCATCTAGCGGAATTTGCATGTATGCATGAGCCAAATCAACCTTGGAGAAGGATTTTCCTCCAGACAATGAGCCGAAGAGGTCTTCTGTTCGAGGTAGAGGGTAGCTGTCCGTGGTGATTGCTTGATTCAAGGTTGCTTTGTAGTCTCCACAAATTCTGACGTCTCCATTGGGTTTCATCACAGGTACAATCGGAGTAGCCCATTCTGAGTGACGAACTGGTTCAATCACCCCTGCTTTCTGTAGTCTCTCCAATTCTTCTTCCACTTTCACTCTCAGCGCCCAGGGTACGTTTCGTGCTCTTAAGAACTTGGGTTTAGCATCTGTCTTCAAGTAGACTTTAGCTTTGACTTCCTTGATTTGTCCAAGTGTGTCTTGGAATACTTCCTTATGGTTGCTCAATATCTGCTGAAGCTGTCCATCTGCTCGCACTTGGAAGATCTGTCTCCAGTCTAGTTTCAACTTGCGTAGCCAGTCTTTCCCGAGTAAGCTTGGTCCATTGCCCTCTACTATCTCCAGTTTGAGCTTTGCTGTCTGGTGGTTCACAGATGCTTCTACTTCTGTTTGTCCGATGACTTGAATCTGTTCCCCAGTGTATGTTCGAAGATTTGTTTTACTCGGCTTGATTGGTGGTGCTGTTCCAGGAGACCATAGGTTCTGGTAAGTGGCTTTGCTGATTAGGGAAACTGATGCTCCAGTGTCAATCTCCATCTCTAGCTCACTATTATTGAGTAGTATTGTGACAGAATACGGTGCCGTGCTCTGAGTGTCCGTGATATTGAAGATCTCCTCATACTCTGTCGATTCGGTTGGTTGTTCACTATGTGTGATGTGATGTGCTCTCGCCGGTGGCTTTGGAGTCACGCCTTTGCTGTGCTCTTTGGTCTTGGATCTGCACACTTTCGCAATGTGTCCTACTTTGCCGCATGCTCTGCAGGTTGCTTGTTTAAAACGACACTCGCTTGCTCTGTGTTTAGTTCCTCCGCATCGGTAGCAGGTTTGATCTGTGTTGACAGGTTTCTTCTCTTTGACTACTCGGTGTATCTCTCTCCCGACTGGTTTGGTGCTGGAGTCATGTAATTCTTTCACCTGATGCTCTGCCGTCTCCACTGCTTGTGCTATGCCGAACGCCTTCTTGAAGTCAAGGGTCGACTCGGCCAATAGCTTCTTCTGTATGCGAGAATCTCTTACGCCACACACGAGTTGATCTCTCAGCATCGTCTCGAGGCTGGAGAAATTGCAGTGTTCTGAGATCCGGCGTAGTTCTGCTACATAGTCTGCAACAGACTCGCCTTGCTTCTGTACTCTTGAGTGGAAATTGAATCGCTGGACGATTTCAGACGGTTTGGGTTGCCAGTAGTCTTTCAGCTTTTTCACGATCTCGGTGAATGTCTTGTCTGCTGGTTTGTCTGGCGTCAGTAGACTCTTCAGCAACTGGTACGTTTGTGGACCGCAGTTGCTCAGAAGTATTGCACGCTGTTTGCTGTCGTCGTTGACATCATTGGCAATGAAATATTGCTGCAGTCTCTCTGAGTAAGATGTCCAATCTTCTGCTGAACTAGTGAAGGGGCCAATACTCCCATGGATTGCCGCCATTCTTCAGTTTATCCTCGTCGCCAACTGTAGTATCTTTGCGGAGCAGCGTTAACTAAGATTTATTATAACCCAACAACAGCAGCATACAAGAGTAAGAAGAGCCAAGAGTACAATACAAGCAGAGTTTAAATAAGAGAAAAGTGTCACAGTCAGCATTCTATACATTAACATAATTTAGCACAAACAATGTTCTCACGGGAGATACTACACAGTACATGCATGATATTGAACTGCACTTCGCTGAAAAAGAAAAAAAGGACACTAACAAGAAAATGAAAAAGATTTCTATCGAAATCAAAAGGATGTAGGGTTGTGAAATCTGCTACTGGTCCACAATGTAAACTAACAAGGAACAAGCATGGAATGGTAACACGATTGACTTGCTAACAGACCATAGATCCCTACATCAGTGGCTGTACATAAGATCAATATTTTGTCACAAGCTGAATGCACGTTAGGTGTCAGTCAACAGCAACTAGCTGAACTAGCTATAACCAACCACAGCAGCCACTGATGTAGGGATCTATGGTCTGTTAGCAAGTCAATCGTGTTACCATTCCATGCTTGTTCCTTGTTAGTTTACATTGTGGACCAGTAGCAGATTTCACAACCCTACATCCTTTTGATTTCGATAGAAATCTTTTTCATTTTCTTGTATATATACCTCTTATGGCTACCAACACTACAGTCGCTCAGGCTCGCCCCACAAATGTAACGATTCCAGACGAAAAATTAAAAACCTGATGCAAGCTTTTTCCAGATCTCCTTTAAACGGCCCTGTCTTCTGCGATCAGAATAGTGCTTGAATTGCAGGAATTGGCCTAGGGAGAGCAAAGTTACAGCCTCGCAACTAAGTTGAATTGGTTAAAAAATTTTCCGACTCGTTTTGATAGAAAAAATGGTATCAGTATGCTTTACTATTAGCCATTATAATTAGAACTACTGCAAGGATTTAAAACTTTTTTGGCATTTTGTCGATTTTCTCAACGATGAAAATCATACACTGTAACACTGACCTCTGAGACCATGACAGAGACTATTTTACTTGACAAACGGCCTTCGTTGAACCGGGTTGACGCGGGAAAAATAGTCACTTGCACCCGGCCCAGTGATATCTTCCAATGTAGGGATCTATGGTCTGTTAGCAAGTCAATCGTGTTACCATTGCATGCTTGTTCCTTGTTAGTTTACATTGTGGACCAGTGGTAGATTTCACAACCCTACATCCTTTTGATTTCGATAGAAATCTTTTTAATTTTCTTGTTTGTTTCATTTTTTCTTTTTCAATATCATGCTTGTACAGAGCCGTCTTTGTTTCCTCCATTGGTTTAGTTTTCCTGTTGTTTATGGCTTTTCTTTATTATTAACAATTTTAAACTTGTAGCTAAAAATAGTTGTTATGCTGTACTTATCAGCTCGCCTACGCATGCATGCATACGAGCCCCGCCCACACTTGTTTGTACCTGTATGGCGGTTATAATTATCTGGCAAGCGCAGAATGGTGATCCTACCGTTCTTCGAAGACTCCAGACAAATATGTGTTCTCCGTGATCCATACGGCGTGGCGATACTCAAGCTTGTGCTTGGTCACGTACGCTAACCACTGCTTGGTCACGTGCGTATTGCGCAATCGCAATAATGGCGTCTAACACTTAGCTGACGATGGATCACGATCGAGAAATCACGGAATTTATATCGCCGTTTCGCTAAAAACAAAGTTCAAAAGGCACCTGCCAGGAGAATTTCACGACTTTTCGTGGGTGTTTTGGTCTCGTCACTGTTTGCGTAAAGGCGCTAGGCGAGTTGAAGAAAGAAGAAGAAAACGAAGATGACGTAAGTCGATTTTCACCGTTTCCAGGTTCGTCACTTTAGTAACAACTTCGAGCAATCTCCTTGCTACTGTAAGATGGGGCAACGCCAGAGAGCAGATCTAAGTGTCTTTGGACGTATAAAATTCATCACCAGGCGAAATATCAGCGTTTGAACGCTAATACATTGTATGTAGCCGCCATCTTGTTTTCTCGTTCAACCCTACATAGCTACCGTGCCTCCCTAAAACTCAACTCAAAAGTGGCAAGCACAACCAATCTATACCCATGCAATGCAAAATGCAGTCAGAAAATACATTCATCCTTCTCCAGCAGCCCCTCAACCAGTATGCTTGCTGTGGACAAGCAGGTTGTGGCTAAGAATGGTACAGTATTTTCAATATTGTTGTGTAGTGCAGTGTTGTATCTTCTGCAGTGGATACTATGTACAACAGTATGTCTGTTTGTAAACCCACTTCATGCATCATGTAGGAACAATCCTTTCAGATCAGTTTCTATGCATGCATGATTTATCAGTGTGTAGTGCATGTTAGAGTCACTACAACAAGTTGAACAACGTGTTCCGAACACACACTTTGGAAAATATTCCTCATGTAAATCCATCTACGAAGCTGACCCATCATCTTTGTCAGGATACTACAGTATTGTTAATTGCTCATTGGTCTACTGTGACATGGAGGGGACCAACTGTGGAGGAGAGGGAGGCTGGACAAGAGTGACTTACATTAACATGACACAAGATGGAGCCACTTGTCCAGTGGGACTGAACCAGAGGAGCTTTAACAACAAGTCCTACTGTGGTAATACTGGTCCACCAGGATGTATTGGAACAATGTTTCCCACACTAGTTGAGTACTCTCGTGTGTGTGGTCGGGTTCGTGGATACCAGTATGAAAGACCACGTGCATTTTACTCCTACCAAGTGAACACTAGTCTCACTATTGATGATAACTATGTTGATGGAGTTTCCATCACATATGGGAGTGCTCCACGAAAACATCTCTGGACATATGCTGCTGCACCACGTGATCATAAAAATACATACAATAACCATTATTCTGATTGTCCATGCAAACAAAACAATACTTTCATAGCACCTCCACCATTCATTGGTACCGATTACTACTGTGAATCAGGAACAACTGATTGCTGTGACTATATTATCCATTTGAATGACCCTCTCTGGGATGGGCAGCAGTGTGGTGGTGATTCTCTCTGCTGTACTCACCCCAACATGCCGTGGTTCATCAAGACACTCAATGAGACCACCACTGAGAATATTGAGCTGAGAGTGTGCGATGGAGGCTATTATCATAACGCAGATATTCCACTGGACCTCATTGAAATTTTGGTCCAATAGTTATCGATACACATTCATGCTGAGTGCTATTTTACATCAAGAGTGACTAAGTTAGTTAAGAAAGATTAATTAAAACTGAAATGTTTCGTATTTTTTCGTATGAATCGTATTTTTTTCTGATAATAATAATTATTAATATTTAATTCTTCACAATTCATGAAAATTTTAATCAGCATTCTGCTATATCACTATCATAAAGTAATTGGATGTACAATACACTGATCCACAATCACTTTGTTAAGAATCAATGGAATCGTGGAGCCCACAAGGTGTCATAAGACACATCGAATGGTGATACAGTGGAACCTGGACACCATTGGGACTTCAAATTTTGTCTAGATTAAAGGGGTGTCCTCTTTTTAGGGATTAAAATATACACTCGTCATCAATTGGCCCCACATTTGGTGTCCTTTAAAACGGGGTAACTGCAATTCAGAGGTCCGGATTAGCGGGGTTTTACTGTAGCAGTTAGCATGCTAGCACCGCATGTGTGTTTAGTCTACTAGTCAGTCATCTTTTCATTGATATTCCACAGGTACATGATGTATGTATTTTTGAAAGTTCCTGGTCTATTGTCCATGTCAAATTTTGTGTTATCTTGAGAAAAGCTGTCAAAATATTAAATTTTAGTCAGGTATCATAAATTATTGTCTAGTTGTCATCTGCTGGTGTAATGAAATGAGAGTCAGTTTTGAAGTGCACAATACATGGTAACGATAATATAAATCAAATTTGCAAAACCAACATAGATGAATCAAGAATCATCAATAAAATCCGGAAAAAACTGCCCATTTAAAAGATGGTAAGTCTGGTCAATTTTTTGGGGCACTTCACTTCTTAAATTTTCAATCACATACCTGTAATCAAATGGCAGCCTCTCAGCTAAATGCAGCACAATCTTTTTCAATTCTTTTAAACAGCAAGCAGAATGGTCAAACATGTTATATAAAAACTTTCTCTATACACATTCTCTACAAGAAAATTAAAAGGATTTCTATCGAAATCAGAAGGATGTAGGGTTGTGAAATCTACCACTGGTCAACAATGTAAACTAACAAGGAACAAGCATGGAATGGTAACACGATTGACTTGCTAACAGACCATAGATCCCTACATCAGTGGCTGCTGTAGTTGACTATAGCTAGTTCAACTTGTTGCTGTTGACTGACACCTGACGTGCATTCTGCTTGTGACAGCTTATGTACAGCCACTGATGTAGGGATCTATGGTCTGTTAGCAAGTCAATCGTGTTACCATTCCATGCTTGTTCCTTGTTAGTTTACATTGTTGACCAGTGGTAGATTTCACAACCCTACATCCTTCTGATTTCGATAGAAATCCTTTTAATTTTCTTGTTTGTGTCCTTTTTTCTTTTTCAGTGAAGTGCAGTTCAATATCATGCAATTACTGTGCCATCTTTGTTTCCACCATTGGTTTGGTTTTCCTGTTGTTGATGGCTTTCTTTATTATTAACAATTTTAAACTTGTAGCTAAATAATTCTTATGCTGTAGATATCAGCTCGCCTACGCATGCATGAATACAGTGCATACGAGCCCCACCCACACTTGTTTACAGCGGTTATAATTGTCTGGCAAGGCAGAATGGTGATTCTGCGCTTGCTAGCTTACCGTTCTTCGAAGACACCAGACAAATATGTGTTCTCCGTGATCTATACGGCTTGGCGATACTCAAGCTTGTGCTTGGTCACGTGCGCTTACCACAGCTTGGTCACGTGCGTATTGCGCAATCACATTAATGGCGTCTAACACTTAGCTGACAATGGATCACGATCGAGAAATCGCGGAATTTATATCGCCGTTTCGCTAAAAACTAAGTTCAAAAGGCACATGCCAGGAGAATTTCACGACTGTTCGTGGGTGTTTTGGTCCCGGCACTGCTCACGTAAAGGTGCTAGGCGAGTGGAAGAAAGAATAAGAAGAAAACGAAGATGACGAAACTCGATTTTCACCGTTTCCAGGTTCGTCACTTTAGTAACAATCTTGAGCTATCTCCTTGCTACTGTAAGATGGGGCAACGCCAGATAGCAGATTTAAGTGTCTTTGGACCTATAAAATTCATCACCAGGCGAAATATCAGCGTTTCAACGCTAATACATGTATGTAGCCGCCATCTTGTTTTCTCGTTCAACCCTACATAGGGAGACACTACCGTGTCTCCCTAATATCTATTGTAGAACACTTTGTGCATTTAGTAGGTACAATTTTGACCCTAGTCTCACTATTGATGATACCTATTTCAATGGATTGTCCATCATGTATGGGAGTGCTCCATGCAAACACATCTGGACATATGCTAGTACTGGACTATTAACCTTGGACTATAATGTACTTAGCACCAGTGCACTTGTCTTTAAAAAGTATGATTGCCCATGCACGAAAAACTCTATAGCTATAGCTCCTTCATTCATTCATAATGATTACTACTGTGAGTCTAGAATGAGTAACTGCGGCAGTTACGATGCTGTTTTGAACAACCCTCTCTGGGATGAACAGCCATGCAATAATCTGGAGGGCACATGCTGTACTCATCCCACATGCCGTGGTTCATCAAGACACTCAATGAGACCACCACTGAGAATATTGAGCTGAGGCTGTGCAATGAAGGTGCTTTTTGTTCTGAGTCAGATACTCCACTGGATCTTATCGAAATTTTGGTTCAGTAAATGTTTACTATTGGTGCAGATCCATATCGACTGCTACAATGTGAATATGTATTTGTATATAATTATGTCCTATACAAGAAGAATGTGTTTATTTTAGGAAGCTCACTCTTTACTATACCAGGAGCGCATATAAACAAGGGAGCATGTAACTCTGAACACTACCCCATATAACGGCGAAATCCTAATATGGCGGACTTGCTATTTTTAGTTACTTCCATATAAAGTATAAATGTGACGTTTGCAGATGTAATAACTAGTACACGCCCGTTATTAATAATATACCGGATGGAGGCGCGGTTGAAATTATAGACCTTATAGATTATAGTTCTTATATGGAAACTACTATTTTTAGAACAGTAGCCATGTTAGGATTTCGCCGTTTACAGAGTTACATGCTCCCTTGTTTATATGCGCTCCTGACTATACCCAATTGAATAACAAGATGTAATGAGCGCAAGTACAACACAAACACTCTACTCAAGCATCCTACAATACATGACGAGGCTGTCAAAAATTACTGAGTTAGGCACTTACATTCACCAGTGACAGAATATAATTTTGTATTATTGTAATCAGAAATTGTAATCCTCTTTCCACATTTAGGTTTCAATCTCTCTTCGATTCTCTCCCTCGACCCCCTCTCTCTCTCTCTCTATTTTTCGAAGTCAATCTAAATGTACTAGAGAGATGATCGTCATAACTTGATACTAGACTTGCTGTCATTCTGTCTATAGACATTTAGCTAGTAAGACACTATAAAATGAATGTTGTCCGTGTAAAATTTGTGTTATCATCTCTAGAAAAGTTGTCAAAATTTTTGGTATCATAAATCATTGTTTGAGTGTCATCCGCTGGCGTCATGAAATGAGTGTCAGTTTTTAGTTTTGAAGTGCACAATTGCATGGTCACAACAACTTTGCAACCAATAGATTACCTGGTCAAGAATTTACATTCAACTGCCTCTAGCTGCCCTCAACCAGTGTGCTTGCCAAAGACAAGCAGAAGATGGTATGTTTAGTCACATTTGTTGTAAGCAATAGCACTGCAGTGTATTCTATAGACTTCCAGAGGCCTGATCATGAGTAGCTAGGAGAAGACATATTTAGCAGCATAGCTTTAGTTGACGCTATTTACAAATATTTCTAGCAACAGAGACAGTGATGGAGACAAGGGAACGCCAAAGGTTTGTTAATAGCTTTGAACACAGGAAAGGTAGCTTGCATTTAGACAGAAATCAAGGAGAGTACAAATCCCATCAACAGATATATTTGATCGTCTATAGTTGATCTAATGAGCTATCACTAAGATGTTTTCCACAAGCCAGGTGTGGTTAACTCCATTCTTTGTGCTTCCTGTGATCTGCATTACATAGTCACACACTACATGATCGTACGAGAGAACACATGTCAGCGGTATGAGGTCACGTGCAGCCTCCATGCACTTCTGCATTAGCTGAGCATCCACTCCTGTTTAACTGGTGACTGCTACCGAGACAGATTGGGACAAGCTCTGCTACCTTAAAACAGACCATAAATACAGATTGTCACCTCTCTACAATTGTTCAGTATCTCAGTTTGTAAACCCACTTGTTTGTTTATGCATGAGGTGTCCGGCAGCTGAATGTATAATACATGTAGACAATCCTATCAGGTACTTGTTTTTCAAAACAGTTTTCATGAGTTTGTACAAAATCAGAAACATACCATCAGTGTACATGATATATTGTGCTGAAGAGAATGCTGTTCAAGTGTGTCTTGTTGGTGTTCTGCTACCATCAGCTGCTAGGTGGTGCAGAGAGTGAGTTCACTCCAACTGTCTATCCTGCTAAGATATCCTCACAGTGTGGTCAGCCTCTCAATGATGATGAGCAGCTCACAGATATTGAGGAATCAAGGAAGTGTTCATCTTGTCAGTTTACTGAGGTGTGTGTCTGGAAGAGACAACAACAAACAAGACATTCATAACTTTCTTCGTTCTAATTTTATTTTTGTTAAGGTCTCTTTATTTTCAAGCTCTTAACATGTAAACATTATGACACAATTCGAATCATTATACTGTAATGTACAGTACTACATACTGCTGTTTACATAATCTGCTAGAGATCCTTGTTTACCAGTAGAGCATAGACATGATTGTTCAGTCAGTCAGGTGTGTTGACATATGTAGGAGTCTTGTGTCAACACACCTGACTGAACAACCAATCAGGTTTATGTAAAAGTTAGGTTTTTGCAAACTTTTATTCTATACAACAAAACTAAAGAAGCTATGTCACTGATCAAGTGTGTCTTGTTGGTGTTCTGCTATCATCAGCTGCTAGGTGGTGCAGTGAGTGAGTTCACTCCAACTGTCTATCCTGCTAAGATATCCTCACAGTGTGGTCAGCCTCTCAATGATGATGAGCAGCTGTTAGAGTCACTACAACAAGTTGAACAAGAACTCCCTAATCAACTCTTTGCTAACTATTCCTCATGTAAATCCATCTACAATGCTGATCCATCATCTTCCTCAGGCTACTACATTATCACTATTGCTAATGGCTCAGTTGTACAGGTCTACTGTGACGTGGAGGGGACCAACTGTGGAGGAGAGGGAGGCTGGACAAGAGTGACTTACATTAACATGGCACAAGCTGGAGCCACTTGTCCAGTGGGACTGAACCAGAGGAGCTTTAACAACAAGTCCTACTGTGGTAATACTGATCCATCAGGATGTAATGGAACAATGTTTCCCACACTAGTTGAGTACTCTCGTGTGTGTGGTCGGGTTCGTGGATACCAGTATGGGCTACCAGTTGCATTTTATTCCTACAATTTGAACACTAATCTCACTATTGATGATAACTATGTTGATGGAGTGTCCATCACATATGGGAGTGATCCACGCGAACATCTCTGGACATATGCTGCTGCACTACTTGATCTTAACAATACATACTATAACAATTATGATTGTCCGTGCAAGCAAAACAACATATCTCCTCCATTCATTGGTACCGATTACTACTGTGAATCAGGAACAACTAGTTGCTGTGCCTCTATTATCTATTTGAATGACCCTCTCTGGGATGGGCAGCAGTGTGGTGCTGAGTCTCTCTGCTGTACTCACCCCAACATGCCATGGTTCATCAAGACACTCAATGAGACCACCACTGAGAATATTGAACTGAGGCTGTGCAAACGTTTTAGTAACGCAGATACTCCACTGGACCTCATTGAAATTTTGGTCCAATAGTTATCGATACACTGAGTGGTATTTTACATCAGTTAGTAGTGAAAGAATAGTTAAAATTGAAATGTTTGTAAGAATCGTATTTTTTCTGATAATAATTATTAATATTAATTTTAACTCTTACTATTCATGAAATTTTTAATCAGCATTCTGCTATATCACTATCATAAAGTAATTGGATGTACAATACACTGATCCACGATCACTTTGTTAAGAATCAATGGAATCGTGGAGCTCACAAGCTGTCATAAGACACAACGAATGGTGATAGTAGTTAGCTTGCCAGCTCCACATTAGTCTCGCGGGCCAGACGTTCTGGGGGAACGTCTGGTCACTAAGGCCAGGTTTCTGTGAGCGACGCCAACATTCCGGCGCGCCCTCATAAGCAATCAATTGCGTGGGTTTTCACGTGACTACGGGGTGCGATTGCGCATGAAGCTGTTTACAGAGCTTTTTAGCTGCCAAAACTGGCGTGTTCGTCGTGAAAAGTCTTACAAGCGACGGCTAATACCTGCTACTCGTTGTTCTCGATGCTGTTGACGGTATATTGTACATGATTCATGTTCACGCAATGGTTCTCTTGTTGTCTCATGACTGCTCCACCGATCATGAACATCGCGATTGTAGCCAACCAGGTTGGTATTGCTCTAGGAAGAGTTTTAGCATGCTAAAAGCCTGTTAACATGCTACACGCTTGCTAACTAGACTGGTGACGTCTACTAAAACACGTGATTTCAAGCGTGACGTGTCGTTTGTTTACATTCCATTGTGTCACGAAAACCTGGCCTTAGTGACCAGACGTTCCCTCAGAACGTCTGGCCCGCGAGACTAGCTCCACATGTGTGCTAGCTGTAGTCTACTAGTCAGTCACCTTCTCATTGATATTCCACAGGTATGTATGTATGTATTTTCAACTTTCAACATTCTTGGGTTAAGCACACAAGATTGTATCAATCTAAAAAGATGATTGTCATAACTTGATATTCTGCTATTAGGACCTAATTACAAAATTAATATTAATAATGAGTGAGTGTCATTATTGAGTGTACTGTGTAAATTTGTATCGTTCATTTCAAATTTTGTGTTATCATTTTGAGAATAGCTGTCAAAATATTTGGTATCTAGTATTTAAGAAAAAAATTTAGTCAGGTATTTTAAATTATTGTCTAGTTGTTCATCTGCTGGTGTAATGAAATGAGAGTCAGTTTTGAAGTGCACAATACATGGTAACGATAATATAAAACAAATTTGCAAAACCAATTGATGATGAATTATCAATAAAATCCGAAAAGACCTGCCCATTTAAAAAATAAAAGATGGTAAGTCTGGTCATATTATTTGGGGCACTTCACTTTTTCAATCGCATGCCTGTAATCAAATGGCAGCTTCTCAGCTAAATGTAGCACTATCACTTTTAAATTTGTTATACAGCAAGCAGAATGTTATATAGAAACTTTTATTGACTTTCAACAATATGTTATTATGATAGAGTATCAGCTTTTTGATTATAGATGTGCGCTCAAATATTTCATGAGGCAAGTGCCTCCTTTTCTCACATCATTATGCAAGATTTAGCAATAGTTGCCGTTTGTTTTAATCCAAACGTTTCGACCAACAGAGACAGTGATGGAGACAAGGGAACCCATTGCAGTGCTAAAGGATTTAGACAGAAATCAAGTAGAGTACAAATCACATCAACAAAATGAAAGAACACATGTCAGCAATAAGTTCACACACTGCTATCTTGCAACAGACCATAAACACAGATTGTCACCTCTCTACATTGTTTCAGTAACTCAGTTTGTAAACCCATGCACTTGTATGTTTATGCATAAGGTGTCCGGCACCAGAATATATAATACATGTAGACAATCCTATCAGGTACTTGTTTTTCAAAACATGTTTCAAATACTATCAGTATACATGATACATCATCTCAAAGAGAATGCTGCTCAAGTGTGTCTTGTTGGTGTTCTGCTGCCATCAGCTGCTAGGTGGTGCAGTGAGTGAGTTCACTCCAACTGTCTATCCTGCTAAGATATCCTCACAGTGTGGTCAGCCTCTCAATGATGATGAGCAGCTGTTAGAGTCATTACAACAAGTTGAACAACGTGTTCCGAACACACACTTCGGAAACTATTCCTCTTGTAAATCCATCTACGAAGCTGACCCATCATCTTTGTCAGGATACTACAGAATTGTTAATTGCTCATTGGTCTACTGTGACATGGAGGGGACCAACTGTGGAGGAGAGGGAGGCTGGACAAGAGTGACTTACATTAACATGACACAAGATGGAGCCGCTTGTCCAGTGGGACTGAACCAGAGGAGCTTTAACAACAAGTCCTACTGTGGTAATACTGATCCATCAGGATGTATTGGAACAATGTTTCCCACACTAGTTGAGTACTCTCGTGTGTGTGGTCAGGTTCGTGGATACCAGTATGGAGCACCATATGCATTTTACACCTACCATGTGAACACTAATTTCACTATTGATGATACCTATGTTGATGGAGTGTCCATCACATATGGGAGTGCTCCACGCAAACACGTCTGGACATATGCTGCTGCACTATATGATCATAACAATACATACTATGGCTACTATGATTGTCCGTGCAAGCAAAACAATACTATCATAGCTCCTCCATTCATTGGTACTGATTACTACTGTGAATCAGGAACAACTACATGTAGTTGCTGTACCTCTATTATCTATTTGAATGACCCTCTCTGGGATGGGCAGCAGTGTGGTGCTGAGTCTCTCTGCTGTACTCATCCCAACATGCCGTGGTTCATCAAGACCCTCAATGAGACGACAACTGAGAATATTGAGCTGAGGCTGTGCCAAGGAGGGTATTTTGACCTTAACACAGATACTCCACTTGATCTTATTGAAATTTTGGTCCAGTAAGTACACATTCATAAATGAAGTGAAAAGTGACAAAAACACAACTGTCATAATTAGGGAGGCACGGTAGTGCCTCCCTATGTAGGGTTGAACGAGAAAACAAGATGGCGGCTACATACAATGTATTAGCGTTCAAACGCTGATATTTCGCCTGGTCATGAATTGTATACGTCAAAAGACACTTAAATCTGCTCTCTGGCGTTGCCCCATATTACAGTAGCAAGGAGATTGCTCGAAGTTGTTGCTAAAGTGACGAACCTGGAAACGGTGAAAATCGTGTTTCGTCATCTTCGTTTTCTTCTTTCTTTCTTTCTTTCTTTCTTTCTTTCTTTCTTTCTTTCTTTCTTTCTTTCTTTCTTTCTTTCTTTCTTTCTTTCTTTCTTTCTTTCTTTCTTTCTTTCTTTCTTTCTTTCTTTCTTTCTTTCTTTCTTTCTTTCTTTCTTTCTTTCTTTCTTTCTTTCTTTCTTTCTTTCTTTCTTTCTTTCTTTCTTTCTTTCTTTCTTTCTTTCTTTCTTTCTTTCTTTCTTTCTTTCTTTCTTTCTTTCTTTCTTTCTTTCTTTCTTTCTTTCTTTCTTTCTTTCTTTCTTTCTTTCTTTCTTTCTTTCTTTCTTTCTTTCTTTCTTTCTTTCTTTCTTTCTTTCTTTTCTTTCTTTCTTTCTTTCTTTCTTTCTTTCTTTCTTTCTTTCTTTCTTTCTTTCTTTCTTTCTTTCTTTCTTTCTTTCTTTCTTTCTTTCTTTCTTTCTTTCTTTCTTTCTTTCTTTCTTTCTTTCTTTCTTTCTTTCTTTCTTTCTTTCTTTCTTTCTTTCTTTCTTTCTTTCTTTCTTTCTTTCTTTCTTTCTTTCTTTCTTTCTTTCTTTCTTTCTTTCTTTCTTTCTTTCTTTCTTTCTTTCTTTCTGTCACAGATTCATAAAACCGAGCCCAGCTCGGAGGGAAATAGTTTCTTTGCACAACAACAGACAAGACCAGGCTAGGAGCATAATATATAGTACAATCAATGATTACGAAATATGATGTCATGCAAAATAGTTCAGAGTACAAGTCATTACACTCTTTCCCCCTTGAAATAATGTGATACCAGAGGTGCAAAATAGTCCGGTTGGCGCCTGACCCGAGAACTTGGGTTCCGAGGGGGAGGTAGTGTTCTAGGAGGTCTTGTTCTTGGGCTGACAGGTGTAGAAGGTGGAGTGTCTGGATCTGGTTGATCTACAGGTCCCTTCGGAAATTCAAAATCGAATCCCTGCAGTTCCCCTAATTCCTTTTGCGCAACAGGTGCTGTTCTAATTCGCATGTGATCTACATGACGTCTGACGATACGTCCATCGAATATCTTGACTTGGAAGGCTCTTGGGCCTGTAGCCACAATCACTTGTCCTGGTAACCATAGGTCGGCTGAACTGCGAGAAAAATTCTTGACGAATACCAGGTCCCCAATTGCAAAAGAACGTTGACGTGAAGACTTATCATGGTATTGCTTTTGCTTCTCTTGTCTTCCTTCCACTCTAAAATGCAGATCTGGCTTCAGCAAGTCCAATGGACTCCTCAGTTTGCGACCCATCAATAACTCAGCAGGAGAGACACCAGTTGTACTGTGAGGTGTATTTCGATAGGCAAACAGAAATCGGGCAATTTTGTCACTGAGTGTCCCTGACTTCATTTTTTTCACTCCTCTCTTTACTGTCTGCACTGCCCGCTCTGCCAACCCGTTTGTTGCTGGGTGGTAAGGCGGAGATGTCTTGTGTCGTATACCATTCCTTTTCAGCCAGGCTTCAAATTCTTCACTAACCAGTGATGGTCCATTGTCAGTGACAATAACTTCTGGAAGCCCGAAGGTAGCAAATATTCGCCGCAGACACTGAATGGTCAGAGTTGATGTTATTGCACTCATGACATGGGCTTCAATCCATTTGGAATGTGCGTCTACTAGCACCAACACCATATGACCCTGGAACGGACCCATAAAATCAATATGAACTCTTGACCAGGGGCGACTAGGCCATGTCCAAGGCAATAGTGGGGCTTCTGCAGGTGACGACAAATGAAACTGACATTCTGGGCAGGCTTTCACAGCTTTCTCAATATCTTGATCGATGCCCGGCCACCACACTAGTGTGCGTGCTAGCTGCTTCATCCGGGTAGCACCAGGGTGAGCCTCGTGCAACTCTTGCAGAACGCGTTCTTGACCAATCTGAGGAATCACCACCCTGTTTCCCCACAACAAGCATTCCTCTTGCAGTGAAAGCTCAGTTCGCTTCTGCCAGTAAGATTGGAGAGAGGAATCATTAAGATGCATGGGCCAACCATACCGAACAAACTGTACTACCTGGGAGAGAGTAGTGTCTCGACGTGTCCAAGTCCGAATATGGTCAGTATTGACTGGTGAATCTCTCATTTGCTCCATCAACAGAACAACTTCAGGTGGCTGAGGGGTTGTATCGAGTGTGACTGGAAGAGGAAGACGACTGAAGGCATCTGCATTAGCATGCTCTGAGCCTTTCTTGTGAATGAGATGGTAGTCGTACATTGCAAGAGTCAATGCCCAGCGTTGAATACGGCTGGAAGCTTGTGCTGGAATGGCTCTATCTTCATGAAAAAGACCTTCCAGTGGCTTGTGATCTGTAATTAAGGAAAAAGAGTGTCCATATAAATAAGAATGGAATCTCTTAACGCCAAACACACATGCTAAGCCTTCTCTCTCCAGTTGGGAATAATTTCTTTCTGCTGAAGACAACGATCTGGAGGCATACCCAATTGGACGTTCACTGCCATTAGCATACTTGTGTGACAAAACTGCCCCCAGACCATACGGTGATGCATCACATGCCACCACAAGAGGAAGTTCAGAATCAAAGTGAACCAGCACCTGCGAGGAAACAAGAAGTTCTTTCGAAGCCTTGAAAGCTTTATCTTGCTCCGCAGACCATTTCCATTGAACACCAGACTGTAACAATTGGTATAAAGGAGCAAGTAATGTGGCTAGATTCGGGAGGAACTTTGAATAGTATGTCAGTAACCCAAGATATGACTTAAGCTCGGACACATTCTTAGGACTAGGTGCTTCACAAACGGCTTTTACCTTTTCCTTAGTTGGATGGAGTCCATGTCTATCGATTGTATGACCCAAGTACTCCACTGACTCAGACATCAACACACATTTCTCTCTCTTAAGTCGTAGTCCAGCCGTCTCTAGTCGACTGAGGACCTCCTCCAGAAGCCGCAAGTGTTCCTCCTCTGACTGACCAGCGATGAGTATATCATCCAGGTAGACAATCACCGAGGGGATATTCTGTAGTAACGATTCCATGGTTCTCTGAAATATACCTGGGGCCGAGGATATACCAAAAGGTAACCTATTGTAACGGAATAAACCTTTATGAGTATTGATAACCACAAACTGTTTTGAATCCTCCTCCAATTCCAACTGCAGGTATGCTTGGCTGAGGTCCAGCTTGCTAAAGCAGACTCCTCCTGATAACCGAGCGAAAAGATCTTCTATCCGTGGAATAGGATATGCATCAAGTTTGGAAGCAGAGTTCACAGTCATCTTGAAGTCTCCACAAATTCGTAGCGATTTCTTGTCACTCTTTAGCACTGGAACGATAGGAGCTGCCCAATCTGCAAACTGTACTGGCTCCAGAATTTCCTGTTGCACCAGGCGGTCTAGTTCTTTCTCCACCATTGCACGCATAGCATAAGGTACCGGTCGAGCTTTACAGAAACGAGGTGTGGCTGATGGATCCACACAGATCTTTGCTTTGAAGCCTTTGAGGGTGCCTAGTCCTTCATCGAAAACATGCGGATGACGTTGCAACACTTCAGTTAACGCTGGATTATCTTGTAAGTGATGAACACGAATGAGTTGTCGCCAGTCCAATCTCAAAGACTTCAGCCAATTTCTCCCCAGTAGGCAGGGTCCTTCTTTCTCTACGATCAGCAATGGCAAGGTCGCTGTTTCAGTCCCATGTCCTGTTACTAACACATTAGCAGTTCCAGACACAGCCAATACCTCTCCAGTGTATGTTGACATTTTCACATTTGATGGCAGCAACTCTCGTTGAGGCCACAGTTTCCTAAATGTTGATAGAGGCATAAGAGAAAGCGAAGCACCAGTGTCCACTTCCATTCTGACTATTTTCTCATCCAGTTGCAGCTCCAAAACATAAGGGTGGGTGTACTGATCTGCTTCCAAAGAAAACATCGTGTATTCTGGTGGTGCCGATGTGTTCCCATTATCTTGTAGGTCTGGGTTGGTTTCTTCCAAATACTGATTTGATACAGGAGGATGTTGTTGTGGTTGTAGTGGTCGTTTCGATCTGCACACGCGAACAATATGTCCTGTTTTACCACAATGATGGCATTTGGTGTACCTGAACTTGCAACTGTCTGACGAATGTCCTCCATACCCACAGCGGTAACATTGGCTACGTGGTCCGCTTGAAGGGCTAGGGGTACGAACCGGGGCAGGCATAATCTTCTGTAACTTCAAATTCTCCTCTTTAACTTGTGGTTGCTCTTGCTGAAGCGCCGAGCATGTCTGTGTATCTCTAGCAGCTGTCTCCATTGCTAATGTAATCTTGAACGCAGTTTCAAATGTAAGCTTGTCTTCCGACAGCAACCTTCGCTGCATTTGCATATCATTAATTCCACACACGAGCCTGTCTCTCAGCAAGGAGTCCAAAGAATCCGCCGCGTAGTTGCAATGCTTCACCAGGGCTCTTAACTCGGTGACAAAAGTTGCCACTGACTCCGTTGGCTGGCGGCACCTTGAATTGAACTTAAAACGTTGTACTATCTCGGAAGGCTTTGGGTTGTAGTACTTTCCCAGTTCTCCCGTTAGTTGCGGGTAAGTCTTGTCATCTACCGAGGCGGGCGAAACCAGGGAAGTCAGAGTCTTGAACGTCGCCGGACCCACTACGGTAAGGAAGACGGCTTTTTGAGCAGCTTCTTCCTTGATGTTGTTCGCCACAAAGAAATATCGAAGACGAGTCTCGTACTGTGACCACTCTTCTTTGTCCGGGACGAACTCTCCAATATTGCCGACAGGTATCGTGGCCATATCGATATAGGTTCAGCTCCGTCCTCGTCGCCAAATGTCACAGATTCATAAAACCGAGCCCAGCTCGGAGGGAAATAGTTTCTTTGCACAACAACAGACAAGACCAGGCTAGGAGCATAATATATAGTACAATCAATGATTACGAAATATGATGTCATGCAAAATAGTTCAGAGTACAAGTCATTACACTTTCTTTCTTTCTTTCTTTCTTTCTTTCTTTCTTTCTTTCTTTCTTTCTTTCTTTCTTTCTTTCTTTCTTTCTTTCTTTCTTTCTTTCTTTCTTTCTTTCTTTCTTTCTTTCTTTCTTTCTTTCTTTCTTTCTTTCTTTCTTTCTTTCTTTCTTTCTTTCTTTCTTTCTTTCTTTCTTTCTTTCTTTCTTTCTTTCTTTCTTTCTTTCTTTCTTTCTTTCTTTCTTTCTTTCTTTCTTTCTTTCTTTCTTTCTTTCTTTCTTTCTTTCTTTCTTTCTTTCTTCAGCGCGCCTAGCGCCTTTACGCGAGCAATGCCGAGACCAAAACACCCATGAACAGTCATGAAATTCTCCTGGCAGGTGCCTTTTGAACTTAGTTTTTAGCGAAACGTCGATATAAATTCCGCGATTTCTCGATTGTGATCCATTGTCAGCTAAGTGTTAGACGCCATTGATGCGATTGCGTAATACGCACGTGACCAAGCAGTGGTTAGCGCACGTGACCAAGCACTAGCTTGAGTATCGCCGCGCGCCTTATGGATCACGGAGAACACATACATGTACATGTATTTGTCTGGAGTCTTCGAAGAACGGTAAGCTCGTATAGGATCACCATTCTACGCTTGCCAGATAATTACAACCGCCGTACATGTCTACAAACAATTGTGGGCGGGGCTCGTATCCACTGCATGCATGTGTAGGCGAGCTGATATGTACAGCATAACAATTATTAATAGCTACAAGTTTAAAATTCTTAATAATAAAGAAAAGCCACCAACAACAGGAAAACTAAACCAATGGTGGAAACAAAGACAGCTCAGTACGTGCACGATATTGAACTGCACTTCGCTGAAAAAGAAAAAAAGGACACAAACAAGAAAATAGAAAAGATTTCTATCGAAATCAAAAGGATGTAGGGTTGTGAAATCTACCACTGGTCCACAATGTAAACTAACAAGGAACAAGCATGGAATGGTAACACGATTGACTTGCTAACAGACCATAGATCCCTACATCAGTGGCTGTACATAAGATCAATATTTTGTCACAAGCTGAATGCACGTTAGGTGTCAGTCAACAGCAACTAGCTGAACTAGCTATAACCAACCACAGCAGCCACTGATGTAGGGATCTATGGTCTGTTAGCAAGTCAATCGTGTTACCATTCCATGCTTGTTCCTTGTTAGTTTACATTGTGGACCAGTGGTAGATTTCACAACCCTACATCCTTTTGATTTCGATAGAAATCTTTTTAATTTTCTTTTTTAAATAGAATGCATGCTTTTACACTAGCTATGAGAAAGAAGTCATTTTAGTTGATTTCTTGTGATCTGTGTCAGCCGTATTCTACTAGTCAGTTGTCTCCCATTGATGTCTCCACCTCCACATGTATGTACTTTCAAGGTCATGTTATTTGGTGTCAAGTTTGTAACAAAAAATTATAATTATTCTTGACAGTTTTTTTTAAGAAAAATATTCTGTTCTGAGTCTGAATTGGTTACACAATGATAGAGTGATGTACATGTGTAGAAGCAATATAATAATATGATGGTCGAACCAACACATAGCACAAGATTCTGTACACAAAGAAACAACAGGCAATATGGTCGGTCAATGCTGTCACGGGTCCATAGACTATCAAGAAGCTCCGCCCTTGACCACGTCCAACAAAGTTTGTTGCCTTGCAGTAATAAGCTCCGTTATCGCCAGGAATAGTCTGTTGGACTGATAGAGTTCCATTGTAGAAGATACTGTATTTGTTGCTGAGAGAGAGGAGTCTTGGGCTGCCAGCAGCTGTGCAGTCGAGGTTAGCATTGGATCCTCTGATAGGCAAGACTACTGAAGAGGAATGGAGGATTCGAGGAGGTACTGGAGAGAGAGAGAGAGAGAGAGAGAGAGAGAGAGAGAGAGAGAGAGAGAGCAAAAATAAAAGGTTGCATAGTAGAAGATAACAGCGAAAGCGAGGCAGACAACATGCAATGAGAACTTTTTAGTATACTACCTCAGTGCTGTGTATTAGCATGGTATACTAATTCAGTATAATAGTATACTAACTCAGTATATCAATGTAGTAGGTCTCAATGACATGTCCTCCTGGTGTAACACAGCTATAGTCTCCCTCCTCTCCTGGACCGACTCCAAACAACCAGAGGAATCTAGCTGCGGCCAGCATTCTGAATGATGGTATCACCAGTTCACCGTTCTTGAGCCACACCACTCTAGGACTGTTTGGATATGGAGCACAGGTCAGCTGAGTTGAGCCTCCAATGAGCATTGACACTGTTCTGTTAATCGGATGAACTGCAGAAAATAAATTATAGAACCACAAGCATTGATTGAGGGAATTTAGGTTAGGTACTTACTGTGCACTTTGACCTCTGCCATTGCCTCTGACACTCCATATATGTTAGCTGCTTTGCAAGTGTATGTCCCAGCATCATCAGTGTTGGACCGACCAACTACCAGTGTGTTCCCACCATTCAGAAACACGTATCTCTCTCCCTTTACCTCATTTCCATTGAACAGCTATGTTCTGTTGATAGGTGTGGGGCCTCCTGGAGTGCAGTGCAGCTGCATTGCCGCCCTGCCAACACATGAGTAGTGCCTGGTGGGTGGACCGTGAAGAAAGGAGGCTCTAGAAACAAGAAAAATAAAAATAAAGAGACCGTGCATCAAAACACAATGCATGACATATGTATAGCAAAATTATCTGTGTTTGCAGCGTACCTTTCCTTTCCACTATTTTTAATTTTGCTCATCTCATGGCAACTCCTTGAGGTGTAGCTACAGAACAAGTGTATTTCCCTTCATGACGCATCTCAGCCTCGATGATGATCAGTGATCCGTCCAAGTTAACTGCTGTTTTTACTTGGTTCACAAGTAAACAATCGTTCTTCATCCAGAACGTGAGAGTGTGACCTCTGTGTGGACATGGAAAGGCAAGGGAAGCACGAGAGAGGTAGGTGGGTCTGATGACCAAGTCACTCATTGGTATCGTCAGTGCTGAAGATGTGGTCCAAAATTCTGAATATCTACAGACCCTTATGGTACGTGGTAATACCAAGGTATGTCATTCCAAATCTTCCTTTTCTCTCTTTTCAATCTTTCTCTCCATTTTATTTCCCTCTACAGAACCCAGTACAAGGAGTGGTTGAGTTGTTACGAGCAGCTGACTGCTATGGTGGATCCACGCTCATCTAAAGAATTGTTAAGGATAACAAGTACGGTCTTTTCACTGTGACAGTGTTTCGTAAAGAATACAAAAGAAAAGCCAGAGAGAAAAGGTGAGTGTGGCTAGTTGATGTGCACATAGCTTAGCATTTTGCTAAAGTCAATCTGTTATCTCTTTTCTCTCTTTCCTTTTCTCTTCTTTCTCTCTCTTTGCACATTTCTCTCTCTACCCTTCCTCCTCCTCACCCATATCTCTCTCTCTTCTTTTTCTCTTTCTCTCTCGATCTCTCTCTCTCTCTCTTGGATTCAATGTTCGTGATTTTGAGTATGATGCAAAAGCTATTGAGTTGGAGAGAACAGAGAAGGACACTCTCGAGAGGGAGATATGAAGAAACAGTTTTTGCGTTAACGGACTTTTTCTATTCTGTGTTTTACCATTATACTCTCTTTAAGTTATGCTCTGTTTAGTATTACTCGACCTATCTCTCTCTTTCTCTCTCACTAGATATGGTTTGCCGGTTAACTTTGTGTCAGTTGTGATTAGACCTCATCGCAAGGCTCATAAGAAGGTGTCCGAAACTTTTGAAGGAACTGTACGGCTACCTAGACTACAAGTTTGTAGCCAGCGAAATTGATGTGAGTTCTCACTAAAATTATAGCACAGTGGATTGTACTGTGCTGTGTAAATGCAACCCAGGAATACGCTATCTTTGTGTCACAGCATAATGCAGGAAACTTCTTTGTGTCATCATTTTTGTGCACATTAAAATTTTGTTTATGCATTATTGATTCGATGTGTACAAGTGGAACTATTATTCGCCATGTGCCTGTGTTATTCTCTCTCTCTCTCTCTCTCTCTCTCTCTCTCTCTCTCTCTCTCTCTCTGTAGTTTGAAGTTCCTGGTCTTGGGTTAAGCACACAGGATTATCATCCATATGTATTTTTCAAAGTCAATCTGAATGTAATAGAGAGATGATCGTCATAACTTGATACTAGCACTTGCTGTCATTCTGTCTATAGAAATTTAGCTATTAGGACCCTATAATGAGTGTGTGTCGTTATTATTGAGTGTATTATTGTGTACATTTGTATCTGTGAAGTAAAGTCCATGTCAAGTTTGTGTTATCATAGAGAAACTATCGTAATGTTAGAGTGAGACAGTCTCATATTGCGTCTGAGTATCAGTCTGCTGGTATCGTGAAATGAGTGTTTTCTGAAGTGCACAATGCATGA
>OZ024791.1:2219851-2279243 GCA_964017065.1 Haliclona indistincta
TCAATTTCGCTGGCTACAAACTTGGAGTCTAGGTAGCCGTACAGTTCCTTCAAAGTTTCCGACACCTTCTTTTGAGCCTTGCGATGAGGTCTAATCACAACTGACACAAAGTTAACCGGCAAACCATATCTAACGAGAGAGAAAGAGAGAGATAGATCGAGTAATACTAAACAGAGCATAAATTAAAGTGAATATAATGGAAAATAAGAAAAACCCAGCATGATGGAATCTTGTCAGCATATCATGAGTTACCTTAACACTGATTTAGTGAATACTCTAAGAGCCTTGAGATGTAGCCATGCTGAGAACACCTGACTGAAGTTGACCTTCAACCAGTTCATTAGTGGACCCTGATAGAGGGGCAATGACAAGGTAAAAATAATAAGCAATCTGTTAACTCACAAACTGTTTCTTCATATCTCTCTCAAGAGTATCCTTCTCTCTTAATTCTCTCCAACTCAATAGCTTTTGCATCATACTCAAAATCACGAACACTGAAAAGACCGTACTCGTTATCTTCTTAGATGAGCGTAGAACCACCATAGCAGTCAGCTGCTCGTAACAATTCAATCACTCCTTGTACTGGGTTCTGTATAGAGGAGAATAAAATGGGGAAAGAGTGAAAAGAGAGAAAAGAAAGAATTGGAAGGACATACATATTCAGAATTTTGGACCACATCTTCAGCACTGACGATACCAGTGAGTGACTTGGTCATCCTTTCCATGCCCACACAGAGGTCACCCTCTCACGTTCTGGATGAAGAACGACCGTCTACTTGTGAACCATGTAAAGACAGCAGTTAACTTGGACGGATCGCTGATCATCATCGAGGCTGAGATGCGTCATGAAGGAAAATAAATTTGTTCTGTACACCTCAAGGAGTTGCCATGAGATCAACAAAATTAAAAATAGTGGAAAGAAAAGGTACGCTGCAAGCACAGATAATTTTGCTTTACATATGTCATGCATTGTGTTTGATGCATGGTCTCTTTTTTATTATTCTTGTTTCTAGAGCCTCCTTTCTTCAAGGTCCACCCACCAGGCACTACTCATGTGTTGGCAGGGCACCCAATGCAGATGCACTGCACTCCAGGAAGCCCCACACCTATAAACAGAACATGGCTGTTCAATGGAAATGAGGTCAAGGGAGAGAGATACGTGTTTCTGAATGGTGGAAACACACTGGTAGTTGGTCAGTCCAACACTGACGATGCTGGGACATACACTTGCAAAGCAGCAAACATATATGGAGTGTCAGAGGCAATGGCAGAGGTCAAAGTGCACAGTAAGTACCTAACCTAAGTCAACTTTTACTTGCGGTTCTATAATTTATTTTCTACAGTTCATCCAATTAACAGAACAGTGTCAATGCTCATTGGAGGCTCGACTCAGCTGACCTGTGCTCAATATCCAAACAGTCCTAGAGTGGTGTGGCTCAAGAACGGTGAACTGGTGATACCATCGTTCAGAATGCTGGCCGCAGCTAGATTCCTCTGGTTGTTTGGAGTCGGTCCAAGAGAGGAGGGAGACTATAGCTGTGTTACACCAGGAGGACATGTCATTGAGACCTACTACATTGATATACTGAGTTAGTATACTATTATACTGAGTTAGTATACCGTGCTAATACACAGCATTGAGTTAGTAATACTATTATTCAGAGTTAGTATACCATGCTAATACACAGCACTGAGTTAGTATACTATTATACTGAGTTAGTACATGTATACCATGCTAATACACAGCATTGAGTTAGTATACTATTATGCTGAGTTAGTGTACCATGCTAATACACAGCATTGAGTTAGTATACTATTATGCTGAGTTAGTATACCATGCTAATACACAGCATTGAGTTAGTATACTATTATGCTGAGTTAGTATATCATGCTAATACACAGCACTGAGTTAGTATACTAACAAGTTCCAATTGCATGTTGTCTGCCTCATTTTCTCTGCTCTCTGTTATCTCCTACTATGCAACTTTTTTATTTTTGCTCTCTCTCTCTCTCTCTCTCTCTCTACCTATCTCTTTCTCTCCAGTACCTCCTCGAATCCTACATTCCTCTTCAGTAGTCTTGCCTATCAGAGGATCCAATGCTAACATCGACTGCACAGCTGCTGGCAGCCCAAGACCCACGATAACATGGTGGTTCGGGGACAAACTCCTCTCCCTCAGCAACAAATACAGTATCTTCTACAATGGAACTCTATCAGTCCAACAGACTATTCCTGATGATAACGGAGCTTATTACTGCAAGGCGACAAACTTTGTTGGACGTGGTCAAGGGCGGAGCTTCTTGATAGTCTTGGACCCGTGACAGCATTGACCGACCATATTGCCTGTTGTTTCTTTGTGTACAGAATCTTGTGCTATGTGTTGGTTCGACCATCATATTATTATATTGCTTCTACACATGTACTCTATCATCGTGTAACCAATTCATACTCAGAACAGAATATTTTTCTTAACAAAACTGTCAAGAATATATTTTTTTGTTACCAACTTGACACCAAATAACATGACCTTGAAAGTACATACAGGTGGGAAAGAGACAACTGACTAGTAGAATGTGCGAAAACTAATTTTCACACATGAGTAGCCGCCATCTTAATTCGAGGTCATTCCTACATATCATTGCCGACCGGCAATGATAATACGGCTAACACAGATGCACACGAAATCAACTAAAATGACTTCTTTTTCATAGCTAGTGTAAAAGCATGCATTCCATTTAAAATTATGACAGTTGTGTTTTTGTCACTTTTCACTTCATTTATGAATGTGTACTTATTGGACCAAAATTTCAATATGATCCAGTGGAGTATCTGCGTTATGGGCTTTGCACACTCTCAGCTCAATATTCTCAGTGGTGGTCTCATTGAGTGTCTTGATGAACCATGGCATGTTGGGGTGAGTACAGCAGAGAGACTCAGCACCACACTGCTGCCCATCCCGGAGAGGGTCGTTCAAATAGATAATAATGGCACAGCAACTAGTTGCTCCTGATTCACAGTAGTAATCGGTACCAATGAATGGAGGAGCTATGATAGTATTGTTTTGCTTGCATGGACAATCATAAATGTCATAGTGCATATTGTTATGATCATATAGTGCAGCAGCATATGTCCAGAGATGTTTGCGTGGAGCACTCCCATATGTGATGGACACCCCATCAACATAGTTATCATCAATAGTGAGACTAGTGTTCATATTGTAGGAGCGAAATGCAGCTGGTACTGCATATTGGTATCCACGAACCTGACCACACACACGAGAGTACTCAACTAGTGTGGGAAACATTATTCCATTACATCCTGGTGGACCAGTATTACCACAGTAGGACCTGTTGTTAAAGCTCCTCTGGTTCAGTCCCACTGGACAAGTGGCTCCAGCTTGTGCCATGTTAATGTAAGTCACTCTTGTCCAGCCTCCCTCTCCTCCACAGTTGGTCCCCTCCATGTCACAGTAGACCTGTATACAACTGAGCCATTAGCAATAGTGATATTGTAGTAGCCTGAGGAAGATGATGGATCAGCATTGTAGATGCATTTGCATGAGGCAAAGAGTTGATTAGGAAGTTGTTGTTCAACTTGTTGTAGTGACTCTAACAGCTGCTCATCATCATTGAGAGGCTGACCACACTGTGAGGATATCTTAGCAGGATAGACAGTTGGAGTGAACTCACTCACTGCACCACCTAGCAGCTGATGGTAGCAGAACACCAACAAGCCACACTTGGTCAGCGACATAGCTTCTTTAGTTTTGTTGTATAGAATAAAAGTTTGCAAAAACCTAACTTTTGCATAAACATGATTGGTTGTTCAGTCAGGTGTGTTGACACAAGACTCCTGCATATGTCAACATACCCGACTGACTGACCAATCATGTCTATGCTCTACTGGTAAACAAGGATCTCTGGAAGAGTATGTAAACAGCAGTATGTAGTACAGTATAATGATTCGAATTGTGTCATAATGTTTACATGTTAAGAGCTTGAAAATAACTTAAATAAGAGATCTTAACAAAAATAAAATTAGAACGAAGAAAGTTATGAATGTCTTGTTTTTTGTCGTCTCTTCCAGACACACAGCTCAGTAAACTGACAAGACGAACACTTCCATGATTCCTCAATATCTACACCGTGAGCTGCTCATCATCATTGAGAGGCTGACCACACTGTGAGGATATCTTAGCAGGATAGACAGTTGGAGTGAACTCACTCACTGCACCACCTAGCAGCTGATGATAGCAGAACACCAACAAGACACACTTGAGCAGCATTCTCTTTGAGATGAAGTATCACGTACACACTACACACTGATATGTTTGTAGTACTGTGTACCTGTTTGTTTACTCATTCTTGTTAGAGTCAACAATGAAAATGAAAATTTCGTCATAAAGTCACTTGCAACAAGGCTTCTGATCTGTGTTTACTGCAGTATCCAATGTACTTCACGGTGTTTAGTTAAGTACCCAGTTTCATACAATTTGGACTTGGGCCGCTAGGAATTCACCTCCTCTTCACCTAGCACTTGCTGTCATTCTGTCTATAGAAATTTAGCTATTAGGACCTTATAATGAGTGTGTGTCATTATTATTGAGTGTATTATTGTGTACATTTGTATCTGTGAAGTAATGTCCATGTCAAGTTTGTGTTATCATAGAGAAACTGTCGCAATGTTAGAGTGAGACAGTCTCATATTGCGTCTGAGTGTCATTCCACTCAGTCTGCTGGTATCGTGAAATGAGTGCCATTTCTGAAGTATACAAAAATATGCAAATTTGAAAAGCAACGATGACGAAACAGCAAGAACTGAAACACTTGTGAGCTCAGCCCTATAAACTCAAAAGCGGCAAGCACAACCAATATATACCCGTGCAATGCAAAATGCAGTCAGAACATACATTCATCCTTCTCCAGCAGCCTCTCAACCAGTATGCTTGGTGTGGACATGCAAGCAAGTTGTGCCTGGTACAGTATTTTTTAATCAGTGTTGTATCTTCTGCAGTGGATACTACATATCTCTCTCAAGAGTGTCCTTCTCTCTTCTCTCCAACTCAATAGCTTTTGCATCATACTCAAAATCACGAACATTGAACCTGAGAGAGAGAGCGAGAGAGAGAGAGAGAGAGAGAGAGAGAGAGAGAGAGAGAGAGAGAGAGAGAGAGAGAGAGATGGAGGAGGAGGAAGGCTTGAGAGAGATTATAAGAAGAGAAAGGGAAAGTGCGAAAAAGTGATAACAGATTGACTTCAGCAAAATGCTAAGCTGTGCACATCAACTAGCCACACTCACCTTTTCTCTCTGGCTTTTCCTTTCTACTCATCCACTACTTTACGAAACACTGTCACAGTGAAAAGACAGTACTCGTTATCCTCGGAAATTTTTTAGATGAGCGTGGAACCACCATAGCAGTCAGCTGCTCGTAACAACTCAACCACTCCTTGTACTGGGTTCTGTAGAGGAGAATAAAATGGAGAGAAAGAGAGGAAAGAGAGAAAAGGAATATTTGGAAGGACATACCTTGGTATTACCACGTACCATAAGGGTATGTAGACATTCAGAATTTTGGACCACATCTTCAGCACTGATGATACCAGTGAGTGACTTAGTCATCAGATCCACCTACCTCTCTCGTGCTTTCCTTGCTTTCCCATGTCTACACAGAGGTCACCCTCTCACGTTCTGGATGAAGAACGACCGTCTACTTGTGAACCAAGTAAAAACAGCAGTTAACTTGGACGGATCGCTGATCATCATCGAGGCTGAGATGCGTCATGAAGGAAAATACACTTGTTCTGTAGCTACACCTCAAGGAGTTGCCATGAGATCAGCAAAATTAAAAATAGTGGAAAGAAAAGGTACGCTGCAAGCACAGATAATTTTGCTATATATATGTCATGAGTGCATTGTGTTTGATGCACGGTCTATTAATTTTTTCTTGTTTCTAGAGCCTCCTTTCTTCAAGGTCCACCCACCAGGCACTACTCATGTGTTGGCAGGGCACCCAATGCAGCTGCACTGCACTCCAGGAGGCCCCACACCTATCAACAGAACATGGCTGTTCAATGGAAATGAGGTCAAGGGAGAGAGATACGTGTTTCTGAATGGTGGAAACACACTGGTAGTTGGTCAGTCCAACACTGACGATGCTGGGACATACACTTGCAAAGCAGCAAACATATATGGAGTGTCAGAGGCAATGGCAGAGGTCAAAGTGCACAGTAAGTACCAAACCTAAATTTCCCTCAGTCAGTATGTATTTTTACTTGCGGTTCTATAATTTATTTTCTGCAGTCAATCCGATTAACAGAACAGTTTCAATGCTCATTGGAGGCTCGACTCAGCTGACCTGTGCTCCATATCCAAACAGTCCTAGAGTAGTGTGGCTCAAGAACGGTGAACTGGTGATACCATCGTTCAGAATGCTGGCCGCAGCTAGATTCCTCTGGTTGTTTGGAGTCGGTCCAGGAGAGGAGGGAGACTATAGCTGTGTTACACCTGGAGGACATGTCATTGAGACCTACTACATTGATATACTGAGTTAGTATACTTAGTATACCATGCTAATACACAGCACTGAGTTAGTATACTAACAAGTTCTCATTGCATGTTGTCTGCCTCATTTTCTCTGTTTTCTGTTATCTTCTACTATGCAAGCTTTTATTGTTCTCTCTCTCTCTCTCTCTCTCTCTCTCTCTCTCTCTCTCTCTCTCTCTCTATCTCTCTCTCTCTCTCTCCAGTACCTCCTCGAATCCTTCATTCCTCTTCAGTAGTCTTGCCTATCAGAGGATCCAATGCTAACCCCGACTGCACAGCTGCTGGCAGCCCAAGACCCACTATAACATGGTGGTTCGGGGACAAACTCCTCTCCCTCAGCAACAAATACAGTATCTTCTACAATGGAACTCTATCCAACAGACTATTCCTGATGATAACGGAGCTTGTTACTACAAGGCAACAAACTTTGTTGGACGTGGTCAAGGGCGGAGCTTCTTGATAGTCTTGGAACCGTGACAGCATTGACCGACCATATTGCCTGTTGTTTCTTTGTATACAGAATCTTGTGCTATGTGTTGGTTCGACCATCATATTATTATATTGCTTCTACACATGTACATCACTTTATCATCGTGTAACCAATTCAGACTCAGAACAGAATATTTTTCTTAAAAAAACTGTCAAGAATATAATTTTTTGTTACAAACTTGACACCAAATAACATGACCTTGAAAGTACATACATGTACAGGTGGAAACATCAATGAGAGAAAACTGACTAGTACAATATGGCTAACACAGACGCACACGAATTCAACAGAAATGTTTGGTTACTAGCTAGTGTAAAAGCATGCATTCCATTTAAAATTATGACAGTTGTGCTTTTGTCACTTTTCACTTAATAATTATGAATGTGTACTTACTGGACCAAAATTTCAATAAGATCCAGTGGAGTATCTGTCTTAAGGCCAGAATGCCCTCCTTTGCACAGCCTCAGCTCAATATTCTCAGTGGTGGTCTCATTGAGTGTCTTGATGAACCATGGCATGTTGGGATGAGTACAGCAGAGAGACTCAGCACCACACTGCTGCCCATCCCAGAGAGGGTCATTCAAATAGATAATAGAGGTACAGCAAAAATTTGCTCCTGATTCACAGTAGTAATCAGTACCAATGAATGGAGGAGCTATGATAGTATTGTTTTGCTTGCATGGACAATCAAAATAGTCATAGTGTATATTGTTATGATCATAGTGCAGCAGCATATGTCCAGAGATGTTTGCGTGGAGCACTCCCATATGTGATGGACACTCCATCAACATAGTTATCATCAATAGTGAGATTAGTGTTCACATGGTAGGAGTAAAATGCAAGTGGTGTTCCATACTGGTATCCACGAACCTGACCACACACACGAGAGTACTCAACTAGTGTGGGGAACATTGCTCCATTACATCCTAATGAACCACCATTACCACAGTAGGACTTGTTGTTAAAGCTCCTCTGGTTCAATCCCACTGGACAAATGGCTCCATCTTGTGTCATGTTAATGTAAGTCACTCTTGTCCAGCCTCCCTCTCCTCCACAGTTGGTCCCCTCCATGTCACAGTAGACCTGTACAACTGAGCCATTAGCAATAGTGATATTGTAGTAGCCTGAGGAAGATGATGGGTCAGCATTGTAGATGCATTTACATGAGGAATAGTGAGCAAAGAGTTGATTAGGAAGTTGTTGTTCAACTTGTTGTAGTGACTCTAACAGCTGCTCATCATCATTGAGAGGCTGACCACACTGTGTGGATATCTTAGCAAGATAGACAGTTGGAGTGAACTCACTCACTGCACCACCTAGCAGCTGATGGTAGCAGAACACCAACAAGACACACTTGAGCAGCATTCTCTTTGAGATGATGTATCACGTACACACTACACACTGATAAATCATGCATGCATAGAAACTGATCTGAAAGGATTGTTCCTACATGATGCATGAAGTGGGTTTACAAACAGACATACTGTTGTACATAGTATCCACTGCAGAAGATACAACACTGCAATATACAACAAACTTGAAAAATACTGTACCATTCTTAGCCACAACCTGCTTGTCCACAGCAAGCATACTGGTTGAGAGGCTGATGGAGAAGGATGAATGTATGTTCTGACAGCATTTTGCATTGCATGGGTATAGATTGGTTGTACTTGCCGCTTTTGAGTTCATAAGGCTGAGCTCACAAGTGTTTCAGTTCTTGTTGCTTCATCATCGTTACTTTTCAAACTTAGTCATGCATTGTGCACTTCAGAAATGGCACTCATTTCACGATACCAGCAGACTGAGTGAAATGACACTCAGACGCAATATGAGACTGTATCACTCTAACACTACGACAGTTATTCTATGATAACACAAACTTGACATGGACTTTACTTCTCAGATACAAAATTAATGTACACAATAATACACTCAATAATAATGACACACACTCATCATAAGGTCCTAATAGCTAAATTTCTATAGACAGAATGACAGCAAGTGCTAGTATCAAGTTATGACGATCATCTCTCTAGTACATTTAGATTGACTTTGAAAAATACATATGGATGATAATCCTGTGTGCTTAACCCAAGACCAGGAACTTCAAACTACGGAGAGAGAGAGAGAGAAAGAGAGAGAAAGAGAGAGAGAGAGAGAGAGAGAGAGAGAGAGAGAGAGAGAGAGAGAGAGAGAGAGAGAGAGAGAGAGAATAACACATGCACATGACGAATAATAGTTCCTCTTGTACACATTGAATCAATAATGCATAAACAAAAATTTTAATGTGCACAAAAATGATGACGCAAAGAAGTTCCTGAATTATGCTGTGACACAAAGATAGCGTATTGCTGGGTTACATTTACACAGCACAGTACAATCCACCGTGCTATAATTTTAGTGAGAACTCACATCAACTTCGCTGGCTACAAACTTGGAATCTAGGTAGCCGTACAGTTCCTTCAAAGTTTCCGACACCTTCTTATGAACCTTGCGATGAGGTCTAATCACAACTGACACAAAGTTAACCGGCAAACCATATCTAACGAGAGAGAGGAAGAGAAAGACAGAGATAGGTCGTAAACAAAGCAGAAATTAAAGTGAATACATAATGGTAAAACCGGGTAAAACACAGAAAAAAGAAAAAGCCAGCATGACAGAATCTTGTCAGCATTATCATGAGTTACCTTAACACTGATTCAGTGAATACTCTAAGAGCCTTGAGATGCAGCCATGCTGAGAACACCTGACTGAAGTTGACCTTCAACCAGTTCATTAGTGGACCCTGATAGAGGGGCAATGATAAGCTAAAAATAATAAGCAATCCGTTAACTCACAAACTGTTTCTTCATATCTCTCTCAAGAGTGTCCTTCTCTCTTCTCTCCAACTCAATACCTTTTGCATCATACTCAAAATCACGAACATTGAACCTGAGAGAGAGGGAGAGAGAGAGAGAGAGAGAGAGAGAGAGAGAGAGAGAGAGAGAGAGAGAGAGAGAGAGAGAGAGAGAGAGAGAGAGAGGGAGAGATGGAGGGAGGGAGACTAGAGAGAGGGAGGGAGGGAGAGAGATGGAGGAGGAGGAGGAAGGGTAGAGAGAGAAAGGTGGAAAAGAGAGGGAGAGATTTTAAAGAAGAGAAAAGGGAAAGAGAGAAAAAGTGATAACAGATTGACTTCAGCAAAATGCTAAGCTGTGCACATCAACTAGCTACACTCACCTTTTCTCTCTGGCTTTTCCTTTGTACTCATCCACTACTTTACGAAACACTGTCACAGTGAAAAGACCGTATTCGTTATCCTCGGTAAGTTTTTAGATGAGCGTGGAACCACCATAGCAGTTAGCTGCTCGTAACAACTCAACCACTCCTTGTACTGGGTTCTGTATAGAGGAGAATAAAATGGAGAGAAAGAGTGAAAAGAGAGAAAAGGAAGATTTGGTACGATATACCTTGGTATTACCACGTACCATAAGGGTCTGTAGATATTCAGAATTTTGGACCACACTGACGATACCAGTGAGTGACTTGGTCATCAGATCCACCTACCTCTCTCATGCTTCCCTTGCCTTTCCATGTCCACACAGAGGTCACCCTCTCACGTTCTGGATGAAAAACGACCGTCTACTTGTGAACCAAGTAAAAACAGCAGTTAACTTGGACGGATCGCTGATCATCATCGAGGCTGAGATGCGTCATGAAGGAAAATACACTTGTTCTGTAGCTACACCTCAAGGAGTTGCCATGAGATCAGCAAAATAGTGGAAAGAAAAGGTACGCTGCAAGCACAGATAATTTTGCTATACATATGTCATGCATTGTGTTTGATGTACGGTCTCTTTATTTTTATTTTTATTGTTTCTAGAGCCTCCTTTCTTCAAGGTCCACCCACCAGGCACTACTCATGTGTTGGCAGGGCGGCCAATACAGCTGCACTGCACTCCAGGAGGCCCCACACCTATCAACAGAACATGGCTGTTCAATGGAAATGTGCATGGTCAAGGGAGAGAGATACGTGTTTCTGAATGGTGGAAACACACTGGTAGTTGGTCAGTCCAACACTGACGATGCTGGGACATACACTTGCAAAGCAGCAAACATATATGGAGTGTCAGAGGCAATGGCAGAGGTCAAAGTGCACGGTAAGTACCAAACCTAAATTTCCCTCAGTCAATATCAGCCCGGTCCATATGTATTTTTACTTGCGGTTCTATAATTTATTTTTTGCAGTTCATCCGATTAACAGAACAGTGTCAATGCTCATTGGAGGCTCGACTCAGCTGACCTGTACTCCATATCCAAACAGTCCTAGAGTGGTGTGGCTCAAGAATGGTGAACTGGTGATACCATCGTTCAGAATGCTGGCCGCAGCGAGATTCCTCTGGTTGTTTGGAGTCGGTCCAGGAGAGGAGGGAGACTATAGCGGTGTTACACCAGGAGGACATGTCATTGAGACCTACTACATTGATATACTGAGTTAGTATACTATTATACTGAGTTAGTATACCATGCTAATACACAGCACTGAGTTAGTATACTAACAAGTTCTCATTGCATGTTGTCTGCCTCATTTTCTCTACTCTCTGTTAACTCCTACTATGCAACCTTTTATTTTTCCAATTTTTGTTCTCTCTTTCTCTCTCTCTCTCTCTCTCTCTCTCTCTCTCTCTCTCTCTCTCTCTCTCTCTCTCTCTCCAGTACCTCCTCGAATCCTCCATTCCTCTTCAGTAGTCTTGCCTATCAGAGGATCCAATGCTAACCTCGACTGCACAGCTGCTGGCAGCCCAAGACCCACTATAACATGGTGGTTCGGGGACAAACTCCTCTCCCTCAGCAACAAATACAGTATCTTCTACAATGGAACACTATCAGTCCAACAGACTATTCCTGCTGATAACAGAGCTTATTACTGCAAGGCGACAAACTTTGTTGGACGTGGTCAAGGCCGGAGCTTCTTGATAGTCTTCGACCCGTGACAGCATTGACCGACCATATTGCCTGTTGTTTCTTTGTGTACAGAATCTTGTGCTATGTGTTGGTTCGACCATCATATTATTATATTGCTTCTACACATGTACATCACTTTATCATCGTGCAACCAATTCAGACTCAGAACAGATTATTTTTCTTAAAAAAACTGTCAAGAATTATTATAATTATTTTACAAACTTGACACCAAATAACATGACCTTGAAAGTACATGGTAAGGTGGGAAAGAGATAACTGACTAGTAGAATACAGTTAACACACAGATGCACACGAAATCAACTAAAATGTTTAATTTTTTCTCAGATCATGCATTCTTTTCACTTAATTTATGAATGTGTACTTATTGGACCAAAATTTCAATAAGATCCAGTGGAGTATCTGCGATGTGGTAAAAAAACAACTTTGCACAGTCTCAGCTCAATATTCTCAGTGGTGGTCTCACTGAGTGTCTTGATGAACCACGGCATGCTGGGGTGAGTACAGCAGAGAGACTCACCACACTGCTGCCCATCCCAGAGAGGGTCGTTCAAATGGATAGTAATGCCACTGCAGCAACTAGTTGCTCCTGATTCACAGTAGTAATCAGTACCAATGAATGGCGGAGCTATGATAGTTTTGTTTTGCTTGCATGGACAATCATAATATCCAAAGAAAATTAAAAAGATTTCTATCGAAATCAAAAGGATGTAGGGTTGTGAAATCTACCACTGGTCAACAATGTAAACTAACAAGGAACAAGCATGGAATGGTAACACGATTGACTTGCTAACAGACCATAGATCCCTACATCAGTGGCTGCTGTAGTTGACTATAGCTAGTTCAGTTTGTTGCTGTTGACTGACACCTGACATGCATTCAGCTTGTGACAGCTTATGTACAGCCACTGATGTAGGGATCTATGGTCTGTTAGCAAGTCAATCGTGTTACCATTCCATGCTTGTTCCTTGTTAGTTTACATTGTTGACCAGTGGTAGATTTCACAACCCTACATCCTTTTGATTTCGATAGAAATCTTTTTAATTTTCTTTGGATATTATGATTGTCCATGCAAGCAAAACAAAACTATCATAGCTCCGCCATTCATTGGTACTGATTACTACTGTGAATCAGGAACAACTAGTTGCTGTTCCTCTATTATCTATTCTAGCTAAAAATCTAGCTAAAAACAACGAAACTCGATTTTCACCGTTTCCAGGTTCGTCACTTTAGTAACGATTTCGAGCGATTTCTTTGCTACTGTAAGATGAGGCAACGCCAGAAAGCAGATCTAGGTGTCTTTGGACGTATAAAATTCATCACCAAGCGAAATACCAGCGTTTGAACGCTAATACATTGTATGTAGCCGCCATTGTGTTTTCTCGTTCATCCCTACATAGGGAGTCACTACCATGCCTCCCTATTATCAGGAAAAAATACTTGTTCACAAGACAATGGATTCTTACAAACATTTCAGTTTTAATTAATCTTTCACTACTAACTCAGTCACTCTTGATGTAAAATAGCACTCAGTATGAATGTGTATCAATAACTATTGGACCGAAATTTCAATGAGGTCCAGTGGAGTATCTGTGAAATAATAATAGCCTCCATCGCACAGTCTCAGCTCAATATTCTCAGTGGTGGTCTCATTGAGTGTCTTGATGAACCATGGCATGTTGGGGTGAGTACAGCAGAGAGACTCAGCACCACACTGCTGCCCATCCCAGAGAGGGTCATTCAAGTGGATATCAACGCCACAGCAACTGGTTGTCCCTGATACACAGTAGTAATCAGTACCAATGAATGGAGGAGCTATGATACTATTGTTTTGCTTGCATGGACAGTCACCATAGTATGTAGTTTTATGATCATATGGTGCAGCAGCATATGTCCAGATGTGTTTACGTGGAGCACTCCCATATGTGATGGACACTCCATCAACATAGTTATCATCAATAGTGAGATTAGTGTTCATATAGTAAGAATAAAATGAAAGTGGTTGTTCATACTGGTATCCACGAACCTGACCACACACACGAGAGTACTCAACTAGTGTGGGAAACATTGTTCCAATACATCCTGGTAGACCAGTATTAGCACAATAGGACTTGTTGTTAAAGCTCCATTCCTTCAGTCCCACTGGACAAATGGATCCAGCTTGTGCCATGTTAATGTAAGTCACTCTTGTCCAGCCTCCCTCTCCTCCACAGTTGGTCCCCTCCATGTCACAGTAGACCTGTACAACTGAGCCATTAGCAATAGTGATATTGTAGTAGCCTGAGGAAGATGATGGATCAGCATTGTAGATGGATTTACATGAGGAATAGTGAGCAAAGAGTTGATTAGGGAGTTGTTGTTCAACTTGTTGTAGTGACTCTAACAGCTGCTCATCATCATTGAGAGGCTGACCACACTGTGAGGATATCTTAGCAGGATAGACAGTTGGAGTGAACTCACTCACTGCACCACCTAGCAGCTGATGATAGCAGAACACCAACAAGACACACTTGATCAACATTCTCTTTGCGATGACGTATCACGTGCACACTACACACTGATAAATCATGCATGCATAGAAACTGATCTGAAAGGATTGTTCCCACATGATGCATGAAGTGGGTTTACAAACAGACATACTGTTGTACATAGTATCCACTGCAGAAGATACAACACTGCACTACACAACAAACTTGAAAAATACTGTACCATTCTTAGCCACAACCTGCTTGTCCACAGCAAGCATACTGGTTGAGAGGCTGCTGGAGAAGGATGAATGTATGTTAATTCTGACTGCATTTTGCATGGGTATGGATTGGTTGTGCTTGGCAGTGATATAGGAGAATGCTGATTAAAATAGTTAAACATTAATATCAGGAAAAAATACTTGTTCACAATTTAATGGATTCTTACAAACATTTTCAGTTTTAATTAATCTTTCACTACTAACTTAGTCACTCTTGATGTAAAATAGCACTCAGTATGAATGTGTATCGATAACTATTGGACCAAAATTTCAACGACGTCCAGTGGAATTTCTGCGAAAGAAAAAAAACTGCACACTCTCAGTTCAATATTCTCAGTGGTGGTCTCATTGAGTGTCTTGATGAACCACGGCATGTTAGGGTGAGTACAGCAGAGAGAATCACCACCACACTGCTGCCCATCCCAGAGAGGGTCATTCAAATAGATAATATTGTCACAGCAATCAGTAGTTCCTGATTCACAGTAGTAATCGGTACCAATGAATGAAGGAGGTGCTATGAAAGTATTGTTTTGTTTGCATGGACAATCAGAATAATGGTTATTGTATGTATTTTTATGATCACGTGGTGCAGCAGCATATGTCCAGAGATGTTTGCGTGGAGCACTCCCATATGTGATGGACACTCCATCAACATAGCTATCATCAATAGTGAGACTAGTGTTCACTTGGCAGGAGTAAAATGCAAGTGGTCTTTTATACTGGTATCCACGTACCTGACCACACACACGAGAGTACTCAACTAGTGTGGGAAACAATGTTCCATTACATCCTGATGGACCAGTATTACCACAGTAGGACTTGCTGTTAAAGCTCCTCTGGTTCAGTCCCACTGGACAAGTGGCTCCATCTTGTATCATGTTAATGTAAGTCACTCTTGTCCAGCCTCCCTCTCCTCCACAGTTGGTCCCCTCCATGTCACAGTAGATCTGTACAACTGAGCCATTAGCAATAGTGATATTGTAGTAGCCTGAGGAAGATGATGGATCAGCATTGTAGATGCATTTACATGAGGAATAGTGAGCAAAGAGTTGATTAGGAAGTTGTTGTTCAACTTGTTGTAGTGACTCTAACAGCTGCTCATCATCATTGAGAGGCTGACCACACTGTGAGGATATCTTAGCAGGATAGACAGTTGGAGTGAACTCACTCACTGCACCACCTAGCAGCTGATGATAGCAGAACACCAACAAGACACACTTGAGCAGCATTCTCTTCAGCACAATAATTATATCATTTAGATATATATCAATATACTGATGGTATGTTTCTGATTTTGTATAGAAACTCATGAAAACTGTTTTGAAAAACAAGTATCTGATAGGATTGTCTACATGTATTATACATTCTGCTGCCAGACACCTTATGCATAAACATACAAGTGGGTTTACAAACTGAGATACTAAAACATTTGTAGAGAGGTGACAATCTGTGTTTGTGGTCTGTTTCAAGATAGCAGTGCGTGAACTTATTGCTGACATGTGTTCTTTCACTTTGTTGATGAGATTTGTACTCTACTTGATTTCTGTCTAAATGCATGACACTTTTCCTGTGTTCAAAGCTACTAACAAACCTTTGGCACTGCAATGGGTTCCCTTGTCTCCATCAAGTGGTCGAAACATTTGAAAATAGCGTCAACTAAAGCTAAATCTTGCATACAACAACATAATAATGTGATCGTGCACTTGCCACATGTTGGGATGAGTACAGCAGAGAGACTCAGCACCACACTGCTGCCCATCCCAGAGAGGGTCATTCAAATAGATAATATTGTCACAGCAATTAGTTGTTCCTGATTCACAGTAGTAATCGGTACCAATGAATGGAGGAGCTATGATAGTATTGTTTTGCTTGCATGGACATTCACTATAGTATGTAGTTTTATGATCATATGGTGCAGCAGCATATGTCCAGATGTGTTTACGTGGAGAACTCCCATATGTAATGGACACTCCATCAACATAGTTATCATCAATAGTGAGAATAGAGTTAAAGTAGTAAGAAAAAAGTGCAAGTGGTTGTTCATACTGGTATCCACGAACCTGACCACACACACGAGAGTACTCAACTAGTGTGGGAAACATTGTTCCATTACATCCTGGTGGTCCAGTATTACCACAGTAGGGCTTGCTGTTAAAGCTCCTCTGGTTCAGTCTCACTGGACAAGTGGCTCCAGCTTGTGTCATGTTAATGTAAGTCACTCTTGTCCAGCCTCCCTCTCCTCCACAGTTGGTCCCCTCCATGTCACAGTAGACCTGTACAACTGAGCCATTAGCAATAGTGATATTGTAGTAGCCTGAGGAAGATGATGGATCAGCATTGTAGATGGATTTACATGAGGAAAATTTAGCAAAGAGTTGATTAGGAAGTTGTTGTTCAACTTGTTGTAGTGACTCTAACAGCTGCTCATCATCATTGAGAGGCTGACCACACTGTGAGGATATCTTAGCAGGATAGACAGTTGGAGCGAACTCACTCACTGCACCACCTAGCAGCTGATGGTAGCAGAACACCAACAAGACACACTTGATCAGTGACATAGCTTCTTTAGTTTTGTTGAATAGAATAAAAGTTTGCAAAAACCTAACTTTTACATAAACATGATTGGTTGTTCAGTCAGGTTTGTTGACACAAGACTCCTACATGCATATGTCAACACACCTGACTGACTGAACAATCATATTTATGCTCTACTGGTAAACAAGGATCTCTGGAAGAGTATGTAAACAGCAGTATGTAGTACTGTCCATTACAGTATAATGGTTCGAATTGTGTCATAATGTTTACTGGTTGAAAGGCTGCTGGAGAAGGATGAATGTATGTTCTGACTGCATTTGCATGGGTATAGATTAGTTGTGCTTGCTGCTTTTGAGTTGAGTTTATAGGGCTGAGCTCACAAGTGTTTCAGTTCTTGTTGTTTCATCATCGTTGCTTTTCAAATTAATCTTAGTCATGCATTGTGCACTTCGCACTCATTTCATGATACCAGCAGACTGAGTGAAATGACACTCAGACGCAATATGAGAGTGTATCACTCTAACATTACGTCACTTTTCTGCTTGACAACTTGACATGGACTTTACTTCACAGATACAAATGTACACAATAATACACTCAATAATAATGACACACACTCATTATGGGGTCCTAATAGCTATATTTCTATAGACAGAATGACAGCAAGTGCTAGTATCAAGTTATGACGATCATCTCTCTAGTACATTTAGATTGACTTTGAAAAATACATATGGATGATCATCCTGTGTGCTTAACCCAAGACCAGGAACTTTAAACTACAGAGAGAGAGAGAGAGAGAGAGAGAGAGAGAGAGAGAGAGAATAACACATGCACATTGCGAATAATAGTTCCGCTTGTACACATCGAATCAATAAAGCATAAACAAAACTTTAATGTGCACAAAAATGATGACGCAAAGAAGTTTCCTGAATTATGCTGTGACACAAAGATAGCGTATTCCTGGGTTACATTTACACAGCGTACAATCCACCGTGCTATAATTTTAGTGAGAACTCACATCAATTTCGCTGGCTGCAAACTTGGAGTCTAGGTAGCCGTACAGTTCCTTCAAAGTTTCCGACACCTTCTTATGAGCCTTGTGATGAGGTCTAATCACAACTGACACAAAGTTAACCGGCAAACCATATCTAACGAGAGAGAAAGAGTGAGATAGATCGAATATTACTAAACAGAGCATAAATTAAAGTGAGTATAATGGTAAAACACAGAAAAAAGAGAAAGCCAGCATGACAAAATATTGTCAGCGTATTATCATGAGTTACCTTAACACTGATTCAGTGAATACTCTAAGAGCCTTGAGATGCAGCCATGCTGAGAACACCTGACTGAAGTTGACCTTCAACCAGTTCATTAGTGGACCCTGATAGAGGGGCAATGATTAGCTGATAGAAAAGGCAATCCTTTCTCTCACAAATTGTACGTTTTTTCAGATCTCTCTCAAGAGCGTCCTTCTCTCTTCTCTCCAACACAATAGCTTTTGCATCATACTCAAAATCACAAACATTGAACTTGAGAGAGTGAGAGAGAGAGAGATTGTGATTTCACCAAAATGCTAAGCTGTGCACATCAACTAGCTACACTCCCCTTTCTCTCTGGCTTTTCCTTTGTATACTCATCCACCACGTTACGAAACACTGTCACAGTGAAAAGACCGTAAATCTGGAGTAAACAGTTGTAGAGAGGTGATAATATCCCAATAGCTCTTTTATGGTCTGTTTCAAGGTAGCAGCATTTGTCCCAGTCTGACTCGGTGGCAATCAACCAGTCAAACAGGGTGCTCAGCTAATACATGCAGAAGTGGAGACTGCACGTGACTTTACTGTGTTCTTTCATATCATCATGTACTGTAGGGTTCTGTCTAATGTAAGAGATGGAGTAAACCACACCTGCAGGTTTGTGGAAAACGTTTTCACACTGATTAATTGCTGATAACTCATTAAATCAACCATGAATAAGATCTCATGAACTATATCGATGAGATTTTTACTCTCCTTGATTTCTGTCTAAATGCATGCTACCTTTCCTGTGTTCCAAGCTACTAACAAACCTTTGGCTCTGCAATGGGTTCCCTTGATGGAGACAAGGGAACTGTCTCGTTGGTAGACAGTTGCACTGTCTCGTTGGTAGAAACATTTGGATTAAAACACTAAAGTTAAATTATTGCATACAACAAAATAATATGACCAGACATGCAATCCTTTGCATTTTAATGGTCAGGCCTTTTCTGATTTTATTGATGATTCTTGATTCATCTATGTTGGTTTTGCTTTTTGTATTGTGCGCTTCAAAATTGACTCTCATTCCATTAATTATGATAATTATTAATAATGATAATTATTAATTATGATAGCCTGACTAAAATTTTTTCTTAAAATTAGATACTAAATATTTCGGCAGCTTTTCTAGAGATATAACACAAAATTTGACATTAACGATACAAAGTATCAAGATCATCGTTTTAAACTGACTTTGAAAACTACAATCCTGTGTGCTTAACCCAATACAGGGAACTTACGAAAATACATACATACGTACTGGTGGAATATCAATGAGAAGGTGACTGACTAGTAGACTTCATGGCCAGCTAACACACATGTGGTGCTGGCAAGCGTGTCTTATGACAGCTTGTGGGCTCCACGATTCCATTGATTCTTAACAAAGCGATTGAGGATCAGAGTATTGTACATCCAATTACTTTATGAAAGAAAATTAAAAAGATTTCTATCGAAATCAAAAGGATGTAGGGTTGTGAAATCTACCACTGGTCCACAATGTTAACTAACAAGGAACAAGCATGGAATGGTAACACGATTGACTTGCTAACAGACCATAGATCCCTACATCAGTGGCTGCTGTGGTTGGCTATAGCTAGTTCAGCTAGTTGCTGTTGACTGACACCTAACGTGCATTCAGCTTGTGACAAAATATTGATCTTATGTACAGCCACAGATGTAGGGATCTATGGTCTGTTAGCAAGTCAATCGTGTTACCATTCCATGCTTGTTCCTTGTTAGTTAACATTGTGGACCAGTGGTAGATTTCACAACCCTACATCCTTTTGATTTCGATAGAAATCTTTTTAATTTTCTTGTTTGTGTCATTTTTCTTTTTCAGTGAAGTGCAATTTAATATCATGCACGTACTGAGGTGTCTTTGCTTCCACCAATGGTTTAATGTTCCTGTTGCTGATGGCTTTTCTTTATTATTAAGAATTTTAAATTTGTAGTTAAAAATAATCGTTATTATTATTATTATTATTGAAAAACACACTACATAAGGTGTACATGTAGATTTAAAATTAATGTTAATCAGTAGCAATTGTCCTTAACATTAAGAGCTTCCCTGACAAATGTTAACAGTGCTTGATGACAGCAGGAAATCTCTTAGTACTATAGCACATCTCTCGTCATCAGTGGAATATCAGCTCGCCTAAGCATTCATGCATGCAGTGGATACGAGCCCCGCCCACACTTGCTTGTAGACCTGTACGGCGGTTGAAATTATCTGGCAAGCGCAGAATGGTGATCCTATACGAGCTTACCGTTCTTCGAAGACTCCAGACAAACTATGTGTTCTCCGTGATCCATACGGCGCGGCGATACTCAAGCTAGTGCCTGGTCACGTGCGCTAACCGCTGCTTGGTCACGTGCGTATTGCGCAATCACAATAATGGCGTCTAACACTTAGCTGACAATGGATCACGATCGAGAAATCGCGGAGTTAATATCGCCGTTTCGCTAAAAACAAAGTTCAAAAGGCACCTGCCAGGAGAATTTCACGACTGTTCGTGGGTGTTTTGGTCTCGGCATTGCTCGCGTAAAGGCGCTAGACGCGCTGAAGAAAGAAAGAAGAAAACGAAGAGGGTGTCTGTATTCGCTGGACTGGACTACACAACCAAGTGCTACTGTACGATTCGTGTCTGATATCGGTACGTATCACAACTGTTTGACACATATCGTATCGTGCATTTTGGGCAATGGTCCGTTTAAGAATGTAGCCTACGCACTGTAACTGGCGTGTTACAGAAACGAATCGGGTGTGTAGGCGTATCGTAATGTAGGTATCGTTACGATACAGTTGGTTTACATGTATGAATCATACCGCTTTCACCACGATACAACGCGTATCAGATAGGATCATCATGCACGATCTTTAGTGAAGCACGATACAAATGCGATACAGCAAATTTCCCCAGTTCATTCTTTTGCATCTTCCCCAGTTCATTCTTTCATGGCTAGACAGTTATCTAACTAAACGCCAGCAGAGAGTTGTGGTGGATGGTGTTGCATCTGAGTGTATTACTGTGGTGTCTGGAGTACCACATAGTTCTATTTTGGGGCCGCTTTTGTTCTTGATATACATCGACAGCATTTCCCAAATCCATATATCAATCAACAGCAAGCTTGTGCTGTATGCTGATGATATTCTTCTTTACAAAACAATTTCTGAGGCCTGTGATTTTTCTTGCCTACAAGAAGATGTCAATCGTATTGATTTCTGGTCCTCCAGCAATGCTATGACTTTTAATGTTTCCAAATGTAAACAGATGTTATTGTCTCGAAAGCGTAATCCAACTACTCCTACACCAATGTTGTTAAATGGTGAACCTTTGGAAGTTGTTAATTCCAACAAATATTTGGGCTTTGTGATAACCTCTGACCTTAGCTGGAGTTCTCACATTAATTATATTTGCAGCAAGGCTAAGAAAATGTTGGGTATGCTCTACAGACAATTTTCAAATCATTCTAGCGAGCCTGCAATGATTAGGCTTTATCTAACACTTGTTAGGCCAGTTTTAGAATATGGTGCTGAAGTGTGGCACCCGCATCTAATTAAAGATATTCAGGCACTTGAAAATGTGCAGAAGTTCGCTCTCCGTATTTGCTCTAAACAATGGCAGATGAGTTACCCTGACCTGCTCAATCACTTCCAAATTCCAACCCTGGAAAATCGCCGATTATTTTTGTCTCTTTGTACGTTTTTTAAAATTGTAAATAAAATTAATTACTTTCCTCCTGCTCTTATCCCACCTCACACCCCTTTATCTGTTTTACGCTCATCTAATCCTTATAACTATTCTGTTTCCTTTTCCCGTACCACTAGATATTCTAACTCTTTCATTTTACGTACTACAAAACTTTGGAATAACTTACCTGTAGACATTAAATCTTGTACTAACTTTAGACAATTTAAAAATCTTATTTCCTCTTTATTTCTGTAACTTTAAATTTTTTTTTCTTTCCTCTCCGCACATCTTACATTAGCTATTAGCTATCATGTGTGTGTATTGTATAAAAAAAAAATAAAAATAATGAAAATAAAATAAAAACTCAGTAACAGCAACGATATACAAGTCCATTTCAGAAGTCGGCTTCGGTCAGAAACGTATCCGATTACTCATCACGTACGATACAGCGCGTATATCAGTAACGATACGCTATCACTTCTGAAACGGGCACGTATACTCTTGGTTGTGTACTGGACTGGATTACTGGACTGGACTGGAAAACCACACCCAAAATACGAATATACCACACCTCACTCATGAAGATACCTCGGTAGATAACTAGACAAGAAAGAAAAAGATTTCTAACGAAATCAAAAGGATGTAGGGATGTAGATAAATGTTACTGGTCCACAATGTAAACCAACAAGGAGGTAACATGATTGACTTGCTAACAGACCATATATAGATCCCTACATCAGTGGCTGCTGTGCAGGTTATAGATAGTTCAGCTAGCTAGCTGTTGCACTTGACTTCAATCCAGCTTGTGATAAAAGATTACAACATTGGAATGTGATGTGCAGCCACTGATGTAGGGATCTATATATGGTCTGTTAGCAAGTCAATCATGTTACCTCCTTGTTGGTTTACATTGTGGACCAGTAACATTTATCTACATCCCTACATCCTTTTGATTTCGTTAGAAATCTTTTTCTTTCTTGTTTGTGTGCTTTTTTATGAAAATTAATAAATGGCTTAATAGTAAAATGTTGCGTGTTTTCTTGTAGGTGTAGCTAGAGTTTACGTATTCATCAGTAACATCATCAGTGCATGGGCTCAATTTAGTAGCTAACATAAGTGGCCAGAGGGTGTATAACTCTTCCATTAGGTGAATTTTAAGAGTTACTAAAAAAGACATAGCGGCAATTGCTCACCAGATGGCCACTTCTGGACTAAAGGCATAGATGATCTGAAGGCTGAAGAGTTCTCGATTGTAAAGCAATTGTATACTATGCAAAGCAGAAATCTACCTGTGTTGCTAATATTAGTAACACAGGTAGAAATCGCTATTTGCTCGGAACTGAATTTATAAATTGTTGGTTCTGAAGCTCCGCTAGTAGCTTGTAGGTTACATTTACACTAGAGTATAGCAGCGCAAGTCCGGGAAAATGCGCGAGGAAGCTACATGGCAAGCTAGTTATGATTACTGGCGCATGGCTGACATTGTAGACTCTTCAGTAGACGGGAGACGATCGATGAACACAAATCCAGACTTCGGTGAGGCCAAAGGAAAGTAGAATTGACGGGTGTAGTCTTCGTAAGGTGGATGAATGGATGTATATTCTCGCGGACAAAACGGCACTCAGAGCAATAAGATTTTCAAAAGTGGAAGCCACTCAAAGAACCATGTGCGAGCTCACGTTACATCACGTGCGTGTTTTAAATGGCGTCATATACATTGCTGACTACAGCTCGTGTTCGTGAAGTCAGCATAATTATTATTATTACTTCGCTAAAAACTAAGCTCAAAAGGCACCTGCCAGAAGAATTTCGTGACTATTCGTGGGTGTTTGGTCCAGCACATAACTTGCGTTAGGACGCTAGGCCGCACCGAAGAAGAAAGAAGAAAGAAGAAACGCTGTGGCTCCGGTCCCGGCAACGGGATCGACCTTTCCATGGTTGCAGTCCCGGCAACGGGATTTTAATAGCAAATGGGTCGATCCCGGCAACGGGTATATCACTATAAAGCCTAGTTCCAATGTCAAGTTGGCAACGGGTCTCTGTGGCTCAATGGGTAGGTGTTGTGCATAGCAGTATGGCGTGCTAGGGTTCGATCCCTGGTACATTCTACTTTTTTTGGTTCTTTTTTTTCCACTAAAAAAACTGTTAGGCAGAGGCTAGGTTTGCGCTGTTAGCTCCGTAGGACGACCCTCCCGACGATCCTTAGTTAGTTAGGAAGACACTCCCGACGATCCTTAGTTAGGAAGACCCTCCCGACGATCCTTAGTTAGGAAGACCCTCCCGACGATCCTTAGTTAGTTAGGAAGACCCTCCTGGCTTTTCGCAGTTAGGCGAAGTGTTTTAAGGTCTTGGGTTTAGGATTTAGTTTTGTTATAATTTTGTTATAATCCCGTTGCCGGGACTGCAACCATGGAAAGGTCGATCCCGTTTCCGGGATCGACCCAATTGCCATTAAAATCCCGTTGCCGGGACTGCAACTATAGAAAGGTCGATCCCGTTGCCGGGACCGGAGACACGGCGAAGAAGAAAACGAAGATGACGAAACTCGATTTTCACCGCTTTCAGGTTCGTCACTTTAGCAATACGTTCGAGCATTGCTGTGCTGCTGTAGAGTTGGGGCAACGCCAGAGAGCAGATATAAGCCTCTTTATAGCCACGTACAATTCACCAACTGGCGAAATATCAGCGTTTGAACGTATACATGCATTGCAGCCGCCATTTTGTTTTCTTGGCCATCCCTACATAGGGAGACACTACCGTGTCTCCCTAATATTGAGTTACGACCAGTGCCGGCTAGCTCTGGAGTTTGCCATATTGTTTTAGGCTGTCATTATTTTATCACGGAAACTATTGTTACCTAAACCCAAGACCCTAAAAACCTTCGCCCATAGACTTTAGAGTACAGGGACTGGAAACGCTAAATCAAAACATATTACGTGACGTCACACTCGCGTATGCACCCGCGTTTCGCTTTTCTAGCTGCCACGCCTTCATGGTCTTCTTCTACACTCAGTTTTGACGATCAATAGCGCGCCGACAAAAGGCTTTGGCAAGTTTCTGTTGATGTCAGTAGTTAGTCTACAGTCACTCGTCTACGTGTACTAGCCTATACTCGTTCAAACGCTCGCTTATACCGTTCCAGTTGTTCTCATACACAGAGACGACGTGTTTTGAGTGTTTGTGTTCTTTTTCTGAAAAGGATAAGCTGTCCATTTGTTTGCTTTAAGTTGAATAACATTTTAAAAACCACTGTCTATAGCCTAGTCCAGTTTATTTTGCCCTAATAACTTGATACTTTGTGTAAAGGGGTTCACAACATACTTTTACAGCTATAATATTAATGTTTTTGTGTTCTTTTTTCTCTTCGGTTCAAAAAGCTATATACAATTTTATAAATATATCTTATAATATAACTATTGGGATGTAGCTTAAGTGTATTTTATTTACTACTGAGTAGTTGGTAATGCCTACAGCTTCATTGTTATCACATCAGTAAATCAACACTATAATAATGGTTTAATATGTGATTTTGATTTAGCAAAGTCTTTTGTGGAATTAACAAGATTTCTTCTGAAGCAGTCAGGTGTTCATTGTGTCTTAAGTACAAAACTTTCCCAAGACAAATTGGAATCGTTTTTCGGAAAGCAGCGAATGAAAGGGGATACTGTGAAAATCCTAACGTCTAGTTTCCTATAAGGTGCACAATCACTGCGGGTTCAAGGGTCTACTGCATTGAAGCCTATGCTAGGGGTAACACAAACAGAGGGCATAGTTCACAGCATCAGATGGTGACTGTAGATGACACTCCACTCCCTAAACACAGATAATCAGATCATGAAATATTAATGTGTTGTTTTTAACTTTTTATTTTTTTACCATTCTCAGTATGAATAAGATGAGCTCAACTCAGCATTATAGTTACATGTATGCATGCCAACATAATCAATTTAAAGAATACTATTAAGCATCTTATCTAGCTCAAATTGTTCTTCGTCATCAGTCATAATAAACAAACTTTCAGCTTCAATCCTTAATTCACATAAACCTGTTGTCTTGTTGGTCGACTTCTTCACAGTCTGCTTATTGCTCTACGAATTCCCCAGCTGATGTTAACTATTGTTACTAGGTAAAGTTTTACAACTTCGATCCACTAAAAGCGTTTTGTTGCATCTTCGTCTAGGTCTGCTGTAATGGTTGACCAAGCTAGTACACCACCGTCACAAGCAACTTCATCAATAATCTCGTCTTTACTATGTTCTCTCGTGTCTTGTACATCCTCAAACAGAATTTCTGAAAGCGAAACTATAAACAAGTTCTCTTCGTGAGTCATCAACATTCAGACTTGCGTCCAGTAACTGCTGTGCTCGTTTCCTTTGCAAGAACCATTCGCGGGGTGGCCAAGGAGAAGTCGGGATCTTTTGGAATCGCTGCTATAGCGCGGCATAGCCTTTCAGTAGCAACCACTCGACTATCCATGCTTGCCGCTCGAGTAGCAATAATTTTACGGAAGTATACTGAAAGCGAAACGCGGGTAGTTTCTCGTAATCCCGGGCGTTTCCAGTCCCTGTACTCTAAAGTCTATGCTTCGCCTAACAGCGCCCAGTATTCGCCTAACTTACGGTATGGACCTAACGGCGCCCAGTATTCGCCTAACTTGCACAGTATGGACCTAACGGCGCCCAGTATTCGCCTAACTTGCACAGTATGGACCTAACGGCGCCCAGTATTCGCCTAACTTGCACAGTATGGACCTAACGGTGCCCAGTATTCGCCTAACTTGCACAGTATGGACCTAACGGCGCCCAGTATTCGCCTAACCTGCACAGTATGGACCTAAAAGCGTCCAGTATTCGCCTAACTAACGCTGCCCAGTAATTTTTGTCTAACTACATGTAACTTGTAATTTTGCCTAAGTTTTGGGTGGGCGTGGTCAAATGCGTTCATTTGGGATGTGGTTTTCCAGTCCAGTAGTCCAGTCCAGTAATCCAGTCCAGTCCAGTGAATACAGACACCCAAACGAAGATGACGAAACTCGATTTTCACCGTTTCCAGGTTCGTCACTTTAGTAACAATTTAGAGCGATCTCCTTGCTACTGTAAGTAGCGATTCCAGAAGAAAATACAATTTTAAACACCAACGTTTCTAGATGTTTTTATCAGTTTCGCCTGCCTTTTGCGATCCGAACGATACTTTCTTCAGCAAAATCCGTTATGCAGAAGCAGAGATACAAGCGCAGCTATTTTCCTATTTGGCAATATTTTTCTGACACGTTCTAATAAGAAAAACGGTATTCTGAAACCACGTTTAGTGGGTGGGGCTGGTCATCTCGACAAGCTGTATCTCGAATTCTACCCAACCGATTACAGTGGCACATGTCTCGTTCTTTTCACAATAAAATAGACATTCTTACAAGCAGTTCAGAAGTACAAAACTGCACTAACGTACTTGAACCAATGTGAATTGTATTACACTAACTACTGCAATTAAACTGAATAATAATATTATACATCAAAAATATTTTGACAGCTTAAAATTCAGTATTGATGCTTCTACATATTACAGCAAACGTTTAGAGGTATGTAGCTGTCTCTGATATGCTGAATGCTTGGATTGTTGCTGTTCAAGATCGGTCCCGCCCATGACTTTCACTGGTGCTTGAAGAGAGGACTTGGTGCACGGGAACCAGTCACACTAGTAACGAGCAATGTCTCGGCTAAATCCATCTCGGCCACGTTGACGATCGTATCTGATCTGATTCATACTGTACGCAAAACACACCGAATATAACAATTTTTATGTGTATAAACATTTATGCAGTGAATACGAAAGTGTAACAACGAGACAGACCTGCTCAAGACCTTTCGAATGAAGTATAAGTCGATTGCATACGTTGTTTCTACATCCAGCAACAATCGATTTGCTGAGACAACTCGACACTACCATTGTTCCAATACAGAATGGATTATGCGCATGCGCATCGAGTCTGTAATCCCTACTGTAAGATGGGGAAACGCCAGAGAGCAGATTTAGGTGTCTTTTGAAGTATACAATTCGTCACCAGGCGAAATATCAGCGTTTGAACGCTAATACATTGTATGTAGCAGCCATCTTGTTTTCTCGTTCAACCCTACATAGGGAGGCACTACCGTGCCTCCCTAATAATAGTGATTATAGCAGAATGCTGATTAAAATTTTGATGAATAGTGAAGAGTTAAGTATTAATAACAGGAAAAATACTTGTTCACAATTTAATGGATTCTTACAAACAATTCAGTTTTAACTAATCTTTCACTACTAACTTAGTCGCTCTTGATGTAAAATAGCACTCAGTATGAATGTGTATTGATAACTATTAGTGAACCAAAATTTCAATGAGGTCCAGTGGAATATCTGTGATACTAAAATAATAACCTCCATCGCACAGTCTCAACTCAATATTCTCAGTGGTGGTCTCATTGAGTGTCTTGATGAACCACGGCATGTTGGAATGAGTACAGCAGAGAGACTCACTACCACACTGCTGCCCATCCCAGAGAGGGTCATTCAAATAGATAATATAGCCACACCAACTAGTTGTTCCTGATTCACAGTAGTAATCAGTACCAATGAATGGAGGAGCTATGATAGTATTGTTTTGCTTGCATGGACAATCACCATAGCCATAGTATGTATTGTTATGATCAAGTGGTGCAGCAGCATATGTCCAGAGATGTTTACGTGGAGCACTCCCATATGTGATGGACACTCCATCAACATAGTTATCATCAATAGTGAGATTAGTGTTTAAATGGTAAGAATAAAATGCAAATGATACATCATACTGGTATCCACGAACCCGACCACACACACGAGAGTACTCAACTAGTGTGGGAAACATTGTTCCATTACATCCTGGTGGACCAGTATTACCACAGTAGGACTTGTTGTTAACGCTCCTCTGGTTCAGCCCCACTGGACAAGTGGCTCCATCTTGTGTCATGTTAATGTAAGCCACTCTTGTCCAGCCTCCCTCTCCTCCACAGTTGGTCCCCTCCATGTCACAGTAGACCTGTACAACTGAGCCATTAGCAATAGTGATATTGTAGTAGCCTGAGGAAGATGATGGATCAACATTGTAGATGCATTTACATGAGGAACAGTTAGCAAAGAGGAGTTGTTGTTCAACTTGTTGTAGTGACTCTAACAGCTGCTCATCATCATTGAGAGGCTGGCCACACTGTGAGGATATCTTAGCAGGATAGACAGTTGGAGTGAACTCACTCACCGCACCACCTAGCAGCTGATGGTAGCAGAACACCAACAAGACACACTTGAGCAGCATTCTCTTTGAGATGATGTATCACGTACACACTACACACTGATAAATCATGCATGCATAGAAACTGATCTGAAAGGATTGTTCCTACATGATGCATGAAGTGGGTTTACAAACAGACATACTGTTGTACATAGTATCCACTACAGAAGATACAACACTGCACTACACAACAAATTGAAAAATACTGTACCATTCTTAGCCACAACCTGCTTGGTTGTCCACAGCAGACATACTGGTCTAGAGGCTGCTGGAGAAGGATGAATGTATGTTCTGACTGCATTTGCATAGGTATATATTGGTTGTGCTTGCCGCTTTTGAGTTGAGTTTATAGGGCTGAGCTCACAAGTGTTTCAGTTCTTGTTGTTTCATCATCGTTGCTTTTCAAATTTAGTCATGCATTGTGCACTTCAGAAATGACACTCATTTCATGATACCAGCAGACTGAGTGAAATGACACTCAGATGCAATATGAGACTGTATCACTCTAACATTATGACAGTTTCTCTATGATAACACAACTTGACATTGACTTTACTTCACAGATACAAATGTACACAATAATACACTCAATAATAGTGACGCACACTCATTATAGGGTCCTAATAGCTAAATTTTTATAGACAGAATGACAGCAAGTGCTAGTATCAAGTTATGACGATCATCTCTCTAGTACATTTAGATTGACTTTGAAAAATACATATGGATGATAATCCTGTGTGCTTAACCCAAGACCAGGAACTTCAAACTACAGAGAGAGAGAGAGAGAGAGAGAGAGAGAGAGAGAGAGAGAGAGAGAGAGAGAGAGAGAGAGAGAGAGAGAGAGAGAGAGAGAGAGAGAGAGAGAGAGAGAGAGAGAGAGAGAGAGAGAGAGAGAGAGAGAGAGAGAGAGAGAGAGAGAGAGAGAGAGAGAGAGAGAGAGAGAGAGAGAGAGAGAGAGAGAGAGAGAGACAGAGAGAGAGAGAGAGAATAACACATGCACATGACGAACAATAGTTCTGCTTGTACACATCAAATCAATAATGCATCAACAAAAATTTTAATGTGCACAAAATTGATGACTCAAAGAAGTTTCCTAAATTATACTGTGACACAAAGATAGCGTATTCCTGGGTTACATTACACAACACAGTACAATCCACCGTGCTATAATTTTAGTAGCACACACTGAGAACTCACATCAATTTCACTGGCTACAAACTTGGAGTCTAGGTAGCCGTACAGTTCCTTCAAAGTTTCCGACACCTTCTTATGAGCCTTGCGATGAGGTCTAATCACAACTGACACAAAGTTAACCGGCAAACCATATCTAACGAGAGAGAAAGAGAGAGATAGATCGAGTAATACTAAACAGAGCATAAATTAAAGTGAATATTATTACATGCTTCCTTCCATCAGGCTCAAAAAATGTTTAAAATTTTTGAGTGGAAGGAAGTGCGTAAACTTCATAAAGCTTGCTGTGCAGGTACATTGTCACCTAACTTAGTTAAATCTGCAATAGGGTTGCTGCAGCACAATGTACAGAAGCGCTCGAGCCCAAAGAGTATTTTCTTGCCGTCTCGGGAGCCCCGCCCCCTTTCAATGTATGGCCTAGAAACAACACAAGAAGGTCGCTGCGACGTCGAAGAGCTTGGAATTCTCGACAGCATGATTCTGAGCATCCCTACCAACATCAACAAGCTTTGGCGCTGAATGTTGTTCGAATAAAGAGTATTTTACTTGCGATTGGCTAACTCCACCCAGTTATTTTCAGTGTTTTCATTTTTTCTGCAAAAAGAAAGGACTTGGCGCTTCTCTCTTTACCTGTTCTACGTTCGGGTCAACCCACTCTACACGCTGAGACGCAATCCCGCTGAATCTGTGACAGTCGATTTTTTTCATTGCGGACCCTAATGTTGTCTGCCTCATTATGCCTCGGTGGGCGGAGCCACGAGGCATACAGTAGTTCGTTTGTTTGTTTGTCAGTCAGTCCGTCTGTTACTTCAGTTTTGCGGCGCACGCTGAACGCCGAGCCCTGAAACTAGCAATGCAAGTAGAACTCGATATTATCTCGCTTTTCAACATTTGAAATTTGTACACGAAGCTTCGTTCTCGAGTTATGGCGTGATCGCGCTTATTCCACTCTCATTATAATTGTTGACTCGCTCACTCTCATCTCATGTTTTTTGTTATCATAAAATGGTTGACATACAGCGGTTTTCAGGCTTCTTGCATTAGAAAAACCGTAGACCGTGGAGCGCGCACGTGCGTGATCATGTGTTGGCCGCATTGCAGGGGTGTGGTCAGGCAAAGAAATGGCAAGTAATCGTCGAACGAGCTGTGAACCAAGTCGCTGTAGTGCTTATTCGGAGGACCTTCGCTGGCGAATGGTGTATCAGTATGAAGCACTGGACCTAACATGTGATGAAGTCGGTGCTAACTTGTGCGTTGATCCTTCAACTGTTAGTAGAACGGTCCAACTATTTCGCCGTACTGGCCACGTGAGCAAGAAACAATACGACACAACGAACTTACCTCGCCAGTTGACAGAATCTATTCAAATTCTTCTGCTTCAAATAGTTTTGGATCGACCAGGAATAAGGCTGCACGAGATCATAGGTGAAATCAAGTATATTACTGATTCAGAGTTGACACCATCCACTATTTGTCGATTCTTGCACCAGAGCGGATTTTCGAGACAAAGAATGAGAGTAGTAGCCTTGCAAAGAGACGAAATCTTGCGTGCAACGTTTGCTAGTGAAGTGTCTGTATACAATGCAGACATGTTTATCTTTGTGGATGAAACTGGCACAGATAGAAGAGACATGCTCAGGAGGTATTCATACAGTTGGAGAGGTAAACCAGCTGTTGCGCACAAGCTACTTGTCCGAGGCCAACGTTTGTCTAGCATAGCTATGATGAGTACAATGGGAGTGTTGGACTGCAAAATTACAGCAGAAAGTGTAGATGGAGATATTTTTTATGACTTTGTACAATCCTACCTTCTCCCACATTTGATGCCGTTCAATGGAACTAACCCACACAGTGTGGTAGTTTTGGATAATGCAGCAATTCATCATGTTGACGGCATTATGAGCATGGTGGAACAGGTAGGAGCCCTAGTGCTCTTTCTCCCTCCTTATTCCCCTGATTATAATCCAATAGAGGAACTTTTTTCCAAGCTCAAAGTAACGATCAAGGAATACGAAGAGAATCTTGAGATGGAAGAAATGGATATGCAGGAAATCGTACTGGCTGCTTTTTCAACTATCACAAGTGAAGATTGTTTTAGCTGGATAAATCATGCTGGAATATACCCAATGTAGCAATTATTAAATTGATAATATTAATAATCATGCATTATTAAAATTAATCATGATTGTCTGTCAGTAGTATTGGCAATAATGTCATGAAGTTAATTTACGCAGACGCTCTAGCACTATTTCCTTCTGCTCAGCAAACTCCTCTGGGGTCAGCACATTAAGTTCAAGAAGTTGCTGCAGCTCACGAAGCTCTTGTAATAATTTCAGACGCAAATTTGAAATTTGACCAGGCGAGCGTCCAGGTATAGAAGAAGGTGCACTTTTAGAAGGAGAAATTGGTCTAGTTGGTCTAATTTCTGGTCGAATGGCATTGGCTATGGAAGAAGCTACTCCAGCAACAACACTCGATAGCGACTCTCGTCTACGTTTAGGTGCAATACCCGTTAAAGCAGGAATTAAAGGAGGGTCATCCAAGCTCTCGTGGTTTCCTGATGCTATCATACGTGCCCACAATCGCATTTGAGGCATCGTATACTTAGACTCGTGCTTTAATTTCAGTTCATCAACAATATCACTAACATTTTCTTCAATTTGTTTACGTTTGGTTGGCGGTCTGTTTTCTGTGTCTTCTGTAGATTTCCGCTTGGAAACTTTGGCTGCATCTTTATTCTTCTGTGGCTCGGATCTAGCATCACACCATAGCACCAATTCACGTTTTGCGCCAATAGCTTGATACATCAAATTAAGGTCAGCATTGGTACCCAGCCAATGCTTGGCAGACTGCTTTCCATGAAAATACCCGAGCTGGAAGTCGACTGTAGCCGGAACCAATTCTTCAAACTCCTCCATCAGCTTGACTCTCAGTTCAGTGATGGTTTTCAGCTTTGTTTTGAAGCCGTGCACTTCCCTGATTTGAAATTGGCTTTTTTTCAGTGGATTAATTATCTTGACACGGTAGCTGTAGTTCTACAAATGCACGAGTATAGCCATCATGATGGCGATGAAGGCAATAAACAACATCTCACCTCACATGCTGCATCACGTGCATCTGAAGTTGGCTCAGACTGTGCCGCGGTAGACGCTGTAGTACTCGACTCAAGATCGGCCTCAACTTCTTCTTCGTCGCATCCACTATACATCCATCTGTCATCTATCTCGCTGTTCCACCACCAACTATCGCTCTCCATCGTCCAACGTGTCAAATCTACTAAGCTTACACGTGCTCAAGTGGGCGTGTCGTCAACAATAGCGCGCGCGCGCGCGCTGCATAGCGTGGGCGTCACGCTCTACGCTTCACGCATTTTTATTGCAAGAAGCCTGAAAATCGCTGTAAAACTTTATCTTGTTGAATCCTCAAAGCGTCAACATTTGGTCCACCGAACCGGATCTCTCTGTAAGCTTTCCTATTGTTATTGTGTCGTTTGAACCTTTTTGTCAGTCTCGGCGGCCGTGTCGTCGTGATACGATCTTTGCTCCCTTGGCACCACGTGCTCACTTTGACATTGTTTGACTATGGCCTCTGCCGAAGAAATCTCCGCCGCTAAGAGGAGGAGAGGAGTTCCACGAGGATCCATGACCCGATTGACGAACAAGCTGAAAGAATTGGAAGCTGCCCACGCAAGAACAGACCCTGCAAAAACACTTATAGCCGCTCGTCAGCTGCTGAAGAAGCTTGATACCGTGGACGCCGAATTCAAGAAGTTACACTTATCTGTGATCGATCTACTCAATTCAGACGCTGATTTACGGAAAGAACAAGATGTTCTCGACGAACACGAGGAGTTGATCGATGACCTTAGCGCACGTACCAACCAACTCATTCTGAATTGTACAACAAACACAGAACCTGACATTCGTACCGTAGCGCACAAACGTCTCACACGCCTCCAGAAGACCATCGATGCTACTGGATCTGAAATTGCTAAGTTTGACAAGGAATCAACTATCGATAATTGTCTCGTACGTCAGCGAGAAGAACAGCTACGTGAGTTCAAACAGGAACTGACCGACATCTCCAGATCCCTTGCTGCCGTAGACCTTGACGACAAGGACGAAGTTGCTGTACTTCAATCTACACTGGATAAGACTATCTTCGACAATTCACTCAAGCTCAAGCGATTGTTGGAAGGAAAGGCTACTACATCATCAGCGACACCACATGACAGCACAGGAGTCAAGCTTCCGAAGGTCGATGTGCCCACGTTCAATGGTAATGTCCTATTCTGGAGATCGTTCTGGGAACAATTTTCCGTAGCCGTTGACAGTCGTAAAGCTCTTTCAGATTCCGAGAAACTTGTGTATCTTCGTCACGCAGTGAAGGATGGTTCTGCAAAGCAAGTCATAGAAGGATTGTCTCGCACAGGAGACAACTATGCAGAAGCCGTCAAATGTCTCAAATGTCGTTTTGATAGACCGAGACTAATTCACCAGACACACGTGAAGAAAATTCTCGACATACCACCACTCAAGCAAGGCAGTGGAAAGGAATTACGTTACCTACATGACACTGTGCAACAACATCTACGTGCTCTGAAGTGTATGGATTATGAACCATCTGGACCATTCGTCACATCAGTTCTCGAGCTAAAATTGGATACGGCTACTATGTTTGAATGGCAAAAGCACACGTGCGAATCTACCGCAGTCCCTCACTTCAACGACCTGCTCGAATTCGTGAACTTGCGCGCACAGGCTTCCGAGCACACCGTTCCAGACAGTGTCAAGAAACCAACTGTTAATGAAATGAAAAGGAAACCAGTACCCTGCTTTCCCGCTAATGCTTATACACCGACTAGTGAACCCTGTCCAGTGTGCAAGACCGAAAGTCACCCTGTCTTTGCATGCACAAAATTCAGATCACTTTCTCACGATCGCATGATCACAATGGTCAAAGAGAATAAGTTGTGTATCAACTGTCTCAGACCCGGGCATTTCTCTAAGCATTGCAAATCGTTGCACAAGTGCAAAGAGTGTCAGAAACCTCATCACTCTCTTCTCCATGTTGATCCGTCGAACACTCCTGCTGAGCCTCTAAATCTACGGAATCCCGTGTCTTCCAATACTGCAACTGGTCTCAAGTCAAATAATCTATTGATGACTTGCCAAGTCTCAGTACTTGCTCCCAATGGTCTCTCTATAAAGGCTCGTGCACTTTTGGATTCTGGATCATCTACTTCTTTTGTCACTGAGCATCTTGCAAGATCTCTCCAGCTTCGACGCACAAAGCAGTTCAACCAAATATCTGGAATCACTGGGTTCTTGCCTTCCCACTCGTCTCAATCAGTTACATCGTTCCATGTGTCTCCCCTCAACTGTACGAGCAAGCAGTTCAACGTCTCAGCCATCATTGTCCCTCGTGTAACTTGTCCACTTCCTGTTTCTGCTGTTGCTCTGAATTCAAGTTGGGATCACCTGAATGGAATTCAGTTAGCGGACCCACAATTTGGCACACCTGGAACAATCGACATACTTCTTGGAGTAGATATTTTCGTTGGTGCACTCCTGAATGGCCGGCGGTATGGTCCACCTGGTTTTCCTACTGCTCTAGAAACTGTGTTTGGTTGGGTATTGGCTGGAAACGCTGATCCGCACTCTGACAATATTGTCTCGTGTCATACAACCCTGTTGTCCAGTGATGACTTGCTCCGTCGATTCTGGGAAATCGAAGATGCCGGTCTAGAAAGTCCAGTACTGTCTTCAGAAGAGCAGTCTGTGGTGAAACACTATCATGACAATCACTCTCGTTCTCCTGAAGGTCGATTCATTGTCCCTTTGCCGAAACACTCCAATGCCCCTAATATCGGTGAATCTAGGTCACAAGCTGTCCGAAGGTTTCTCACTCTGGAACATTCACTTCATTCCAAAGGTGAATTCGACCAATTTGCTGATGTCATGAAGGAATATTTCACATTGGATCACGCTGAGGAGGTACCCATCATGGACCTGCATAAACCACCCAAACAGGTCTACTATATGCCCATGCACGCTGTGAAGAAGGACTCCAGTGTGACTACCAAACTCAGGGTCGTATTTGACGCCTCAGCGAAGTCAAACACAGACGTATCTCTCAACGATACTTTAATGATCGGACCCACTGTGCACTCATCATTGGTGGATGTATTACTACGATTCAGACTGCATCCCATAGCACTCACAGCTGATATTAGCAAGATGTACAGAGCCATCGAACTCTCTCCTGCAGATAAGGACTATCATCGTTTCTTGTGGAGAGAATGCCGTGACAAGCCTCTTGTCGACTACCGAATGGCACGTCTCACCTTTGGTGTATCAGCTTCGCCATTCGCAGCCAACATGACTGTCAAACAGAATGCTATCAACTTGAAGTCCAAGTATCCTCGTGCAGCAGCTGTGGTTGAAACCTCCCTTTACGTAGACGATTGTCTAACAGGAGCAGCTACTGTGCCAGAAGCAGCCCAGCTACAGACTGAGCTCCAGGAATTATTCTCTGAGGCCCAATTTACACTTCGAAAGTGGAAATCTTCTGATCCTGCAGCACTTTCACACGTCAAACCTGATCTTAAGGAAGAACACTTCACCCAAAGCATTCCTGAAGCAAACTGCTACATCAAAACTCTTGGAATCGAGTGGAATTCAGAAACTGATGTATTTCGTCTAGCCATTCCACAGCTACCAGTTCCTGAATCAGCTACAAAGCGACAGATCGCGTCAGACATTGCAAAGACTTTCGATGTCATGGGGTGGTTCTCTCCGTCTGTGATCAAGGCCAAAATCCTACTACAAAGGATATGGGAAAGAAGAATCAACGGGGATGATGCGGTTCCATCTGATCTCCTCAGCATTTGGCATCGCTGGAAGTGTGAGTTACCACTTCTCTCTAACATACCAGTATGTCGTTGTCACTTCCCTTGTAATCCTGCTCTATGTTCTACTCAATTACACGGCTTCTCTGACGCGTCAGAGGAAGCATACTCTGCTGTTGTGTATATTCGCATACAAGACCCTACTGGTTCGGTCCATGTATCGCTTGTCACTTCCAAAACTCGAGTAGCTCCATTGAAACGCCAGACAATGCCTCGTCTAGAACTGTGTGGTGCTCTCTTACTCTCGAAAGTGATTACACATGTGTACAAAGTGTTTGACCTTCCAAACTGTGATCTTGTTGCTTGGACTGACAGCACGGTAGTGCTCGATTGGCTGAAGGGAGATCCTCGACGATTTAAACCATTTGTCGGCAATCGAGTGACTCGGATATTGGAAAAGACAACAGCTGCTTTATGGAGACATGTCAGAGGTTATGACAACCCAGCCGACTGTGCCTCTAGAGGATTGTTCCCTTCAGAGCTCTCACAACATTCTCTTTGGTGGAACGGACCTAGCTGGCTGACTGAAGACCCTCAAGATTGGCCACGCACAGTTGGGAATGAGAACTCGAGCAATCCTGAAAGGAAAGACGACATCTGTTTGGTCTCTCTTGTTGCTTCACACGAACCGGTCATTTCCCTTGATCGTTACTCTACTTTTGTTCGTCTTCAACATGTCACAGCTTGGATACAACGCTTTGTCCGAAACTGTCGTACCTCTAAATCTGGACATGTTCTTCAAATTACAGCTCATTGTCTGAGTGTAACTGAATTGACCGCAGCTGAGACCTACTGGATCACGTTTTCACAACAAAGGTCGTTCTCTGTGGATCTCAATGCTCTCAAGTCAAAGAAATCTCTACCCAAAGGCTCTCGTCTCATTTCTCTACACCCTTTATTAGACTCTGACAACGTTTTACGAGTTGGAGGACGTGAATCTCTCACCAATTTGCCCTATTCTCAGACACATCCAATCATTCTCGATGGTAAGTGTTGTGTTGCAAAACTCATCATACGTTCTGAGCATACAAGACTGTTGCATGCTGGTCCAACTTTATTGCAGTCTTCCCTGTCTCGACGTTTTCACATGATCAGCATGAGAAAGGCTGTTCGCTCAGTAACCCGCCAGTGTGTGACTTGCCGCAAGCAGACAGTCAGACCATCCCCACAGATTTTAGGACAGCTTCCGCTGGAACGTGTCACTCCCGGAACGGTCTTCGAGAAAGTTGGTGTGGATTACGCTGGTCCCATTTATGTGAAAAGTGGTACGACTCGCAGGTCAGTGGCAAGAAAGGCCTATATTTGCATCTTTGTATCTCTTGCTGTCAAGGCAGTTCATATTGAACTTGTATCCGACCTTACAACTGAGGCTTTTATAGCTACACTACGTCGATTCACAGCACGCCGGGGTTACCCATCATTAATTTGGAGTGATCATGGCTGAAACTTTGTGGGTGCTAGTCGAGAGCTCAAGGAATTGTACGAATTTCTCCGGAAAGAAAGTACCAATGGAATCATTTCTCAGTTCTGCACAACCAAGAAGATCGAGTGGAGTTTCATACCTGAACGCAGTCCACACTTTGGCGGACTTTGGGAGTCAGCTGTGAAAAGTGCCAAATATCACTTGAAGCGAGTTGTAAAGGACACAAAACTTACATTTGAAGAAATGACGACATTCTTAGTGCAGGTTGAGGCATGTTTGAACAGCAGACCTTTAGTTGCCCTCAATTCCCCTGACGAGGATGGTATCGAGGCATTAACACCAGGGCACTTCCTAATTGGTCAACCATTGTGTGCTCTACCTGATCGTTCATTCTGTAATCCTACAACGTCAGTCGTCAAGCGCTGGAACCTATGTCAACAACTCACTAATCATTTTTGGCAGAGATGGTCGTCCGAATATCTCACTCATCTCAACACGTGCAGCAAGTGGCATCGAGCAACAAGAAACCTGAAGGTTGGTGATATCGTGCTTTTAAAGGAAGACAATATTGCTCACACTAAATGGCCAATTGGTAAAGTGATTGAACTATATCCGGGAAAAGACCAGATCGTTCGTGTCGTCACTGTCAAGACCGCCAACGGTGTGTACAAGAGACCAATTGTCAAAGTAGCATTGCTACTCTCAAAAGACGAACTTGAACTCTAATTATTCATTTCCTGAACAATCGTTGATTATTCATTCACTGAACATTTGCTGTTTTCATTTATTCTCATTGTATTATTCAGTAAAGACTAATCGTCTTTGGCCGGCGGTATATGATCGCGCTTATTCCACTCTCATTATAATTGTTGACTCGCTCACTCTCATCTCATGTTTTTTGTTATCATAAAAATTAATGGTTGACATAAAACTTTATCTTGTTGAATCCTCAAAGCGTCAACATGGCGTGATTTGCTTACTTTGTTTACCGTTGCTGGAGATCTGGACTTCTCCAATGGCAAAGATGTCCACAGTTGACTGCCTAGAAGCTGATAGGTTCAAATTTTACTACAGGATATCAGCGCAGGTCCAGAGAAATCGTGTAAGCAACCTATGGAAGCTATCTCGCTCGTGGTATGACTGCTGCGCTAAACATTGTAGACACGCCCAGTTGAATTGTGGTAAGCACTGATTGGCTTCTGATTGCATAACTAAAGCAACTGCTGTACAGAAATCCTGTATACATGCATCTGCAGTTGCTGTACGTGTTTATCATGGAATGGTGGATAGTTGTGTTTGTGGATATAGTGTCATTTCACCGAGGCATCTGCACCTTAGGTGCTTCATTTTCTCTGCTCTCTGTTAACTCCTACTATGCAACCTTTATTGTTCTCTCTCTCTCTCTCTCTCTCTCTCTCTCTCTCTCTCTCTCTCTCTCTCTCTCTCTCTCTCTCTCTCTCTCTCTCTCTCTCTCTCTCTCTCTCTCTCTCCAGTACCTCCTCGAATCCTCAATTCCTCTTCAGTAGTCTTGCCTATCAGAGGATCCAATCCTAACCTCGACTGCACAGCTGCTGGCTGCCCAAGACCCACTATAACATGGTGGTTCGGGGACAAACTCCTCTCCCTCAGCAACAAATACAGTATCTTCTACAATGGAACTCTATCAGTCCAACAGACTATTCCTGACGATAACGGAGCTTATTACTGCAAGGCAACAAACTTTGTTGGACGTGGTCAAGGCCGGAGCTTCTTGATAGTCTTGGACCCGTGACAGCATTGACCGACCATGTTGCCTGTTGTTTCTTTGTGTACAGAATCTTGTGCTATGTGTTGGTTCGACCATCATATTGTTATATTGCTTCTACACATGTACATCACTTTATCATCGTGTAACCAATTCAGACTCAGAACAGAATATTTTTCTTAACAAAACTGTCAAGAATATATTAATTTTTTTGTTACAAACTTGACACCAAATAACATGACCTTGAAAGTACATACATGTGGGACCATCAATGAGAGACAACTAACTAGTAGAATACGGCTAACACAGATGCACACGAAATCAACTAAAATGACTTCATAGCTAGTGTAAAAGCATGCATTCCATTTAAAATTATGACAGTTGTGTTTTTGTCACTCGTCACATCATTTAGAAAATTAAAAAGATTTCTATCGAAATCAAAAGGATGTAGGGTTGTGAAATCTACCACTGGTCCACAATGTAAACTAACAAGGAACAAGCATGGAATGGTAACACGATTGACTTGCTAACAGACCATAGATCCCTACATCAGTGGCTGCTGTGGTTGGTTATAGCTAGTTCAGCTAGTTGCTGTTGACTGACACCTAACGTGCATTCAGCTTGTGACAAAATATTGATCTTATGTACAGCCACTGATGTAGGGATCTATGGTCTGTTAGCAAGTCAATCGTGTTACCATTCCATGCTTGTTCCTTGTTAGTTTACATTGTGGACCAGTGGTAGATTTCACAACCCTACATCCTTTTGATTTCGATAGAAATCTTTTTAATTTTCTTGTTTGTGTCCTTTTTTCTTTTTCAGCGAAGTGCAGTTCAATATCATGCACGTACTGAGCTGTCTTTGTTTCCACCATTGGTTTAGTTTTCCTGTTGTTGGTGGCTTTTCTTTATTATTAAGAATTTTAAACTTGTAGCTAATAATAATTGTTATGCTGTACATATCTAGCCTCGTCCCCAGGCTCCACCCTCTCGGCACTATTTTGTTCCGACAGGCAGGAGCCTGGTCGCTAATCTCACGTGATGCGCCTTACCTGTCTACGGAGAGTAGACAGGTAATTAGTGCGCGTGGGCATACTAGCCCTGCATGCCCACCATGCCCACGTATTTTGCTAACTCCACCTAATTACGACCGGAACTAGCTACGGCACAGTACAGAGATGGAATCAGACGAATCGAAGTGGCTGAAGAGTCGATACCAAGAAGCAGCGACTGACGGGCCTGCCCCAAAACGTGTGAAATTCGATTCAATCAAGGAAGAGATGCTGGCTGAATTTCCTCATAAGTCCTTGAGTGCACTTAACATTCATAGATTCATTGAAGAAAGCTTCCCAAATTCTTTCGCTAAGAGACTTGGTCATTCACTCGTCCGATGCGCTACACCGACAGATGTTCCTCAGCATTTTGTAGATACCGCGATGTGTGTAACCTGATACCGAAACCTGCTCCGGCACGAGACTAACAACCGAATGGCGTGGGTGTGCGGTATGTCCAAGCCCACGCTCATTATCTTCGCTGCGCTCACGTGAGATTAGCGACCAGGCTCTCCGTACAGATAAGTGGAGAGCCTGGGAACGAGGCTAGTACATATCAGCTCGCCTACACATGCATGCAGTGGATACGAGCCTCGCCCACAATTGTTTGTAGACATGTACGGCGGTTGTAATTATCTGGCAAGCGTAGAATGGTGATCCTATACGAGCTTACCGTTCTTCGAAGACTCCAGACAAATACATGTACATGTATGTGTTCTCCGTGATCCATAAGGCGCGCGGCGATACTCAAGCTAGTGCTTGGTCACGTGCGCTAACCACTGCTTGGTCACGTGCGTATTGCGCAATCGCATCAATGGCGTCTAACACTTAGCTGACAATGGATCACAATCGAGAAATCGCGGAATTTATATCGACGTTTCGCTAAAAACTAAGTTCAAAAGGCACCTGCCAGGAGAATTTCATGACTGTTCATGGGTGTTTTGGTCTCGGCATTGCTCGCGTAAAGGCGCTAGGCGCGCTGAAGAAAGAAAGAAAGAAAGAAGAAAACGAAGATGACGAAACACGATTTTCACCGTTTCCAGGTTCGTCACTTTAGCAACAACTTCGAGCAATCTCCTTGCTACTGTAATATGGGACAACGCCAGAGAGCAGATTTAAGTGTCTTTTGACGTATACAATTCATGACCAGGCAAAATATCAGCGTTTGAACGCTAATACATTGTATGTAGCCGCCATCTTGTTTTCTCGTTCAACCCTACATAGGGAGGCACTACCGTGCCTCCCTAATGAATGTGTACTTACTGGACCAAAATTTCAATAAGATCCAGTGGAGTATCTGCGTTAGGGTCAAAAAACCCTCCTTGGCACAGCCTCAGCTCAATATTCTCAGTTGTGGTCTCATTGAGTGTCTTGATGAACCACGGCATGTTGGGATGAGTACAGCAGAGAGACTCAGCACCACACTGCTGCCCATCCCAGAGGGGGTCATACAAATAGATAATAGAGGCACAGCAACTAGTTGTTCCTGATTCACAGTAGTAATCAGTACCAATGAATGGAGGAGCTATGATAGCATTGTTTTGCTTACATGGACAATCATAAATGTCATATTGTGTACTGTTATGATCAAATGGTGCAGCAGCATATGTCCAGACATGTTTACGTGGACCACTCCCATATGTGATGGACACTCCATCAACATAGTTATCATTAATAGTGAGATTAGTGTTCACATGGTAGGACAAAAATGCAAATGGTGTCGAATACTGGTATCCACGAACCCGACCACACACACGAGAGTACTCAACTAGTGTGGGAAACATTGTTCCATTACATCCTGATGGACCAGTATTACCACAGTAGGACTTGTTGTTAAAGCTCCTCTGGTTCAATCCCACTGGACAAGTAGCTCCAGCTTTTGTCATGTTAATGTAAGTCACTCTTGTCCAGCCTCCCTCTCCTCCACAGTTGGTCCCCTCCATGTCACAGTAGACCAATGAGCAATTAACAATACTGTAGTATCCTGACAAAGACGATGGGTCAGCTTCGTAGATGGATTTACACGAGGAATAGTTAGCAAAGAGTTGATTAGGAAGTTGTTGTTCAACTTGTTGTAGTGACTCTAACAGCTGCTCATCATCATTGAGAGGCTGACCACACTGTGAGGATATCTTAGCAGGATAGACAGTTGGAGTGAACTCACTCACTGCACCACCTAGCAGTTGATTGTAGCAGAACACCAACAAGACACACTTGATGAGTGACATAGCTTCTTTAGTTTTGTTGTATAATGTATAGAATAAAAGTTTGCAAAAACCTAACTTTTACATAAACCTGATTGGTTGTTCAGTCAGGTGTGTTGACACAAGACTCCTGCATATGTCAACACACCTGACTGACTGAACAATCATGTCTATGCTCTACTGTAAACAAGCATCTATGACAGATTATGTTAACAGCAGTATGTAGTGCTGTCCATTACAGTATAATGATTCGAATTGTGTCGTAATATGTTTACATGTTGTGTGAGCTTGAAAATAAAGAGATCTTAACAAAAATAAAATTAGAATGAAGAAAGTTATGAATGTCTTGTTTGTTGTTGTCTCTTCCAGACACACACTTCAGTAAACTGACAAGATGAACACTTCCATGATTCCTCAATATCTACACCGTGAGCTGCTCATCATCATTGAGAGGCTGACCACACTGTGAGGATATCTTAGCAGGATAGACAGTTGGAGTGAACTCACTCACTGCACCACCTAGCAGCTGATGATAGCAGAACACCAACAAGACACACTTGATACAGCATTCTGAGATGATTTATCACGTACACACTACACACTGATATGTTTGTAGTACTGTGTTATTGTAGTACCTGTTTGTTTACTCATTCTTGTTAGAGTCAACAATGAAAATGAAAATTCCGTCATAAAGTTTTTGAATTACAAAAACACAGAGGCTGGTAAGTTTGCATTAAACTCGGCAACACTATACTACTGTCAAGCACTTGCAACAAGGCTTCTGATCTGTGTTTACTGCAGTATCCAATGTACTTCACGGTGTTTAGTTAAGTACCCAGTTTCATACAATTTGGACTTGGGCCACTAGGAATTCACCTCCTCTTCACCTAGCACTTGCTGTCATTCTGTCTATAGAAATTTAGCTATTAGGACCCTATAATGAGTGTGAGTCATTATTATTGAGTGTATTATTGTGTACATTTGTATCTGTGAAGTAAATTCCATGTTAAGTTTGTGTTATCATAGAGAAACTGTCGTAATGTTAGAGTGATACAGTCTCATATTGCGTCTGAGTGTCATTTCACTCAGTCTGCTGGTATCGTGAAATGAGTGCCATTTCTGAAGTATACAAAAATATGCAAATTTGAAAAGCAACGATGACGTAACAACAAGAACTGAAACACTTGTGAGCTCAGCCCTATAAACTCAAAAGTGGCAAGCACAACCAATATATACCCATGCAATGCAAAATGCAGTCAGAACATACATGTACATTCATCCTTCTCCAGCAGCCTCTCAACCAGTACATGTATGCTTGGTGTGGACATGCAAGCAAGTTGTGTCTGGTACAGTATTTTTCAATCAGTGTTGTATCTTCTGCAGTGGATACTACATATCTCTCTCAAGAGTATCCTTCTCTCTTCTCTCCAGCTCAACAGCTTTTGCATCATACTCAAAATCACGAACATTGAACCTGAGAGAGAAAGAGGGAGGGAGAGAGGGAGCGAGAGATAGGGAGGGAGGGAGATGGAGGAGGAGGAGGAGAAAGGGTAGAGAGAGAAAGAGAGATTATAAAGAAGAGAAAAGGGAAAGTGCAAAAAAGTGATAACAGATTGACTTTAGCAAAATACTAAGCTGTGCACATCAACTAGCTACGCTCACCTTTTCTCTCTGGCTTTTCCTTTGCACTCATCCAATAATTTACGAAACACTGTCACAGTGAAAAGACAGTTCTCGTTATCCTCGGCAATTTTTTTAGATGAGCGTGGAACCACCATAGCAGTCAGCTGCTCGTAACAATTCAACCACTCCTTGTACTGGGTTCTGTAGAGGAGAATAAAATGGAGAGAAAGAGAGGAAAGGAAGATTTGGTAGAATATACCTTGGTATTACCACAATAAGGGTCTGTAGATATTCAGAATTTTGGACCACATCTTCAGCACTGACGATACCAGTGAGTGACTAGGTCATCAGATCCACCTACCTCTCTCGTGCTTCCCTTGCCTTCCCATGTCCACACAGAGGTTACCCTCTCACGTTATGGATGAAGAACGATCGTCTACTTGTGAACCAAGAAAAACTTGGACGAATTGCTGATCATCATCGAGGTTGAGATGCGTCATGAAGGAAAATACACTTGTTCTGTAGCTACACCTCAAGGAGTTGCCATGAGATCAGCAAAATTAAACTTAGTGGAAAGAAAAGGTAGGCTGCATGCAAGCACAGATAATTTGCTATACATATGTCATGAGTGCATTGTGATTGATGTACGTTCTCTTTTTTTTCTTGTTTCTAGAGCCTCCTTTCTTCAAGCGGTCACCCACCAGGCACTACTCATGTGTTGGCAGGGTGGCCAATACAGCTGCACTGCACTCCAGGAGGCCCCACACCTATCAACAGAACATGGCTGTTCAATGAAAATGAGGTCAAGGGAGAGAGATACGTGTTTTGAATGGTGGAAACACACTGGTAGTTGGTCAGTCCAACACTGATGTTGCTGGGACATACACTTGCAAAGCAGCAAACATATATGGAGTGTCAGAGGCAATGGCAGAGGTCAAAGTGCACGGTAAGTACCTAACCTAAATTTCCCTCAATCAATATGTATTTTTATTTGCGGTTCTATAATTTATTTTCTGCAGTTCATCGGATTAACAGAACAGTGTCAATGCTCATTGGAGGCTCGACTCAGCTGACCTGTGCTCCATATCCAAACAGTCCTAGAGTGGTATGGCTCAAGAAAGGTGAACTGGTGATACCATCGTTCAGAATGCTGGCCGCAGCAAGATTCCTCAGGTTGTTTGGAGTCGGTCCAAGAGAGGAGGGAGACTATAGCTGTGTTACACCAGGAGGACATGTCATCGAGATCTACTACATTGATATACTGAGTTAGTATACTATAGTTAGTATACCATGCTAATACACAGCACTGAGTTAGTATACTATTATACTGAGTTAGTATACTATTATACTGAGTTAGTATACCATGCTAATACACAGCACTGAGTTAGTATACTAACAAGTTCTCATTGCATGTTGTCTGCCTCATTTTCTCTGCTCTCTGTTAACTCCTACTATGCAACCTTTATTTTCGTTCTCTATCTCTCTCTCCAGTACCTCCTCGAATCCTCCATTCCTCTTCAGTAGTCTTGCCTATCAGAGGATCCAATGCTAACATCGACTGCACAGCTGCTGGCAGCCCAAGACCCACTATAACATGGTGGTTCGGGGACAAACTCCTCTCCCTCAGCAACAAATACAGTATCTTCTACAATGGAACTCTATCAGTCCAACAGACTATTCCTGACGATAACGGAGCTTATTACTGCAAGGCGACAAACTTTGTTGGACGTGGTCAAGGGCGGAGCTTCTTGATAGTCTTGGACCCGTGACAGCATTGACCGACCATATTGCCTGTTGTTTCTTTGTGTACAGAATCTTGTGCTATGTGTTGGTTCGACCATCTCATATTATTATATTGCTTCTACACATGTACATCACTCTATCATCGTGTAACCAATTCAGACTCAGAACAAAATATTTTCTTAAAAAACTGTCAAGAATTATTATTTTTTGTTACAAACTTGACACAAAATAACATGACCTTGAAAGTACATACATGTACAGGTGGAGACATTACACATGTACAGGTGGAGATAATGAAAGACAACTGACTAGTAGAATACGGCTAACACAGATGCACACGAAATCAACTAAAATTTTTCTCTCAGATCATGCATTTTTCACTTAATTTATGAATGTGTACTTATTGGACCAAAATTTCAATAAGATCCAGTGGAGTATCTGCAATGTAGTAAAAAAAACCTTTGCACAGTCTCAGCTCAATATTCTCGGTGGTGGTCTCACTGAGTGTCTTGATGAACCACGGCATGCTGGGGTGAGTACAGCAGAGAGACTCACCACACTGCTGCCCATCCCAGAGAGGGTCATTCAAATGGATAGTAATGCCACTGCAGCAACTAGTTGCTCCTGATTCACAGTAGTAATCAGTACCAATGAATGGAGGAGCTATGATAGTATTGTTTTGCTTGCATGGACAATCATAAGATCCATAGTATGTATTGTTATGATTAAGTGGTGCAGCAGCATATGTCCAGAGATGTTTGCGTGGAGCACTCCCATATGTGATGGACACCCCATCAACATAGTTATCATCAATAGTGAGATTAGTGTTTATGTAATTGTAGGAAAAAATGCATATGGTGCTCCATACTGGTATCCACGAACCTGACCACACACACGAGAGTACTCAACTAGTGTGGGAAACATTGTTCCATTACATCCTGATAGACCAGTATTACCACAGTAGGACTTGCTGTTAAAGCTCCTCTGGTTCAGTCCCACTGGACAAGTGGCTCCATCTTGTGTAGGTTTACTATCGACCAACTAGTTGATGAAGCTCTATCTGTTAGTGTCAACACCAGTTCTCGTCCCAATTCAACTAGGTGTTGTCGCTGTCACGATACGGGATCCTGCTCGAACTGCTCATGCAAGAAGGCAGGGCGCAGTTGTTCACATTGTCTGCCTTCTACTCAAGGCAACTGTCTCAACTATCCTGAAAGTGAACAGCTGACTTCAAATGGTTTGCCAGTGTCTGGCTCGGTTACTACAGCTCAGCTGGAGGGACCGTCATCTGGCACGTGTTCTTGCTGTCGAGAGACCAGAGACGAACTCATCGCCCTGAGAAAGGCTGTGGAGGAGCTGAAAGCTACTGTTCTGCGTTTATCTAGTGTGAATGAAAACTCCTCCACTACCCGGCCTACTGTGCAGTTGTCAAGTGAAAAACGCTTGATTCGTCCTCCTCGTAGACAACGCAGGGGCCTGCCCGAAGACGATGACCGTCAAAAGCTTGAGTCAGCAGCTACTAGCTAGTCGCCCTGGCAAGAAAAAAGTTCCATCAAGTGGAAAAAGAAAGGTATGGGGTACGAGAAAGCAAATTAATGCCAATACCATCTGCCAAACCATTGCTAAATCCACCAGCCTTACTGAAGATAGTATTAGTGTCAAGAGAAAATTCTCACTGTCGAACGGTAAGGAAACTAGATGGTGGTTTGTGATCTCTGGCGACGAATCTACTCTAGCGACTCTTGAGCGAGAATGGGGAGTAATTCAGCAAAAATCCAATTGGAAACTTCTTCCATGTTTAGTCTTTGACAATTCTCCAGACGCTCAACCAGTTCATGAGAGTGACTCCGCTAGCCCACCCTTGACTCAGATTCCAGTGAGTCTATCCATTTCTGCTCCTTGTTCTCTTTTAAATAATCCTGCTACTCCTGTTGTTGAGCCTAATGGCTCCTCTGACTGACTACCTACTTCTCACAATGTTGTTGTTTCTTCCTTTGGTAAGCCCACCCCTAAAATTTTAAAAATATTGTATTACAATGCCAGGAGCTTAATTCCTAAGATTGATGTCCTAAGAGCAAACGTATTACATCATAAGCCTGACCTGGTTTGTATTGTTGAATCATGGCTTTCTCCAGACATTACAAATAACGAAATTCTTCTTCACAATTATCAAGTCCAAAGGCTGGATCGCAACAGACATGGTGGCGGTATTCTCATTTTCATCCATTGTTCTCTCTCATTTAAAATTCAGTTACAAGGCGGTCCTCATAATCTTGAATTTTTGGCTTTATCTGTTGCTCCCAATAGCATAAATTATACAATCTGCATTTGTCTTTTTTATCGTCCTCCTTCATCACTTGTTTCTATTTTTGATGATCTTTGTACCACAATTTATTTAGCAAACCCTCGTAGATTTTTTACTTTTATCCTTTTAGGTGACTTCAATGTGAACTTTTTTAATTCTGAAAATTCTTTATTTTTGTACTTAAATGATATTTTTTCTATTTTTTCATTACAGCAGGTTGTATCATCTTTTACTCACATTAATCAGAATGGACCAAATTCTCTTATCGACCTTGTACTGTTATCGGATCCACATTATTTGAATAATTGTGTGACCTTACCTCCACTTGCCTCTTCTGACCATTTGGGAATTTCGCTCATCTTGAATTTGAAATGTCCTGTTCGTCCAATTAAAATTCCTCCTAGGTTGGTTTGGATTTACAATGAAGCCGATTTTGACAGAGCCTGTGAGCTGATTGATGAGTTTAACTGGAACGATGTGCTGTCTGATAATGTGGATTCTTTGACTTCTCTATGGTCACAATCTTTTCTAGAGATAATGAAAATTTGTGTTCCTCAACGTTCTCTCAAATTACAGAAAAGCCTGCCTTGGATTACAGGAGACATTGTTGGCCTCATTAAAGAACGCAACTTTCATTTTTTTAAAGCTAAGAAGTCCAATGATCCGATTCATTTTGCACTATACAAATCTTTACGAAACCAGATTGTTGGCTTACTCCGAGTAGCCAAAAAGGATTTTTTCAATTCCTTGGCACCTACAAATAGTAAGCAGTTTTGGAAAACCATAAAAATGATTAATAAAGAGCAATCACAAATTCCTTCTTTATCTTACGACAATCTTGAGGCCGTCACCCCCAAAGAAAAGGCTGACATGTTGAATTCTTTCTTCTCATTGTGCTGGAACTATTCTGTTGCTCCTCTACAAAATCACGCTGAAAGTTATTGTGATTTTTCTACTGCTTGTCCAGACTGCTTGCTATGTAGCATTGAGGAGGTTTTGTCTCTAATCAGAGGTCTTGATGTCTCCAAAGCTAGTGGCCCTGATGGTATCTCTGCACATATGCTCAAATCCACTGCCTTAAGCATTGCTCCTTCACTCTGTGTTTTATTTAATACTTCCATATCAATGGGTCACTTTCCGGAAGCATGGAAAAGAGCTAATATCGTTCCAATCTTAAAGTCACAAACTGACAAGGCCAGCCCCTCTGGATATCGACCTATATCACTTCTTCCAATTATTAGTAAGCTGCTTGAGAAACATGTTTACTCTATTGTTTCTGATCACCTAGCTGACAGCCAACCCCTTTCTGATTCTCAGTGGGGGTTTCGTAAAGGTATGTCTATACCATTACAGCTGTTTTGTCACTTACTCATGAATGGTTGTCTCTACTTGACCACAACCAGGAAATCTGTTGCATTTTTTTCGATTTTAAGAAGGCCTTTGACAGTATTCCTCATGCCTCGCTTATGGCTAAACTAGAACTGTTACATCTTTCCCCCTTCATTCTTTCATGGCTTGATAGTTATCTGACTAAACGTCAACAACGTGTTGTGATAAATGGTGTTTCTTCTGAGTCAATTACTGTTGTTTCAGGGGTGCCACAAGGCTCTGTCCTGGGTCCTCTTCTATTTCTTATATACATTGATAGCATATCTCAAATTCAACTTTCCAATGATAGTAAACTTGTTATGTATGCTGATGATATACTTCTTCACAAGTCTATAAATGCAACTGATGACTTTTCCTGCCTTCAAAATGATGTCAGTCACATTCAATCCTGGTCCTCTCTTAATGCTTTGACTTTTAATGGTTCAAAATGCAAGCAAATGTTATTGTCTCGTAAAAAGAAGCCTACTGTTTGCATACCTATGGTTCTAAATGGACAACCTTTACAAATTGTCAACTCTTTCAAGTATTTGGGTTTAATGATATCTTCAGATCTGGGCTGGAGTACTCACATCCAATACATTTGCAGTAAAGCTAAGAAGATGTTAGGTATCCTTTATAGACAATTCTCAAGCAATGCAACAGAATCCACAATGGTCAAACTTTATCTATCCCAAGTTAGACCACTCTTGGAATATGGTGTTGAGGTGTGGCATCCATATCTCTCTAAGGACACACAGGCTTTAGAAAATGTGCAGAAATTTGCACTTCGCATTTGTTCTAATAACTGGCAAGCTAACTACCATGACTTACTTGAGCATTATAATTTACCTACTTTGGAAAATCGTCGTCTATATCTTTCTTTGTGCACTTTCTTTAAAATCGTACACAAACTTAGTTATTTTCCTGCTTCCCTTATACCATCTCATTTTTCATTCTCTGCTCTCCGTTCTTCTAATCCTCATAATTTCTTTATTCCTTTCTCTCGTACTTATCAGTCTGCCAACTCTTTCATGTTTCGTTCTATTAAATTATGGAATAACCTACCTACAGAAGCTAAACTGTGTACTGACCTTAAGTTATTTAAAAAACTTATTTTACCTTTATTTAGTTAACTTAATTAATTATACCTACCACTACTAGCACAATTTGCTAAATGTGTGTTATTTCTATAAAAAAATAAAAAAAAAAAAAAGTCACTCTTGTCCAGTTTCCCTCTCCTCCACAGTTGGTCCCCTCCATGTCACAGTAGACCAATGAGCAATTAACAATACTGTAGTATCCTGACAAAGATGATGGATCAGCATTGTAGATGCATTAACACGAGGAATAGTTAGCAAAGAGTTGATTAGGAAGTTGTTGTTCAACTTGTTGTAGTGACTCTAACAGCTGCTCATCATCATTGAGAGGCTGACCACACTGTGAGGATATCTTAGCAGGACAGACAGTTGGAGTGAACTCACTCACTGCACCACCTAGCAGCTGATGATAGCAGAACACCAACAAGACACACTTGAGCAGCATTCTCTTCAGCACAATATATCACGTACACTGATGGTATGTTTCTGATTTTGTACAAACTCATGAAAACTGTTTTGAAAAACAAGTACCTGATAGGATTGTCTACATGTATTATACATTCTGCTGCCGGACACCTTATGCATAAACAAACAAGTGGGTTTACAAACTGGGATACAGAACAATTGTAGAGAGGTGACAATATCCGTTTATGGTCTGTTTTAAGGTAGCAGAGCTTGTCCCAATCTGTCTCGGTAGCAGTCACCAGTTAAACAGGAGTGGATGCTCAGCTAATGCAGAAGTGGAGGCTGCACGTGACCTCATACCGCTGACATGTGTTCTCTCGTACGATCATGTAGTGTGTGACTATGCAATGCAGATCACAGGAAACACAAAGAATGGAGTTAACCACACCTTGTTTGTAAAAACATCTTCTTAGTGATAACTCATTAGATCAACTATAGATGATCTAATCTATCTGTTGATGGGATTTTTACTCTCCTTGATTTCTGTCTAAATGTATGCTACCTTTCCTGTGTTCAAAGCTACTAACAAACCTTTGTCACTGCAATGGGTTCCCTTGTCTCCATCACTGTCTCTGTTGGTAGAAATATTTGTAAATAGTGTCAACTAAAGCTATGCTGCTAAATATGTCTTCTCCTAGCTACTCATGATCAGGCCTCTGGAATACACTGCTATTGCTTACAACAAATGTGACTAGGCATACTATCTTCTGCTCTGCTCTCCCACTCTCTCTCTCTCTCTCTCTCTCTGAACAATAATTTACAATAGCCTGACAAAAGTTTTTTCTTAAATATTAGATACTAAAATCAATATTTTAACAGCTTTTCTAGAGATAACACAAAATTTGACATGGATGATACAAAGTATCAAGTTACGGCGATCATTGTTTTAATCTGACTTTGAAAACTACAATCCTGTGTGCTTAACCCAAGACCCAAGACGTTTTAAAATACATACATACATACATACATACATACCTGTGGAATATCAATGAGAAGATGACTGACTAGTAGACTACAGCTAACACACATGTGGTGCTGGCAAGCTAACTACTATCACCATTCGATGTGTCTTATGACAGCTTGTGAGCTCCACGATTCCATTGATTCTTAACAAAGTGATTGTGGATCAGTGTATTGTACATCCAATTACTTTATGATAGTGAGAATGCTGATTAAAATTTTCATAAAAATAATTAAATATTAATATCAGGAAAAATACTAGTTCACAAGACAATGGATAGTTAGAAACATTTCAGTTTTAACAAATCTTTCACTACTAACTTAGTCACTCTTGATGTAAAATAGCACTCAGTATGAATGTGTATCGATAACTATTGGACCAAAATTTCAATGAGGTCCAGTGGAATATCTGCGTAATAATTCAAACTGCACAGTCTCAGCTCAATATCCTCAGTGGTAGTCTCATTGAGTGTCTTGATGAACCACGGCATGTTGGGGTGAGTACAGCAGAGAGAATCACCACCACACTGCTGCCCATCCCAGAGAGGGTCATTCAAATAGATAATATAGTCACAGCAATTAGTTGTTCCTGATTCACAGTAGTAATCGGTACCAATGAATAATGGAGGTGCTATGAAAGTATTGTTTTGTTTGCATGGACAATCAGAATAATGGTTATTGTATGTATTTTTATGATCACGTGGTGCAGCAGCATATGTCCAGAGATGTTTGCGTGGAGCACTCCCATATGTGATGGACACTCCATCAACATAGCTATCATCAATAGTGAGACTAGTGTTCACTTGGTAGGAGTAAAATGCAAGTGGTCTTTTATACTGGTATCCACGTACCTGACCACACACATGAGAGTACTCAACTAGTGTGGGAAACATTGTTCCATTACATCCTGATGGACCAGTATTACCACAGTAGGACTTGCTGTTAAAGCTCCTCTGGTTCAGTTCCACTGGACAAGTGGCTCCATCTTGTGTCATGTTAATGTAAGTCACTCTTGTCCAGCCTCCCTCTCCTCCACAGTTGGTCCCCTCCATGTCACAGTAGATCTGTACAACTGAGCCATTAGCAATAGTGATATTGTAGTAGCCTGAGGAAGATGATGGATCAGCATTGTAGATGGATTTACATGAGGAATAGTGAGCAAAGAGTTGATTAGGGAGTTGTTGTTCAACTTGTTGTAGTGACTCTAACAGCTGCTCATCATCATTGAGAGGCTGACCACACTGTGAGGATATCTTAGCAGGATAGACAGTTGGAGTGAACTCACTCACTGCACCACCTAGCAGCTGATGGTAGCAGAACACCAACAAGACACACTTGAGCAGCATTCTCTTTGAGATCTGTATCACGTACACACTACACACTGATAAATCATGCATGTATGGAAACTGATCTGAAAGGATTGTTCCTACATGATGCATGAAGTGGGTTTACAAACAGACATACTGTTGTACATAGTATCCATTGCAGAAGATACAACACTGAACTACACAACAAACTTGAAAAATACTGTACCATTCTTAGCCACAACCTGCAAGTCGACTGCAAGCATACTGGTTGAGGGGCTGCTGGAGAAGGATGAATGTATGTTCTGACTGCATTTTGCATTGCATGGGTATAGATTGGTTGTGCTTGCTGCGATTGAGTTGAGTTTATAGGGCTGAGCTCACAAGTGTTTCAGTTCTTGTTGTTTCATCATCGTTGCTTTTCAAATTTAGTCATGCATTGTGCACTTCAGAATAGCGCTCATTTGATGATACCAGCAGACTGAGTGAAATGACACTCAGACGCAATATGAGACTGTCTCACTCTAACAATACGACTGTTTTTCTATGATAACACAAACTTGACATGGACTTCACAGATACAAATGTACACAATAATACACTCAATAATGACACACACTCATTGTAAGGTCCTAATAGCTAAATTTCTATGGACAGAATGACAGCAAGTGCTAGTATCAAGTTATGACGATCATCTCTCTAGTACATTGACTTTGAAAAATACATATGGATGATAATGCTATGTGCTTAACCCAAGACCAGGAACTTCAAACTACAGAGAGAGAGAGAGAGAGAGAGAGAGAATAACACATGCACATGGTGCTCGTAACACCATAGCAGTCAGCTGCTCTAACAACTCAACCACTCCTTGTACTGGGTTCTGTAGAGGAAAATAAAATGGAGGGAAAGGGTGAAAAGAGAGAAAAGGAAGATTTGGAAGGACGTACCTTGGTACTACCACATACCATAAGGTTATGTAGATATTCAGCATTTTGGACTATGCACATCTTTAGCACTGACGATACCAGTGAGTGACTTGGTCATCAGATCCACATACCTCTCTCGTGCTTCCCTTGCCTTTCCATGCCCACACAGAGGTCACCCTCTCACGTTCTGGATGAAGAACGATCGTCTACTTGTGAACCAAGTAAAAACAGCAGTTAACTTGCACGGATCGCTGATTATCATCGAGGCTGAGATGCGTCATGAAGGAAAATACACTTGTTCTGTAGCTACACCTCAAGGAGTTGCCATGAGATCAGCAAAATTAAAAAGAGTGGAAAGAAAAGGTACACTGCAAACACAGATAATTTTGCTATTAGGGAGACACGGTAGTGTCTCCCTATGTAGGGATGAACGAGAAAACAAGATGGCGGCTACATACAATGTATTAGCGTTCAAACGCTGATATTTCGCCTGGTGTTGAATTTTATACGTCTTTAGACACTTAGATCTGCTCTCTGGCGTTGCCCCATCTTGCAGTAGCAAGGAGATTGCTCGAAATTGTTACTAAAGTGACGAACCTGGAAACGGTGAAAATCGAGTTTCGTCATCTTCGTTTTCTTCTTTCTTCTTTCTTTCTTCAACTCGCCTAGCGCCTTTACGCGAGCAGTGCCGAGACCAAAACATCCACGAACAGTCGTGAAATTCTCCTGGCATGTGCCTTTTGAGCTTTGTTTTTAGCGTAACGGTGATCTAAGTTCCGTGATTTCTCGATCGTGATCAATTGTCAGCTTAGTGTTAGACGCCATTATTGTGATTGCGCAATACGCACGTGACCAAGCAATGGGTAGCGCACGTGACCAAGCAGCTAAAGTATCGCTGCGCCGTGTGGATCACTATCACGGAGAACACACACCCGGCATTTGTCTGGAGTCTTCGAAGAACGGTAAGCTCGTGTAGGATCGCCATTCTGCACTTGCCAGATAATTATAACCGCCGTATAGGTCTACAAACAAGTGTGGGCGGGGCTCGTATGCACTGCATGCATGCGTAGGCGACAAGGCAGACCTGATACGTACAGCTTAACAATTTTAGCTACAAGTTTAAGAAAAGCCATCAACAACAGGAATACTAAACTAATGGTGGAAACAAAGACTTCTCCGTACATGCATGATATTGAACTGCACTTCACTAAAAAGAAAAAAAGGACACAAACAAGAAATTAAAAAGATTTCTATCGAAATCAAAAGGATGTAGTGATGAAGAAATCTACCACTGGTTCACAATGTAAACCAACAAGGAACAAACATAGAATGGTAACACGATTGACTTGCTAACAGACCATAGATCCCTACATCAGTGGCTGTACATAAGATCAATATTTTGTCACAAGCTGAATTCTATTCAAAGTGTCAGTCAACAGTAAATAACTTAACTAGCCATAGTCTGGCCACAGCAGCCACTGATGTAGGGATCTATGGTCTGTTAGCAAGTCAATCGTGTTACCATTCTATGTTTGTTCCTTGTTGGTTTACATTGTGAACCAGTGGTAGATTTCTTCATCACTACATCCTTTTGATTTCGATAGAAATCTTTTTAATTTCTTTACATCATGTCATGCATTGTGTTTGATGCATGGTCTACTTAATTTTTATTTTATTGTTTCTAGAGCCTCCTTTCTTCAAGGTCCACCCACCAGGCACTACTCATGTGTTGGCAGGGCAGCCAATGCAGCTGCACTGCACTCCAGGAGGCCCCACACCTATCAACAGAACATGGCTGTTCAATGGAAATGTGGTCAAGGGAGAGAGATACGTGTTTCTGAATGGTGGGAACACACTAGTAGTTGGTCAGTCCAACACTGACGATGCTGGGACTTACACTTGCAAAGCAGCAAACATATATGGAGTGTCAGAGGCAATGGCAGAGGTCAAAGTGCACAGTAAGTACCAAACCTAAATTTCCCTCAGTCAGTATGTATTTTTACTTGCGGTTCTATAATTTATTTTCTGCAGTCAATCTGATTAACAGAACAGTGTCAATGCTCATTGGAGGCTCGACTCAGCTGATCTGTGCTCCATATCCAAACAGTCCTAGAGTGTTGTGGCTCAAGAACGGTGAACTGGTGATACCATCGTTCAGAATGCTGGCCGCAGCTAGATTCCTCTGGTTGTTTGGAGTCGGTCCAGGAGAGGAGGGAGACTATAGCTGTGTTACACCAGGAGGAAATGTCATCGAGACCTACTACATTGATATACTGAGTTAGTATACTATTATACTGAGTTAGTATACCATGCTAATACACAGCACTGAGTTAGTATACTATTATACTGAGTTAGTATACCATGCTAATACACAGCACTGAGTTAGTAGTTCTCATTGCATGTTGTCTGCCTCATTTTCTTTGTTCTCTGTTATCTTCTACTATGCAAGCTTTTATTGTTCTCTCTCTCTCTCCAGTACCTCCTCGAATCCTTCATTCCTCTTCAGTAGTCTTGCCTATCAGAGGATCCAATGCTAACCTCGACTGCACAGCTGCTGGCAGCCCAAGACCCACTATAACATGGTGGTTCGGGGACAAACTCCTCTCCCTCAGCAACAAATACAGTATCTTCTACAATGGAACTCTATCAGTCCAACAGACTATTCCTGATCTTATTACTGCAAGGCAACAAACTTTGTTGGACGTGGTCAAGGGCGGAGCTTCTTGATAGTCTTGGAACCGTGACAGCATTGACCGACCATATTGCCTGTTGTTTCTTTGTGTACAGAATCTTGTGCTATGTGTTGGTTCGACCATCATATTATTATATTGCTTCTACATGCACATGTACATCACTTTATCATCGTGTAACCAATTCAGACTCAGAACAGAATATTTTCTTTTAAAAACTGTCAAGAATATAATTTTTTGTTACAAACTTGACACCAAATAACATGACATTGAAAGTAATTACATGTGGTAACATCAATGAGAGACAACTGACTACAGTGTTCCACACGAAGACGCTTGAAAACTCATTTTTAGATATTTAGCTCATTTTCTCAAATCTCATTGATCTCATGCACATATGCACATACCATGATGAAGTTCTATCCTTTGGGAGTTGAATGCACCATATGGCTTCGTGTCACATGACTGTCACGTGATACAAGATGGCAGTAAAGACACCCACTCAGCAGACAACGTTAGGATCAGGATCTCCAGATTGGCTGGTAGTTAAGAGCTGCTAAAGCTGCAACCAAGCACTCACCCCGGATGCACATCTCTGAGTGGCACGAGAAGTCGCGGGCAGCTATACTTTGGGAACAGGGAGCGTATAACAGCGTTTTCGATATGCCCCAACGTTAGGATCAGGATCTCCAGAGTCTGTGCTAGTTAAGAACCTAGACTTGCTTATTACAAAGGCTAAACATAGTGCATTTACGACGAACTCACTTGCGCGTCTCCGTCTTAGCATCGCGACAAACGAAGCTCGGTCTCACAAAATAGCTGCTTTTTGA